>CM024246.1:49415440-49450702 GCA_013421045.1 Propylea japonica
TGAACTTGATTGAAGATAGGAAAAAAAAAAACAAGATACTAACTCCAGGAAAGCTGTACCTCAAGTAAAGAAAAACTTTTTGTTTCATTAAGGTAAGAAAATTTTAGTAAAGCAAATTTTTTATTACATACAGGGTTTTCGATAACTGGACAGCCAAAATAAAATATTATATCTAAATTATTAGGCAATATTTGAATAGGTAGCAATTTTCCATTAAAAATACCACCCAAGTGTTTATTCAAAATCTTTCTTGGAATCCTCTAATTCTAACTACGTGTGGATTTTGTAATGACCACTTATGCTGGTTGTGACTATTGTTACACCCATCCCTCGTAAAGATTGATTAATCTGTCCACAGAGTTTCCCTAATAAAGTTAGGATTTCGTTCGAAGTACAAAATTACAAAATGCTAACCACTGTACCTCGTCGCCGGGATGCGAGTGATGAACTTTTGGTAGTGATATGGATGTAATTCTCTCGATTTAGAGTTCTCCAAACAAAATTATGCGGCAATTTTAATTGTGTGGAAATTCTTCTAGTACTCGTCGTTGGATCATCAAGTACTGCGTCAATAATGGCAACTTTTGTGCAACATTGTGTTGTTGATGTGGACTCCAGTACGATGTTTATAATTCCAAATTCACGATGTCTTCGAAAAAAAGCATTGGAAACAACTTCCCGATAAGGCTGCCGTCTATTGGAAACCTTAAGCCATATTTCCGACATGCAGTTCTCGCGCTACCATCACAGTATCCATAAACGTAAATAATATCAGCAATTTCTTCATTACTGAACTGAATTTTGAAAGAAGTACTAACCGAATGTCATGCAATTTGTACACACATATAGTCCGTTCACGAAAGGTTGAGCACATAGTAGGCGTTTTTTTAATTATCTGAAGTTGGCAGTATTTGCTGTCACAACGTAAAATAAATTCAACGTTGCCGAATGTAACCGGCCTCGTCGACGAGAACTCTGGTTCGCAGTAAAACAGAGTGAGGTTACACTATTGATTATTATTCTTATAATCTTATATAACAATTTGCCGCAGTTAAACATTCTAATTCTATAATCAAAATGCTAGGAAGAATTTCCGTTGAAATGATGCAGTGTGTGAAGCGGTGTTATTTGGAATAAAAACAGCTTATGCTTCACACTCACAATATTGGAATCGACGATCATAACGAAAGTTGCGAACATTTTCAACGTAAGTTAGAAGAATATAAGATATTTTATATTAATAGAAATTGTATTTTAGATGCACATGACTTCAATTAGAAGAGTTATTAATGAAGATGATGACAAAGAGTTTCGTTCTATTGGAAGACCCAAGAAGACATCCACAGTACACGATTTTATATTTAGAAAAGATCTGCAACGAAATTTGGAATTTTAATTTGAAAAATGAATACTTTTCGATCAACGCACTACTGACTTATGCTAGGGAACATTTGGAGTATAACGAAGGACGTACAAAACTCTTCAAAATTATAAAGTCAATGGGGTATAAATACAAAAAAGTTAATGAACGCAAATTTTATGTGAACAGAAGCACGTTGTTGCACCCAGAATTACTTTCCTGCGAAAATTTCTACAATTTAAATCTGTAGAAATATCAGGTTCATCTATTCGTCGATGGACCCACGAATCTGATATGAAGTCGAATCCATCGACATAAAAAAATGAAGGCAAGCGATTCACGGTGTTGCTTGCAGGAAGTAATTTTGGGTTTTTGGAAGGATGTGACTTGATGTTAGATTCAAAATATAATGACCGTGACTATCACAAGACCATGACAAGTGAAATTTCAAAATTGGGTTTTAATCAACTAATTCCAGCTTTATCAAAGATTTTATATGGGCGTTGATAAGGAGTTATTGATGATGGAAATATCCCAAATGAATACTTTTATGTTCTTAGTATTAGTGTCCAGAATAATCAGTTATTTGCTGGATATGGACAAAGAATTACGAATTCTCAGAATATATTCAACAGCGTTTCACAAGCTCTCGTCTGCTTCATCAGGCACCTACAAATTAGAGGTTTGAGATGTAAATCCATCAAATAGATGTGTTATATATGATTGATGATGAGTATTGGATGGATTTGTACATCTTGTCGCTGAATGAATTTTGAGAATTGATAATTTTGCTCTGTCCTTATCCTGCAAAGTAATAATTCATTATTGTGAATACTATATTTACTTGGAAAACAATGAACTTGGAATCATACTTTCTGTAATGTTTTAATCAATAGTTGTAGGAAACTCGATTTAACTGCAATTACTTAGCATACGTTTATTCAAATTAATTTCCATATTACAACTGACTGGTATAGGGGGAGGTCTACATATGTATTCCCCCAGATTACCCATTCCATATTTCATACGCAAACTCAATATACATCACACTTCCTCTCTTAAGTTCTAACCTAACGTCTAAATGCTTAAATTTACCTAACTATTTACAATCATAACCATATCTGTCACTGGTTTATTTCTCTTTTTGGTCTATTTGTAATTAACAGGTCTTGTTTTATCTCTAGCCTATTTTCCAAACAATTATCATCATTACTGTCTTCATTAACATTACTATTTTCTTTAATATCAATATGTTCCTTTGAAATATTAAAGCCATCCAAATTATGAGGTTGATAAGTTTTGCATAACTGATTGGCGTGCCGTTTCCAAGTTACTTTTAATTCTGGGATCTCTACAAAATATGTGCATTTGCCAATCTTCTTAATTACTATATACCTCTCACCCAACTAACTTTATTAACAATTCTATAGTCTTTAGCCAACACTACTTCCCCAACAAAATATTTCACATTCTTACGTCCTACATAATTTCGATTTTGGCTACATTCTGCTTTCCTAACATTTTCGATTAATTTATTCTGTTCAATTACAATATTATTCTTAATTCTATTTGGCAATAATAAATCTAACCTTGTTCTTAATTTCCGATTGAACATCAGTATTGCAGGGCATACCCCAGTGGTGCAATGTGGGGTATTTCGATAATCCATTAAAAATCTTGTGATCACAACATTGGAATTTAAGCTACCATTTGAGATCAAACTCTTTTTCAGAGCATATTTCACAGTCTTAACGCAATTTTCGGCTGCCCCATTTGAGGCTGGATGGTAAGGTGGAGTCGTTATGGTTTGATGCCGTTAATTTCCATGAATTTTTGAAATTCTTGGGAGTGAAACTTGTATCATTATCGGAGACGACACACAAAGGAAGTCCAAATGTTGAAAAAATTCGTCTTAAAACTTGAATTGTGTTAAATGAGCTGGTGGAGGATGTTTCGTACACTTCGGCCCACTTCGTATGAGCATCGATCAAAATAAAATAATATTTACTATTTAACGGTCCCATATAATCAATGTGCAAACGTTCCCAACATTCTTTTGGATAATCCCATTTCTGTAAACCCTTTTTGGTGGGCTTTGAAAGGAATTTAATACAGGAATTACATTGTTTTGTCAATTTTTCGATTTGTGAATCCAGCCCTGGCCACCAAAAATAAGATCGTGCCAAAGATTTCATCTTTACCACCCCCATGTGTGTCGAATGCAGTTCCTTTAAGACGTTTGACTGCAAACTTTCTGGAATCAATATTCTATGATTCCAAAAGATACAGTCATCTCTGACCACGTACTCAAATCTCTTTTGAAAAATGGTTTTAGTTTTGGCTCTGAACAAGAACGCGGCCATCCTAATCTGATATAATATTTAAGTCTTTCGAAAATTGAATCTTTTTTAGATTCTGTTTTTATATTCTCATAATCAATACGTAATTCAACACTATTCGAAAAAAAAAAAAATGACAATAATCTACTTCAACGTCATCTCCCTCAATCGAATCATCACTTTCATTTACTTCACAAGGTAGTCTGGACAGCCAATCCGCTTTATTTTCCTTTGACTTGACATATTCAATCTCATAACTATAGTTAGTCACTCAATATAACGGCCCAACGTCGCAACCGATTTGCTGCGTACTCCGGAATAGATTTACTAGGGTTGAATATTGTAATGAGAGGTTGATGATCGGTACATAACTTGAATTTTCGATTGAATAAGTACTGGTGAAACTTAACCACCCCAAAAATTATAGCCAAACCCTCTTTTTCAAGCTGAGAATATGATCGCTGGGCACTAGATAAAGTTTTGGAAGCAAAAGCAATTGGCTTATCCTCCCCAGAAGGAAATGAATGGCTGAGCACCGCACCTACCCCATAACTACTGGAATCTACCGTCAATTTTAAAGGTAAATCAGGGTCGTAATGCACTAAAACATCCGCCGACATCAACTTTTTTTTTATTTCACAAAAGGAATTTTCACATTCCTTTGACCACTCAAAAGAAACCCCTTTTCTTAACAATCTATAAAGTGGGTACAAAATACTAGACAAATCCTTGACAAATTTCCCGTAATAATTGATTGTTCCTAGGAAACTTTGTAGTTGTGGTACATTACTAGGACGAGGGGCTTTTTGATTGCCAAAATTTATCATCACGGATGCAAACAACCTTATCAA
This sequence comes from Propylea japonica, assembly GCA_013421045.1. Classification (NCBI taxonomy): domain Eukaryota; kingdom Metazoa; phylum Arthropoda; class Insecta; order Coleoptera; family Coccinellidae; genus Propylea; species Propylea japonica. Next base: position 49,419,991 of record CM024246.1, read on the forward strand.
TTATGTAACCAAGATATTTGATTTGATTCTTAAAAAATTCACATTTTTCAATACTTAATTTGAAACCGGCCTCTTCTAAAATATTGAAAACTTGAGTTAATCTACTTAAATGCTCTCGATCATTTTTACCAGTTATCAATATATCGTCTAAAAAAAACACAACACACCATCTATACCATGAAAAAGAGAATACATAATTTTCTGAAATTTTGAAGGTGCTGATGATACACCAAAAGCCAATCTATTATACCTGTATAGCCCTTTATGCGTGGAGACTGTGAGAAGCTCTCTGGAGGATTCCTCTACTTCTATTGTTGGTAGGCGTGCGACAGATCTAACTTTGTGAATCGCTCTCCCCCACTCAAGGTGCTGAATATATCTTCAATTCTAGGTAAAGGAAATTTATCCACTTCGATGTGGGGATTGATAGTGACTTTGAAGTCACCACAAAGACGCACGTCACCATTTTTCTTGAAACCGGCACCACTGGCGATGCCCAGCTACTGTAGTCCACCGGTGATAGGATACCTAAAAAGACCAGACGATCAATTTCTTTTTCTATTTGTTCTCTTATAGAGTAAGGAACAGGCCGGGCTTTACAAAATACGGGCATAACCTCAGGATTTTTCAAGTTGATTCTGGCTAACCCTTTATTGAATTTCCCTAGACCTGGTGCAAACAAATTTTGAAAATTCAACAATAAATTTCTAATTTCAACATTATCATTTTCAACGGGAACAGGTTTTTGATAATTTAAATTAACCACCGAACATTCAAAGACCTGAAGGAAATCCCTCCCAACTAATGGAGGTCCTCCACCCTCAATAATATAAAAATTAACAGTCTTTCTGAGGTCTTTATACTCCACCTCAGCTTTAAATAGCCCTAATGGCTCAAGTTTCATTCCATTATAAAAATACAATACCTTGTCAGTGGGAAGCAATTCTCTATCAGGAAATAATTCGAAAAACAATTTTGTCGAAAGAGCACTTATACCCGAGCCTGTATCAATCTCAAAATTCAACAATATTCCATTAACTTTCACCTGAATACAATAAGGTTTGATTTTGGAGTAATTCAAATTATAAAGTTTCAAATCGTCATCTACTTGTTGTTGATCTTCGTCCGCTAAAAAGTTATTATTAATTCTACTTGAACTTCTCCTCATAGAATTCAACTTCTTGAAACAATTTCGTTCAAGGTGACCTTTAATATGACAAAAATTACAGGAATAATTTGCAAAACGACACTTATCTTTGACATGTCCTGTGCGACCACAAACGGCGCAGAAGTCATCATCTCTTCGCTGTTGATTGGTCTGCTGGTAGCTGCTATGACGTCTTGGTTCACCCTTTTTGAACTGCGCTTGCTTTTTGTCACTTTCTTCATACTGATTGGTCGTACCTCTGCTGTCTCTGTCAGATCTGGTCCTATTGCGCATATAGAGCATTTCCTGTTTCATCTCCTTCTGCTCTGGATAACCATTATATGCACCGTCACCATCTTGATTCATCCCAGGTACGACGTCATGGCCGCCATTTTGTGGTTCGCGAGAATTACCATGTCCACTAAGGAAGCCGCCGTTACTTTTCCTCAAGTAATCTGTCTAATAGGTCCTCTTCCGAATCCACACAGAAATTTATCTCGCAATGCCATGTCTAGATGCGTCCCAAACTCGCATCCCACTGCCAATCTACGAACACGTGCTGCCCAGTCATTTACCGATTCGTTCGAATATCTGCTGGCTTCATAAAATTTAATTCTTTCAGCAAATGGTGTTTTAATCGGCGCGAAATGTTGGTCAAACACTGCGATTAACGCTTCGAACGTCATATCTTCCGGTTTGGTGGGGCTACACTGATCGAACATTAGTCGATATGATTCTTCATTTAGCATATTTAAGAATATTGCACGTTTTTTATTATCCGTAACATTATTAGCGTCGAAATAATTGTTCAATCTCGCTTTATATATTGTCCAGTCCGATTGCTTGAAATCGAATTCTTGTAAATGGCCCAACACTGACGAACTGCTTTTGTCGGCACTAGTATCACGGTTTGGTGGATTCGGCATTTTGTAGAATTCACTTTTATCACTCGTCGCCACTGTAATGTTTTAATCAATAGTTGTAGGAAACTCGATTTAACTGCAATTACTTAGCATACGTTTATTCAAATTAATTTCCATATTACAACTGACTGGTATAGGGGGAGGTCTACATATGTATTCCCCCAGATTACCCATTCCATATTTCATACGCAAACTCAATATACATCACACTTTCATTAATGAATACTTTCTGAATTGTAGGTCGTTACTGTGGTCGATAACCATTTGATTGCAACATCAATAAATTTAATTTCTCTCTCTGTCTAGGTTGTTACTGCAATTGAAGATGGTGAAATATGTAAGCAATTTTATTGTTTTATGCAACATAACTGGATTTTAAAACTTTGAATTTGGTGGTAAATAATCTATATACCTCCATATGAACATTGTTACCTATAATCAGAAGATTAGTGGAGAAGAAGATGAAAAAGAATTCATGATATGGCAGCATGGACAACAAAATTTCGGAGTTTTATGATAATAATTATTATTTTTTCTTACATTTTGTTTGGGTAGATTTTCACTTGAATTGTTCAAATCCTTATATCCAGTACAAATTTCGATCGTATATTTTTTCAATTCTTTTCCAATATTCTGTTCAAATGCATTAATAATTTAATTCTACCTTGATTCATTGTATTGTATATGGATAGTGTTGATTGATAGCTCTGGTTTTTTATTTCCTGTTATAATTCTTTACAATTGCAATTCTATAACCTGAAGTTACGAATACGAATGTTACATGAAATATTTTATAAATATTGATAGAAATAATTGTTGATATAATAAAGGATTCAACTCAAAGTTCTTTTTCTTCATTTAAGAGCATCATAACTATATTGAGTAAATTAACTAAACACTTGTTAAATTGTAAATCGAAAACTTCTTCAATTATAAACAATTGCATATGATCTATTTTGAATTTTTTTATTGTTACCTTCGATTTAATATTTTTCAACATTAGGTAGGTGCCTACTTCATTGTAAACTATTGATTTTAGTTCAACTCAATCAATATTATTCAATAACTTCATTGTCAGATATTATTGAACATGATTTTTATTGAACTATTGAAGATATGAAATTTAACATTATTTTGAGCTCAAAGCACCTTTGCATTTACAGGTATCATTACTGTATAGATGAGTTAATTCATCAAATCCTCGATAAAGTGTAAATTGAAAAACTCTGGGTTCAGGAGGATAAATTAATACAAATAATCCTTTCAAGCTCCTCATCCATGGGATATTCTCAAGTCCATATTTACACATCATCAACAATCATAAATATAACTGATTTTCTAGAAGATGTTATGAAGATGTGGGGTTGCACTTCAAGCAAAGCATCCACATTATTACTCTAGATATATCTTGATTCGTTTTGAGCATAAATATATAGGTACAATGTTTTCATTTTACACATAATGTTTGCTTCAGAACTTTTTCTTCAATTGACTTGATTCTGTTCATTCGCACTTCTATTGATTGATAATTCTCGAATACTCCAAATGGTGGGATTGATTAAGCTGAAACGTCGTCAACGTTCATCTGGGTTTGATTTCTTCTTTTATTCCCCATTATTAAGGTCCAACATAACACAACATGTTTACATTATTCTCGAATTCATTTTAATATACCATTAGTTTCCATTTTCGAACAATGATATTTTATTCGAGTCAGGTTGTGAATTTGTAACGTAAAATTTCAATCTTCTGTCGTTCGATATTTAGAACTGTCTAAATTGCGTTATCAATTTGTCAATTTTCAGATGTGAATTGACATTGTAAGAAATCCGCGATTTATAATCTTTCTTGTAATATTGACAACATTGCGTATCAATCAATGATAAGAAAATAAACAAACAAACCTAACATTTTAATATACACAGTGAAATATGCCAATGTCATGGCCAACCGACGGCCTCAACCTTTCGTGAAAGGACTCTAACTAGTTAAGACGGCTGTCAAATAAGAACAAACAATTGAAATTCCTACAGTTCAAATTTAAATTTTGTAGAATATTACAGGGTGTTTCATTGGAAAGGGAAATACTTCACAGGTGCATAGGTGACACCAAGACGGTTCTAGAGATACCCCATTTGGGTCTCACTGTCTTCATAGCCGAGATACAGGGTGTTTTATGAATTTTGCCCGTTTCTTCCTGAGGCCGTACCAACGAACCACCCTGTATATTTTCTTCATATTTGGTAAATATGTTCCTAATTGAGAGCCCAAACATATCATGCAATAACCGCCTCGAAAATCCAGGTCCGGGTTAACAAAAAATTATGAATCGTTTGAATACTTGAAACAACACCCTGTACATCGGAATTCTGAAAATCTGTTTTAATATTCGAAAAACCACTAAAAACTAAACTGAGACGTATGCTTCAAATTCGCGCAGAAAGTTTTACTGCACAATTTTCAAGGTAAAGTGAAGTTTTTAGGAACTTGGATACCCGAAAGTGGTTTGAAGTGACTTTAACAATAAATTATCAACAATATTGAATCCATAATTATTTCAACATTACTCTGCAATTCATTTCACATTGGTTTTCTTTTTTATAGCTGTATACTTTAAAATCCAGGTCCGGGTTAACGAAAATTATGAATCGTTTGAATCCTCGAAACAACACCCTGTACATCGGAATTTTGAAAATCTGTTTTAAAATTCGAAAATACCACTAAAAACTGAACTGAGACGTACACTTCAAATTTTCGCGCAGATAGTTTCAATGCACAAATTTTCAACGTAAAAGTGAAGTTTTTAGAACTGGATACCTGAAAGTGGTTTGAAGTGATTTAACAATGAATTATCAAAATATTGAAATCCATAATTATTATACGTTATGATGCAACTCACTTCTCAATAAATGAAAACAATGTGGAAATGAATTACAAAGTAATGTTGAAATAATTATGGATTCATATTATTGATAAATAATTCATTGTTAAAAGCCACTTCAAACCACTTTCAGGTATCTTAGTTCTTAAAAACTTCACTTTTACGTTGAAAATTTTGTGCATTGAAACTATCTGCGCGAAAATTTGAAGTGTACGTCTCAGTTCAGTTTTAGTGGTATTTTCGAATTTTAAAACAGATTTTCAAAATTCCGATGTACAGGGTGTTGTTTCGAGGATTCAACAATTCATAATTTTCGTTAACCCGGACCTGGATTTAAGTATACGGCTATAAAAAGGAAAACCAATGTGGAAATAAATTCCAAATAATGTTGAAATAATTATGGATTCAATATTGTTGATAATTCATTGTTAAAGTCACTTCAAAACACTTCGGGTATCCAAGTTCCTAAAAACTTCACTTTTACCTTGAAATTTGTGCCGTAAAACTTCTGCGCGAAAATGTGAAGCATACGTCTCATTTTAGTTTTAGTGTGTTTTCGAATATTTAAAACAGATTTTCAAAATTCGATGTACAGGGTGTTGTTTCAAGTATTCAAACGATTCATAATTTTTGTAAACCCGGACCTGGATTTTCGAGGCGGTTATTGCATGATATTTTTGGGCTCTCAATTAGGAACATTTTGCCAAATATGAAGAAAATATAAGGGTGGTTCGTTTACGGCCTCGAAGAAACGGGCAAAATTCATAAAACACCCTGATATCGGCTATGAAGACAGTGAGACCAATAAATGGGTATCTCTAGAACCGTCTTGGTGCACCTATGCACCGTGAAGTATTTCCCTTTCCCAATGAACACCCTGTATAACATGCATTTTTCGAAGTTTTTTCAAATACCTCCTAAACGTAGCTCGAATGGAAAAAAATGTATTCTTTGTTTTAGGATTAGAATTCTATTTTAGATATAATATTTCATTTTGGCTGTCCAGTGTCGAACACCCTGTAATTTATCATTCAACAAAAAATTTTTTTAAGCTCGTATACAAATATATGTCCGTGGCAGTAATTTTTTTTCAAGTCAAATAAGGATTATATTTTCTAATTCTGCCTCGGACATGTATTTGTCTACGAGCTTCAAAATATCGAGTTTGAATTTCCTTTTCTGTTGCTCCGACAGCCTATCCAACTAATCCACGCTACTCCTCAAAAATGTCAGCATGGGACTTTCTTTTTCCCGAACTCCCGTCCTTGATTTTAAATACTTAATCATTGGCTCTGCTACCTTGCTAGCCAATGATTGGTGTTTTTTCTCCCCTACAGATACCGGAGTTAACATGGCCTGCTCTTCAAGAGTCGATTCCTCTACGGCTAATTCTAAAGTCTGTAGAATTTCTTGGGGATTTTTGGAGGTTTCTTGGCATTCTTCGCTATTTAAACCTGCCCTGTGACTACAGGTAAAGTCGCGAAGAAAATGCATCGCCTCCAAGAAGTACCTCTTCCTTTTTTTCCACCTCTGCTGCCTGAGGGTGTTTCTGATTACCTCATAATTCTATTGTACGAGCTCCTTAAATTTGTCCATTTCGATCCGCAATCGGCAACTGCAACAATAATGATAATTAATATTTATAATAACAAAATTTTAAGTACTAAAGAAATGTTAGTGTCCTTTTTAGGTATCTTGCAACGGGAGAATCTTTTAAGTCATTGCACTACCATTTCCGTCTCGGAGAAAGGGACGATATCTGCAATAATTATTGAGGTAACCCTAGATTTGGGAGGACCGATTTTTTTGAAGACGCCTACTCGTGAGGAATTTTCGGAAGTCGCAGAGAATGTCGAACGTATATGGAATTTTCCCAACTGTTTAGGCGCAATTGATGGGGAGCACGTAAGGATTTAGTGCCTATTAGCATTGTATAAGGAAATTTCCTTATACAAGGCCATTAGGTGCAGGGTCTGAGTTCTTCAACTATAAAAAATTCCATTCAATTGTTTTACAAGCTGTACCCGATGCAGATGGGAACAAGGGCGCACCCGGGATTGAATTTCGGGGGGGGGGGTGAATCAACATGCAACATAAAATATTTTTCCGCCTACCTCGAAATAAAAGGTGATTTTAATGTGTACGAAATTGAGCATTAATCACTCATTTTATTGCTCAATTTTTTAGCCATTTAATGTGCAGAAGCACTACGAGAAATGTCAAAACTCTACTGGAACATAGAAATTCCCATATGTCAAATGTATGTCTTGTGCAAAATGAGAATGTATTTCAATCAAGAATTTATACACTATTCATGTTGAGATCGTCGGAAAAATCTTGTAACCAACACGGTTATTAATCTAGCGACTAATGGTCTCGACCTATCAACGCGTTCGCTCCGCTCACGCATTAAAATATCTTGACCATTGGTCGCTGTCTTTAATAATCTAGTTGATTAAATAACTATTATTCTGTCATCATATAAATTATACATATCACATTAAATATAAATGTATTTCTTACTATTCTAAATATAAACATACTATAAAACTAAAATGAATCAAATCACAAAATCCAGACGACGTTTTTTTCAATTATTTTTTCTGAATCTATATCAGTCTCATAAAAATGTTCAACAAAGCTAAACTGTTAATCTATTTTCTGATATAGAATTTCTCAGATAAGTTTTTAAACGTCTCTGTGTCGAGAAAGTCCGCTCCGCCGTTGATGTTGTAACAGGTATCGTGCATATTCGAAATAATGTTTTGATGAAAATGTAATTTTGTATTAAAATGGTTTAAAACAACTGCTAGGACTGTGATTGACAATACACGGGGTCTGTTTTGAAAATGTTACCCGAATGAAACTGAATTGTGTATTGTGTTTACTAGTTGGTGTTCGTTGCCTTGCACTAATTCGTTATAGGTATTTCCAAATATAATTATTATTATTAGATCTTCTGGCTGATAGGCCATGGATGATCGATATCAATGGTGTGACTGATTCTCTAATCAGAATTCTTCAGAAACCATTTGATGTATAGATTAATTATCTATGGAAGGAGCGTGTTCCATTGTAATCGTGGCCAATTTTTTAACGATAATAAATTTCGGGGGGGGGGGGGCTGCAGCCCCATAGCCCCCCCTGGGTGCGCCCTTGGATGGGAAATTCCTGTTCATCGACGTAGGCGATTATGAAAGAAATAGCGACAGAGGCGTAATCCAAAATTCAAATTTGGCAAAAAATTGAGCCGCGGTTTTGATTTACCGAGCAGAGAAGAAATTTAACTTCGGAAAAAAGGATCTTTAATTATCGACCTTCCCGTGCCCGCAGAGTAGTGGAGTGCGCTTTTGGTATGTTGACCAAGTTCGGTTTTCTCAAAACAGAGCTTTTGCTACCACCCGAAAGTGTTGTGACACTAACTTCAGCAGCATGTGTTTTACACAACATGCTCCGGGAAAAAGAGGACAACATTTCCGACATACATAGCGTTCTCGAACTTGGGGATATAATGGAGCCCAGTTTACCACAGGCAGCAAATCCTCTTTATCATCAACTGACATATTATAAGACAGCGGTATTTGCAATATTTCAACTCTGAAAGAGGATCTGTTCCATGGCAAGATAAGTATGCATGAACTTAATTCACCATTTTAATCGAAATGTTTTTTTTTGTTAACTAAATTACAAAGTTCGTGCCATTTGTTTATTGAAATGTTTATTTTTGATCCTCTCTGAATAATTGAATACCCAAATTAATATAGGTAATTGATTTTATAATACTACACATATTTTCAAAGTATGTTCAGGATCATCCCTGAATGTCATCAGCCGCGTTTCAATTGAAAAATAGATTATTAGCTCAATCGGAATAAGTCTAAGATAACATTCTTTATAAGAAATAGATCATGATATAACAATACTTTCTATACTGAAACTATAACACACTAATCACAGAGAGTACAGATATAGCTGAAACTGCTTTTTAGGTAACGAAATATTGATTTTTTTCATGAGTATTTACTCAATAATGAGCTCATTTCATTTTGAACTTCCATTCGTGTTATATGAATGACCAAAAAAATCTAACTGCACATATTAACCCACTCTGTTGCCGCTCTGAATAATTTTATTGATGATGTTCTTTTTCAATTTTCACATAAATTTAATTTGAATACAATCGAAATTCTCGGATTATCAGATAAAAAGTTCATTGAACTCCCATTGGACTCGTCACAGGGCACACTGAAAAAGCCCGCTGAACTGTTTATTTAGGATTCATACACACACACCTCAGCAGAAGAGACGTCATTTTTTTGTAGTAATTGCAACACTTTCCCCCTCTTAGTATCAAATCTGTGTAGTGGGGGTTATTCATTAAGTATAAAAACACATTCAGTCACTCACAACTAGAACTCGTGGCATTGCAAGTATCTTCCTGCTGAATAAAATGGGTTACGGAATATTACCGAAATCATTCGTTAGCAGAAGTGATCCTTTCAGATTGCTTCCAGCAGAAATTGTTTCTAAGATTTTCCGATATTTAGATGACGATGCTCTACAGAGCGTTAACCGTACTTGCCAAAGATTCAAAGACATTTGTTCTTTTGATCCGAAGCTTAAGTATAAACTTGAATTTCATAGAATGAGAACTCAGTATGATAAGCGATGCAACATTTTGAATCCGAGCTTCGGTATATCGGTACACCGTAAGTATGGAAATCAAAAGACAAAGAAAGTAACAAACTTCGACAAAACTGAAAAAGTTATAACTTTTATAAAGACGACAAGAAACATACCTATTTCGCGAATTTCAAAGATTAAAACTTCCACTGTTCAAAAGGAAATGAAAATGAATAATCATCGCCAGATAAGAATTTGACAAGGCAATATGCTGAACTGAATTTATTGTACACAGAGATAATTTATTGATGTATCAAATTTTCCCCTTTCTTTCTTATCATTCTACTTAAAGATATTGATCATAAAGATCAGTGAACCAAAATCTTTTTAAACGATGCATACAACCAAAAGTAAACACAAGGAAGCGACTGAGACACCTGCTCGAATTAGAAAAGAATGCATTGAGCCTCATCAACAAGTGTGATGTAGAAGTTGATACCTACATCTCGAATTATGCAACTTCAAAATCTTTTGCAACTATTAATGTGGATATATTCCATTTGCGAGAAAGTCCTTTTATAATACTACACATATTTCCAAAGTATGTTCAGGATCATCCCTGAATGTCATCAGCCGCGTTTCAATTGAAAAATAGATTATTAGCTCAATCGGAATAAGTCTAAAATAACATTCTTTATAAGAAATAGATCATGATATAACAATACCTTCTATACTGAAACTATAACACACTAATCACAGAGAGTACTGATATAGCTGAAACTGCTCTTTAGGTAACGAAATATTGATTTTTTTCATGAGTATTTACTCAATAATGAGCTCATTTCATTTTGAACTACCATTCGTGTTATACGAATGACCAAAAGAAATCTAACTGCACATATTAACCCACTCTGTTGCTGCTCTGAAATAATTTGATTGATGATGTTCTTTTTCAATTTTCACATAAATTCAATTTGAATACAATCGAAATTCTCAGATATTAGATAAAACATTCAATGAACCCCCTTTCGACTCGTCACAGGGCACACTGAAAAAGCCGAACTGTTTATTTAGGATTCATACACACACACCTCAGCAGAAGAGACGTCATTTTTTTGTAGTAAGTGCAACACTTTCATCCTCTTAGTATCAACTCTGTGTAGTGGGGGTTATTCATCTAATATAAAAAAACAGTCATTCAGTCACTCACAACTAGAACTCGTGGCATTGCAAGCATCTTCCTGCTGAGTAAAATGGGTTACGGAATATTACCGAAATCATTCGTTAGCAGAAGTGATCCTTTCAGATTGCTTCCAGCAGAAATTGTTTTCTAAGATTTTCCGATATTTAGATGACGATGCTCTACAGAGTGTTAACCGTACTTGCCAAAGATTCAAAGACATTCGTTCTTTTGATCCGAAGCAAAGGAAGAGGAGACGCGGCATGTCATTCATAAATTCAGGAATAGTTGGAGCCAACATCCAAAAGTATTTTCCATGAGTAGAACAAGGACAGCTTGATATAACTGTCCTTGTTCCGGCACGAACCCGGCAACAATGCAGAGACTTCGAACGCGTAAATCGAACAACTACCAGTGGCGTGGAGTTGCCACTGTAGAAAGGTTTGAAATTAATATTTTATACCGAAATAAACTTTTCTGTATGGATTAATTGAATCAAATGGGGAATCGTTGGTACAAAAAATTTTTACCTCTTGAGTATATTTTCATTTTAAAATAACTTTGATTCTCACATACATTCACTAATCACTATGGTATAAAACCATAATACATTTCCTTTGTAACATGGTATAGATCCGTATACGCTCGTTCTACTTAAACGAGTGTTATATCGTTTTGCCCAAATGTATGTAATTTTGGAACTTTGAGCCGAAAACGGTTTCAAACGATAGGATCGACTACCTGAAGACGAATTCGTGGTCAAATTCAATTCTGTTCGTTGGGCCGTTTTGTTTGTTCATCGTTATCATTTATATAGAAAAAATTATCAACAGAATCATAGAAAATTCAATTGGAATATTGAAGAAAAGAAACTTAACATTTCCATAACAAGATATCTAATTCGAGTGAAATTTATGTTGAGAAAAATCTCTATATATCTATAAAAGATATCTGATTAAAGTGAAATTTATTTTGTTAATGAAGACTGATGTACTGAACGTTCATGCAGAGTTTCAAGAAGATAACAATAACATTGTTTGAACCATAGAAAATTAAATTGGAATATTGAAAAGAAAAATCTCTATATTTCCATAAGAAAATGTACGATTCGAGTGAAATTTATTTTTTATATGAAGACTAATACACTGAATGTTCATGCAAAATTTCAAGAACATCGGATCATCTGAACCTTGAGAAAGTCAATTGGAATATTGAAAAGGAGAATCTCTATATTTCCATTACAAGTTAGCCACTTGAAGTCAAATTCATTTTGTGTATGAATATTGATATGCTGAATGTTTATGCAAAATTTCAAGAAGATCGAATCATCAGAACCATAGTTTTTTTAATTGTATCTATTTCAAGTCCTATACAACATTTTGGGGTAATAGCCTCATTGCTCCACCTATGAATGAGCGCTCAAAAGCAAATGCTCAGGGAATGAAAGCTTCTTAATGGTTATAAATTGCACTCAAAACTCTTGAAGATTTATTCAACATAACTAACAAAATAAAGCAGATTATTAAGAAAAAAAATTGTTCATACAGAATTTATATCTTCAGAATTATTTATTACAGGACAGAAAACAATGGTGCTACAGTTCACTCTCAGAAATCAGAATGCATTCAAAAACATAAATCAGTAATATATTGCTTCTGAACGGTTCTTAAAAAAATCAAGAATCGAATTGAAAATTCTTTATTCAATTGTACTGAAGCTTAGAGAATAACTAGGAAGAGACAGTAGATAAAGTTGGAATTATATATCATAAAGTACTATAAAAAATTGAAAACAGTATTCACAAAATGAAACAAATCATCAATTAAAGTTAACATATAGAATTATATCTGGAAAAGTATTTATTAGGACATAAAAACAACGGTGACATGATTTCACTCTCTCAGAATGTATTCGCATGATTCACAATCATAAATCAGTAATATTGATTTTGAATTATTCTTATGAAAAAAATCATAACAATTAGAATACTCTGCAGTTCTAACTCAATATCAGAGAAAAAAAATAGTGTTCAAGTTTTGAATGTAAGGTAGGACTAGGTACCATCCACAGATCTGTACCACCTTGAGATCGTATCTAAATGAGGCAAACTGTTGTTGAAAGTTATATCCTTTCGGTGAATAGAAGACCAAAGTTAATGCGAAGGCTCTCAACGTCGGATTAAATTTTGCCTAGTCGTTCCTTTCAACAATCTTTGAAATGAATTATCTGCCGCTCCAGGACTGACAGATGCCTGAAAAAGAAAGATTCTTCAATCTGGTTGCCTGATAATATTCATGTATGTACTTTTTACAATGAGCGAAAAGGAAACATACCAATATTATAACGTCTATTGATTCTAATACGAGTGATTTTTCTCTCAAACAATCGAGCAATGTTTCCATTGAAGTTATTTTAAGCTTCATCCTTCAACAGACTGCTGCTATGAACGAATCTTTTTATTTTGAATCTGGACTCTCTTCTATAATGTTAATATCCCTTTTCCATACCTCAGGCGTAGAAAAACCACTAGTGTGCGGATCTTCCACATAAGCTCTTTATCACAAATGAAACAGTAAAATTAATCATGAACTAGTGGAGCACTCAAATGAAATATTCACCTTTCCCTCCTTATTCGAGATGTTCATGGTTTCTCGGTAAAGCTAGAAGGCATTAAATCAGTATTCTCAACTGCTTGCTCCAGTTTGACAACAGGATATTCCACATTTTCTACAATGAAAACAAAAATCACACAAAATATGGTTAGTCAGCAATATAACAAGAAATACAAGTTTTACCTTCTTTTCGGAGAATAATAGCATCATCATTCTGATAGATTTCTTCATCGAGAGATGAAATTTGATCTTCGCAAATATAATTCTTCGAATATTCACTTCTGTAGTGTGAATTATAACTGCATTATTATCTTTAAGCACTTGTGGAAGTTTCATTCGTAGTGGAGCTGAAGCTGCAAACAAGTTCGCAATTAATGTACTGAAATTAGGCCAAATTTTGCCTAGTCGTTCCTTTCAACAATCTTTGAAATGAATTACCTGCAGCTCCAGGACTGACAGATGCCTGAAAAAGAAAGATTCTTCAATCAGGTTGCCTGATAATATTCATGTATGTACTTTTAACAATGAGCGAAAAGGAAACATACCAATATTATAACGTCTATTGATTCTAATACGAGTGATTTTTCTCTCAAACAATCGAGCAATGTTTTCATTGAGGTTATTTTGAGCTTCATCCTTCAACAGACTGCTGCTATGAACGAATCTTTTTATTTGAATCTGGAATCTTTTTCTATAATGTTAATATCCCGTTTCAATACCTCAGGCGTAGAAAAACCACTAGTGTGCGGATCTCCCACATAAGCTCTTTATCACAAATGAAACAGTAAAATTAATCATGAACAAGTGGAGCACTCAAATGAAATATTCACCTTCCCCTTCTATTTGAGATGTTCATGGTTTCTCGGTAAAGCTGGAAGGCATTAAATCAGTATTCTCAAATGCTTGCTCCAGTTTGACAACAGGATATTCCACATTTTCTACAATGAAAACAAAAATCACACAAAATATGGTTAGTCAGCAATATAACAAGAAATACAAGTTTTACCTTCTTTTCGGAGAATAATAGCATCATCATTCTGATAGATTTCTTCATCGAGAGATGAAATTTGATCTTCGCAAATATAATTCTTCGAATATTCACTTCTGTAGTGTGAATTATAACTGCATTATTATCTTTAAGCACTTGTGGAGTTTCATTCGTAGTGGAGCTGAAGCTGCTGAGGCTGCAACAAGTTCGCAATTAATGTATGAAATTAGGCCAAATTTGCCTAGTCGTTCCTTTCAACAATCTTTGAAATGAATTATCTGCCGCTCCAGACTGACAGATGCCTGAAAAAGAAAGATTCTTCAATCTGGTTGCCTGATAAATTCATGTATGTACTTTTTACAATGAGCGAAAAGGAAACATACCAATATTATAACGTCTATTGATTCTAATACGAGTGATTTTTCTCTCAAACAATCGAGCAATGTTTCCATTGAAGTTATTTTAAGCTTCATCCTTCAACAGACTGCTGTATGAACGAATCTTTTTATTTGAATCTGGACTCTCTTCTATAATGTTAATATCCCTTTTCCAACCTCAGGCGTAGAAAAACCACTAGTGTGCGGATCTTCCACATAAGCTCTTTATCACAAATGAAACAGTAAAATTAATCATGAACTAGTGGAGCACTCAAATGAAATATTCACCTTTCCCTCTTATTCGAGATGTTCATGGTTTCTCGGTAAAGCTAGAAGGCATTAAATCAGTATTCTCAACTGCTTGCTCCAGTTTGACAAAAGGATATTCCACATTTTCTACAATGAAAACAAAAATCACACAAAATATGGTTAGTCAGCAATATAACAAGAAATACAAGTTTTACCTTCTTTTCGGAGAATAATAGCATCATCATTCTGATAGATTTCTTCATCGAGAGATGAAATTTGATCTTCGCAAATATAATTCTTCGAATATTCACTTCTGTAGTGTGAATTATAACTGCATTATTATCTTTAAGCACTTGTGGAAGTTTCATTCGTAGTGGAGCTGAAGCTGCAAACAAGTTCGCAATTAATGTACTGAAATTAGGCCAAATTTTGCCTAGTCGTTCCTTTCAACAATCTTTGAAATGAATTACCTGCAGCTCCAGGACTGACAGATGCCTGAAAAAGAAAGATTCTTCAATCAGGTTGCCTGATAATATTCATGTATGTACTTTTAACAATGAGCGAAAAGGAAACATACCAATATTATAACGTCTATTGATTCTAATACGAGTGATTTTTCTCTCAAACAATCGAGCAATGTTTTCATGAGGTTATTTTGAGCTTCATCCTTCAACAGACTGCTGCTATGAACGAATCTTTTTATTTGAATCTGGAATCTTTTCTATAATGTAATATCCCGTTTCAATACCTCAGGCGTAGAAAAACCACTAGTGTGCGGATCTCCCACATAAGCTCTTTATCACAAATGAAACAGTAAAATTAATCATGAACAAGTGGAGCACTCAAATGAAATATTCACCTTCCCCTTCCTATTTGAGATGGTAAGCATGGATGGATTTCGAGAAATCTCTGGAAGGCATTAAATCGTCTCAACAGCTGCTCCAGTTGACAACAGGATATTCCACATTTTCTACAATGAATACAAAAATCACACAAAATATGGTTAGTCAGCAATATAACAAGAAATACAAGTTTACCTTCTTTCGGAGAGATAATAGCATCATCATTCTGATAGATTTCTCATCGGGAGATGAAATTTGATCTTCGCAATATATTCTTCGAATATTCACTTCTGTAGTGTGAATTATAACTGCATAATTATCTTAAGCACTTGTGGGAGTTCATTCGTAGTAGTGGAGCTGAGGCTGCAAAACGAGTTCGCAATTAATGTAATGAAATTAGGCCAAATGATTTCTGCATACATATAACCTTAGACAAAGGAAGTCTGAGCATATAACAATGATTACTGATACATATCTCTATTCTCTATTCCATCAAGTTAAACAATTCTCTTCATTGAAACATTACTAAAATTACTACATATATATATATATATACATTCGGGTTAAAAAAATCCTAAAGACGTTGTCCGATACCCAATTGCCAATGCCTTCTATTGTTGCAGTCTTCATCATTCAGTCCTCTTTCACTCATTGATTTTCTAATTCCATTAATCCATGTCGTTCTTGGTCTTCCTCTTTTTCTGTTTTCTGGAGGTATCCATCTCATTACTTCTTTGGTAAATTACTACATCACTATTATAATACCTGTTGTACATGTGTAGAATAATTTGGAAAGATTTTCCACAGAAACATCTCTATTTAATTGATTGAATTAAAATTCCAGGAAGCTCCTGTAATCTTACCTGAATACGTTAGTCTGAAGAATGGGTTTCACAGGAATAGGATTGGCATCATTATTAAGAAATTTGGTACCATTAGTAGAAAACTGTCTTTTGGTTCAAATGTTCCGAACATAATATTCGTGGCAAGTTTCTATCTCCAGCTAAGTCCATAATTGAAATCCATATATTCCTCGTCCCAATATCAAATAAGTCTGAAAGAAACTCATGAGAATTGAACAATCTACGCCAATGATTTGCAAAACAGAACAAATCTGTAAAAACTCAAATTAGGGTTGTAAGAGTCCACTTCACCACATACTTGACACTTAAGAACCATTTTATCAATATTTTTGCACAAAATATATGGAAATAGGTCCGAAAAAAACACTTTTCAACTTTGAACTCGAGTAGACCGTTGACAGAATTGTCGAAAATCCCAGAAAACTAAACGGATTCATCTCGGCACGGTGTATCATACATCAAATGTCAAATCGGAGCAAACTCACCTGATTGGCCTAGAGATTTATCGATCGGATGAGAAACAATTTATGAATGAAACTGAGAAAACCGGTGTTGTCACGTTTAGTTTAAGAGAATGAATGTTAAAAATGCTTGAATTTGGTTGTATAACTACGAATTCTGTTCTACTGCCTTGAAAGTTCGGTCGAAATGACTTGGAATAGGTTGGGTATTAGCTTTTATATGATTTTACCAAGGTTTCTGTGGATGAAGCTTTTAAGAGGGTATAAATTCCACCGAAAGGATCAATTATGTGGATGTAGTTTGGGTTGTTTA
Organism: Propylea japonica; assembly: GCA_013421045.1. Lineage (NCBI taxonomy): Eukaryota > Metazoa > Arthropoda > Insecta > Coleoptera > Coccinellidae > Propylea > Propylea japonica. The sequence continues at coordinate 49,437,450 of CM024246.1, forward strand.
TGAATTCATTGAAATCTTAATATTTCATTCTATTAGTACTCGTTTCGTACGATTACAAAATCAATATCATATATCAGTAATCTACATAATTGTAGGTATTCCAAGTTGCTATTTCAGTATTTCTAAGCGATTTGATGTTAATAAATCTGATATCTTCGGAAACTTGACAACGTTGTGCATATTTTGGCGTAATTACCAATCCGTAGTAATACAGTGTCCAGTTCAGTTCTGAAGGTAGGAATGTTGGCTTCAGTATTTATCATTGCATACCGCGTCTCCCTCTTCCTTTGTCTAAGATGATAAGCGATGCAACATTTTGAATCCGAGCTTCGGTATATCGGTACACCGTAAGTATGGAAATCAAAAGACAAAGAAAGTAACAAACTTCGAACAAAACTGAAAAAGTTATAACTTTTATAAAGACGACAAGAAACATACCTATTTCGCGAATTTCAAAGATTAAAACTTCCACTGTTCAAAAGGAAATGAGAATGAATAATCATCGCCAGATAAGAATTGACAAAGCAATATGCTTACATATTAGTAGACGACCATCAACTGAATTATTGTACACAGAGATAATTATTGATGTATCAAATTTTCTCCTTTCTTCCTTATCATTCTACTTCAAGATTTGATCATAAAGATCAGTGAACCAAAATCTTAAAAACGATGCATACAACCAAAAGTAACACAAAGAAGCGACTGACACCCTGCTCGAATTATAAAAAATTGCATTGAGCCTTATCAACAAGTATGATGTACAAGTTGATACCTAGGTACATCTCGAATTGCAACTACAAAATTTTTTGCAACTATCACCGCACAATTACAGAATTAGTGTACTGTCTTCGGCTTCAAAAGTCTTTGAAAGAATCGTGTCCGATCATATCACCCGGTTTTGCTTAGCAAGGGACATTATTCCTAAAGAACAACATGGATTCTTATCTGGTCGCTCTACTCTTACAAACCTCACTCTATGATCAATGAGTGGACTAAGGCGTGAAACCTCGGGATGCCCGTGGATGTGGTTTACCTCGATTTTCCCAGAGCCTTTGATAATCGAAATTCTCGGATTATCAGATAAAAAATTCATTGAACTTCCATTGGACTCGTCACAGGGCACACTGAAAAGCCCGAACCTGTTTTTTTAGGATTCATACACACACACCTCAGCAGAAGAGACGTCATTTTTTTGTAGTAAGTGCAACACTTTTCCCCTCTTAATGAATATCAACTCTGTGTAGTGGGGGTTATTCATTTAGTATAAAACAGACGAAGTCATTCATTCACTCACAACTAGAACTCGTGGCATTGCAAGCATCTTCCTGCTGAATAAAATGGGTTACGGAATATTACCGAATTATTCGTTAGCAGAAGTGATCCTTTCAGATTGCTTCCAGCAGAAATTGTTTCTAAGATTTTCCGATATTTAGATGACGATGCTCTACAGAGCGTTAACCGTACTTGCCAAAGATTCAAAGACATTTTGTTCTTTTGATCGGAAGCTTAAGTATAAACTTGAATTTCATAGAATGAGAACTCAGTATGATAAGCGATGCAACATTTTGAATCCGAGCTTCGGTATATCGGTACACCGTAAGTATGGAAATCAAAGACAAGGAAAGTAACAAACTTCGACAAAACTGGAAAAGTTATAACTTTTATAAAGACGACAAGAAACATACCTATTTCGCGAATTTCAAAGATTAAAACTTCCACTGTTCAAAAGGAAATGAGAATGAATAATCATCGCCAGATAAGAATTTGACAAGCCAATATGCTTACATAGTAGTAGACGACCATCAACTGAATTTATTGTACACAGAGATAATTTATTGATGTATCAAATTTCCCCTTTTCTTTCTCATCATTCTCTTCAAGATATTGATCATAAAGATCAGTGAACCAATATCTTTTAAACGATGCATACAACCAAAAGTAAACACAAAGAAGCGACTGACACACCTGCTCGAATTAGAAAAAAATTGCATTGAGCCTCATCAACAAGTGTGATGTAGAAGTTGATACCTACATCTCGAATTATGCAACTTCAAAATCTTTTGCAACTATTAATGTGGATATATTCTGTATCCATTCAATAAGATGAACACATAAATATTTGTGTTTCTGGTTTTTATTAGGGAACGAAGAATTGAACAATACTGTAGGTCGGTCCTGGTCACTCAACGAATATTCTTTTTAGAATTGATTATTTAGGATAAAAATTGAAAAGCTTCTGATGAATTGACTGATGTATTTTTTGACTGTCTTTTTATATTAACGAATCACCCTAGAAACTAATATGACATGGACACGCACGCTATTTTTATGAAAATTAAACATACTCCACGGGCTGAACCGTTGAGGTTAAGAATTGAAAATAAAGAGTTCTAAAATTACGATATATTACACTTCATATTAAGATTCAATATTGTTATCGCAATATGGAAGAGGGCATATTTCAGTGATGATTAGATCTAGTAATGTTTCTCCTTGAGTTTTAACTTTGACAATACGAACGCGTGAGTCTTTGCCCTTGATCAATTCAATAACACGTGCTAGTGGCCATTTGAGTGGAGGTGTTGCTTCATCCTTCAATAATACAATATCATTTACATGAATATCATTCATTATAAGGAAGAACCATTAGGTCTATTTTGTAATCTATTCAAGTAGTCGGTTTTTCCAACGTGCCCAGAAATGCTGTTGAATTTGGCCGCATTTCTGCCAAAGCGATAATCTATTCATTGGAGAACAAGTGATATCTTTTTCTGGATAAGTTGTCAAACTAGTCCCAATCAAAAAAAATGTCCTGGTGTTAAAACGTTAAAATCTGAAGGTCATTGGAAATTGTTATGGTATTTAGATTGGTATTTTTTGTAACATATGTTGTGATAATATTCACATGTAGCAGGAACATTCAGTTTCATATTAAACGCTGAGTTGAATAGTTATCATTTTATTTCCTTCTGCAATTTATACAAAATTAATTATTAAATATTACTTTGTTCTACAAGTTAAAGTAGTAGTAACAGTGGCGACGAGAAAATGAGTGAAGAAGAAAAGAGTTTGTCGGTCATTTACGTGAATTCGACGTAAAAATTATGACTGGAGTATCTTCAAACCTCGTTTATTGAATTATTTCACGGCGAATAATATAGAAGATCCCGTGAGAAAACGTGCCATATTATTGAATTTACTATCGGAAGATTCTTACCGATTAATTTTCAATTGTGCCTACCACCGCACCGGAAAGAAAAACTTTCGAAGAAGAACTAATAAAATTATTTTCCGATCATTTCGGAACGCAAACTTCGGTTTTTGCCGAAGAGAAAAATTCTACAGTGCTAAGAAGTTATCAAGTGAAACAGCAAACGACTGGGCAGCTAGACTTCGAAATTTAGCAGCACATTGTGAGTTCGACGAAGAGTTGAATGTTGCATTAAGAGATCGGTTCATCGTGGGATATAATAAAGGACCTGTGATGGACAGACTTTTTGAAGAAAGAAAAAGCAAATTTCTCTAGCCGAAGCAATTCGAATAGCGTCATCCAAAGAAGCAGCGCGTGGAAAAGAAGTGAGTGCCATTTTCCTTGAAAGAAGAGCCATTGTTCCTTTCAGGGAAAGGCAACAAGTGCGCAGCCTCAGCGAGGACGTCACCTTCTACGTCATACACAGGAAGGATGTCAGCAAACAAAATGTCAAGTTTGTGGCAGAAGCAATCATCTGTCATCAAATTGTCAATACCGTGAGTAGTGATGGGCAAAACCGAATTCTTTCAAAAATCGAAAACCGAATGAACGAATGAATTTGAGAATCGAATGATCATTCGAATGATTTTGCATTCGGTTTGAGGCGACACCTACAATAAAAATCAGGAACTATGTCGTTAAGGTTCAATATCTCAGCATTTGCCTGCTTTTTTAGGAAAATGAATCTATTGCCATTCATTCGGTCCAAATTTCGAATGAATCATTCGTTTTGCATTCGGTTTCGGGCGGCATCTACCTGAAATTGTAGTTACTATGTCCGTAAGGCTCAATATCTATGTCATTGCGTGTATTTCTTAGGGAGGGTTTTCAAATTGAGCTCTATTGGAATTCATTCGGTCTAAATTTCGAATGAATCATTCGTTTTGCATTCGGTTTCGGGCGGCATCTACCTGAAATTGTAGTTACTATGTCCGTAAGGCTCAATATCTATGTCATTACGTGCTATTTCTTAGGGAGGTTTTCGAAATTGAGCTCTATTGGAATTCATTCGGTCTAAATTTCGAATGATCATTCGTTTTGCATTCGGTTTCGGGCAGCATCTACCTGAAATTGTAGTTACTATGTCCGTAAGGCTCAATATCTATGTCATTACGTGCTATTTCTTATGGAGGTTTTTGAAATTGAACTCTATTGGAATTCATTCGGTCTGAATTTCTAATGAATCATTCGTTTTGCATTCGGTTTGGGGTGGCAAATAGCAGAAATATTAGATACTATAAATCAATAAGGCCCAATATTTCTGCGTTTGCATGCTATTTCTTATGGAGGTTTTGGAAATTGAACTCTATTGGAATTCATTCGTCAGTTTTGGAGTGGCCCCCATGTTAAATTTACTTTTTTATTTTAGTTGACCCTTCCAAATAAAAATAATATCGATTTCTTTGGACATAAAGGTCCTACTGATTTGAAAAAAATGTTTTTTGAAAGATGGTAGTATCACCTTTTATTAAAGCGAAACAATATGAAAACATTCAAACATTCTAGTGATGTCATAGGAAAATTCTTAAAAAAATGTTAGTGAAAAAATGTGTGTACTGATTTTCCTAATAAATCCGCAATGGTACAAGATCTTGCACATTGAAGTTTAATTTTTCTTCGATGAGCTACATCTCATAAGAACTTATATGCTTGAAACCATTAATGAATTTTCAAAAGAGTTCAATTTCAAAAACCTCCGTAAGAAATAGCACACAAAGGCAGAAATATTGGGCCTTATTGATATAAGTATATAATATTTCTGCTATGCTACCCCAAACCGAACGCAAAACGAATGATTCATTCGAAATTTTCAACGAATGAATTCCCATAGAGTTCAATTTCCAAAACCTCCATAAGAAAGTAGCATGCAAACGCAGAAATATTGGGCCTTATTGATTTATAGTATCTAATATTCTGCTAGTTGACACCCCAAACCGAATGCAAAACGAATGATTCATTCGAAATTCAGACCGAATGAATTCCAATAGAGTTCAATTTCAAATACCTCCATAAGAAATAGCATGCAAAAGCAGAGAAATTGAGCCTTAATGGTATATAGTGTCTGATATTTCTGCTAGATGCCACCCCAAACCGAATGATGAAAAAACGAATAATTCATTCGAAATTTAGACCGAATGAATTGCAATAGAGTTCAGTTTCAAAAACCTCCCTAAGAATAGTACGTAATGACATAGATATTGAGCCTTACGGACATAGTAACTAAAATTTCAGGTAGATGCCGCCCGAAACCGAATGCAAAACGAATGATTCATTCGAAATTTAGACCGAATGAATTCCAATAGAGCTCAATTTCAAATACCTCCATAAGAAATAGCATGCAAAATGCAGAGAGAAATTGAGCCTTAATGGTATATAGTGTTCTGATATTTCTGAGATGCCACCCCAAACCGAATGAAAAAAAAACGATATTCATTCGAATTTAGACCGAATGAATTGCAATAGAGTTCAGTTTCAAAAACCTCCCTAAGAAATAGTACGTAATGACATAGATATTGAGCCTTACGGACATAGTAACTAAAATTTCAGGTCAGGTAGATGCCGCCCGAAACCGAATGCAAAACGAATGATTCATTCGAAATTTAGACCGAATGAATTCCAATAGAGCTCAATTTCGAAAACCTCCTTAAGAAATAGCACGTAATGACATAGATATTGAGCCTTACGGACATAGTAACTACAAATTCAGGTAGATGCCGCCCGAAACCGAATGCAAAACGAATGATTCATTCGAAATTTGGACCGAATGAATGGCAATAGAGTCATTTTCCTAAAAAAAAGCACGCAAAGGCTGAGATATTGAACCTTAACGACATAGTACCTGATTTTTTGAATTTTTGATAGGTGTCGCTCCAAACCGAATGCAAAATCATTCGAATTGCTGAATATTGCATTCGAATGCAACGAATACTTTCAAGAATCGAATGGCTCATTCGATTTTGCATTCGAATGGCCCCATCACTAACCGTGAGTGTTTTTGCTTTTTTTGTGATACTAAAGGTCATTTAGCTCCTGTTTGTCCGAAAAGACAACAATCAGAGACAAAAAGAATTGTTCATAATCAAATAAAGAAATCGCAATTTAAAATTGGCAAACAAAATTCTTTCCAAAATACTTAGATGATAACACAAAATTCATTATTTATGATCAAAAGTATAGAAAATAAACCACTTTATGTTGATATTTCTATTAATAATAATAATTATGCATTTCAAATCGACACAGGATCTAGTAATCTTGTATAAATAAATACTTCTATGAAAAATTTTTCTCATCTGAACTTTAAAAAAAACTGATAAGGATTTTTTGTTACACTGGTGAAAAGATATCACCTATAGGTAGTTTTGTCACAAATTGTTTATAATGACATTAGAGAAAATATTACAATTTTTGTAATAGATAGGGGAGGACCACCTATATTGGGTAGGGATTTTCTCTCGAAATTTTCAATTGGATTATCGATGATGCATTTCAATTAAATAGTTTGGATGATAATTTTTTGGTGTGAATGAGTTGAAGGAGAAATATTCAGATGTTTTTTCCCCAGGCTTAGGGACTTTTACTAAAGTGTGTAGCAAATTAAAGTTAAGAACGATACTGTTGTGCCAAAATTTTCAGGGCCAGACCATTACCATTCGCTATGAATCTAAAGTGGAGGACGAACTGAACCGACTTTTAGAGATGGGAGTGATTTCTCCAGTGGAGTACTCAGAATGGGGGACCCCGTAGTACCTGTTCTTAAACCTGATGGTAGCATAAGGATCTGTGGTGATTTTAAGGTGACGGTAAATCCGCACCTAGAAGTAGATAAGTATCCTTTACCACGCACTGATGATTTATTTGCTAGCTTAGCAGGTGGTGAGGAATATACTAAATTAGATTTGTCAAATGCTTTCAACCAAGTTTTGTTAGATGAAAATTCTAAAAAATTTTGTACTATTTCGACTCATATAGGGTTATTTGTATATATCGATTACCATTTGGAATAGCCTCTTGTCCTAGTAAATTTCAGAAAATTATGACATCCTTACTTAGCGGAATAGAGGGAGGTAGTTTTTTTCATTGATGATGTTTTAATACTGCACGAAATAGAAAAGAACATCTCGAAAAATTGAAACGAGTATTAGACATTTTACAAGATGCAGGACTTAAAGTTTCCTTAGACAAATGCTGTTTTTTCCAGAAATCGGTGAAATATTTGGGTCACACAATTGACAAAGAAGGGATACATCCTGATCCTGTTAAATCGAGGCAATCAAAAATGCGCCCATTCCTCGTAATATTACTCAATTAAAGTCTATATTTCACTAATTAGTTATTATGGAAAATTTATCAAAAATCAAGCTACTATATTGCATCCACTTATAATCTGCTGAAAAAGATGTAAAGTGGAATTGGTCGAAAGAATGTCAAAACGCTTTTATATAAATAAAAATGAAACTAACGTCTGAAGTTACTGGTACATTTTCAAGATGACAAGCCGATAAAACTTACTGTAGATGCCTCAAATTATGGTATTGCGGCTATTATAAGTCATGTTTTCGAAAATAAAACTGAACGACCTATTGCATACGCCTCTAGAACATTGAATAAAAGTGAAATCAACTATTCACAAATAGAAAAGGAAGGTCTTGCTATTATTTTTGGTCTCGATAAATTCAATCAATATCTTTATAACCGACCGTTTATCTTGTTACCGATCACAAGCCATTATTAGCAATTTTTAATCCGTCAAAAGCAATTCCGCAATTTTCGGCAAATCGACTCAGAAGATGGGCAGTAATTTTGTCAATTACACCTACAAAATAGAGTATGTAAGATCCGAAAATAATGTCGCAGATTGTTTGAGTAGATTACCTCTTCCTGATAATTTTGAATATACCAAAGAAATTTCTCATATTGATATTAATTATTGTAATTATTTCGAAAAAAGTGAAATGCAAATAAATTTCGAAGATGTGAAGAGAGCTAGTACAGAAAATGATAAAATATCTCAAAAAAATTATTATTTATGAAAAAAGGTCGTTGGCCTTCGTCTTGTAACGATATCGAAGGTTACCAAGCTTTCTGAAGAAACGCTTTGAACTAAGTGTTGAGTCTGAATGCATTTTATGGAATAATCGCTTAGTGATCCCTAGTATTTACACATAAATCAATATTAAATAAGTTGCATGAGACACATTTGGGAATAGCGAAGATGAAGAGTATCGCTAGGTCTTATTTTGGTGGCCAAACATAGATCTGGATATTATAAGTTTTCTGAATAATTGTGAAGCTTGTAAATTAACAGTGATAGGCCGAACAAACATAAATTAGATACTTGGGAAATGGCCGGGATAAAGCTTGGGAACGCATTCATATCGATTTTTGCGGACCGTTTTGGGAAAATTTTTTTTAGTATTGTGGATGCTCATTCCAAATGGATCGAAGTTTTTATAATGTCCAAAATAACAGCATCAGAAACTATTAGAACTTTACTGTATACTTTCGCTCGTTTGGATTACCAAAAACATTAGTGTGTGTGACAATGGTCCACAATTCGATTGTCATGAGTTTAAACAATTTTTATACAAAAATCGTATAAATTTAATATTTACACCTCCATACCATCCGCAATCCAACGGAGAGGCAGAGTCATCTGTTAAAATTATAAAGAACGCTTATTGAAAATTTGCATGAAAATGTTGGTAAAGATTTGGATTTAGTTCTCTGTAATTTCTTATTTGACTATAAAAAATTCTGCACAACAGTACTACTGGCGTCAACCCTTCTGAACTACTTTTAGGCATAAGGTCAATGACCGGTTCAGTTTGTTAATTCCTCCTATTTTCTGATAATTTTTGAAAAGAACATGTCTCAAATTCTCAGTACAAACAAAAAATGTATTTTCTGGGAAAATTTTACAAAATTTACTGAGGAATGGATGAAGTACTGGTATTGAATTATAAAAACAATAAGAGATACTGGATAGAAGGTATTGTTAAGGATAAAATTGGTAAAATATGTATATAGTTTTTCATACCTAAGTTAAATTTGTATTGGAGGAGACATGTAAATCAAATAAAACATTTTAACTGGAAAAAGTCCATGCCAGAAAATTTAGGTATATTGTATAATATAAATAGTAAAAATTCAGTTTGAATGGAAATGTAAATATTGAAAATTCAGAAGTTGAGAGAAATGTAAATAGAAATGGCTAGGACAAACTGAAAATTAGAATTAAGAGCATGTAAAAATTATTCGGAGGAATTGTGTAGATGTAGACTTAGGAAGTAATAATGTAAATAGTAATTCAGGAAATAGTTCAGCAAGTGCAAATAAACTCCTGAACAGAGACCCAAACGGAATGTTAAACCATTGAACGTTTGGCTATTGACTATTTTTGATTTTGTATTAAAAATTCTTTAGGGGAAGAAATGTTATGGTATTTAGATTGGTATTTGTAACATATGTTGTGATAATATTCACATGTAGCAGGAACATTCAGTTTCAAATTAAACGCTGAGTTGAATAGTTATCATTTATTCCTTCTGCAATTTATACAAAATTAATTATTAATATTACTTTGTTCTACAAGTTAAAGTAGTAACAGAAATGCCACAGATGGGGTGTGAATTAAGTACTGCTTCCAATTTGGGCTAGTACAGTACTAAATTCCTCGAAAGTGAAAATATAATTTTTCATATTCTTATGAGATGATATTGCGCTCTTAATGGCTGCCTCCCACAGGCCCGAAGTTTTTGACATACTCATTAGATACTTGTCTTGTGAATTGATTTTATCAGATTTTATTAAATTTTTTTTTGAAAAGGGGAGATGTCATGATATTGAAATAAGATGATACGGCGCAGGTGTTCATCACCACTTTATGTTTCATTATTCTTGTATATTGAAAGAATTAATAAAGACCAGTTATCGAAATACATCGTTTATTAAAACATCACAATGTTCACTAAAATGTCTGCAATGAATTTTGAGATTTTAAGCCAGTACATGAAATAATTGGTCTCAAAGGTCGATTTGGTTTGTGGATTTTGATTGAACCGTAAACTTTTGGGAGAATGGAAGTATATGTATTCAGATATTTTGCCTTTACTTCTGAGATGAGACAGTTGTCCTTTAAAAACTTTATGAACGCATTGCATTTATTTTGAATTGACGTGGTAGGATCATTCGGCATTTTTTCATACGAAGATGTGTCCGACAACAAGCAATTTAATTTTTCATGATATTCATCTCTTTCCAAAATGACAACTCGATTGCCTTTTGTCCGCATTCATAACAAGAATGTTTGTATGTAATTGTAAAAACTGTTTAGTTTTCTTAGCAGCGTTAAGTAAAAAACTAATAACTGTATTATGAATTAAACTTCTTCATCCTATTGATATAATTGTGTATAGTATTCGACACTAATGATCTCAAGGTGTTTTTTTGTCACTATCTAAGTGTTGTTGATTACCAATGATATGTATATGTTGGCAACCCTCAACAAGAGCATAATGTTCATATATTCTTGCTGACTTCAGCTATTTCAAAATACTATATAAAGAAGCAACGCAACGCTAATAATCAGTTCATATCTATTCTCCGGTCAAGTTCATTTCTATCGTCCGTTCAGTTCATCTCTATCTTCGTCGAGTTACATCTTTCTTTCGTGAAATTTCCAAAGTCCGTTATCATAATAAATGTAACGTGTGTTATCTTAAAATAAAATAGTGCCTTCTCATACATTTAAACCAGTGATTCCCAACCTAAGTGAAATAATTATAATTCTAGTGAACACCTAATAATAATCAAGTGGTATTGTTCCTTTATTGGATTAATGGATAAAGCCTTGGATTTATCTCCTAAATCCACTTAACTTCATCAACTATCACCTTCATATCCACAAATTCCGAGCTACTTCAAAAGGCTGCCCTGATGACAGCATACTGCTCTTATTCAATTGGTTTGGAATACAACACAAAAATTGGCGACAGAGCGGTGGATAGCAACTTTCAATTGGCGCATCCTAGGTGAGAAAAATCAACCCTCCAAAAATCTGTGTAATCTGGATATCATCCACTGGACCATCGGGTGTCTACGCACAGTTTTGGCTGGACAACTTTCCACTTGAGCGAAGAAGCACTTCATAGGAGATCCTGCATCCGCTACCCTCATCAACCACCTGCTACAGCTTCTGTAACTGTGTCATAGGATCCACCGGCGGACCATAGGTTGCTTTCTGCGTATACGCAGAAGCAACCCCACTGTGTAACTAACTGAGTCATAGGTTCACCGGACCATCGGGCGTCTACACACAGTTCATCTTTCAATTTTTTTCAAATTGGGATCACATCGAACAGACAATCAGACAAGTAAGTAATTTCCATATATCGTATTTCCAAATACTTGTTCTCCTATATTCCTTATTTATGATCCTTAAATATGTCTGTTCATTTTAATATAAATATTCCTGATACTATTTCGGAAGACGGTTCTGATATTACTCAAACTCTTCCTGTATCCATTCAATAAGATGAACACATAAATATTTGTGTTTCTGGGTTTTTATTAGGGAACGAAGAATTGAAGAATCCTGTAGGTCGGTCCTGGTCACTCAACGAATATTCTTTTTAGAATTGATTATTTTAGGATAAAATTGAAAAGCTTCTGATCATAGATTATAGCGTATAGAAAGATAGAAACGGCCCTACATTCGTAGTACTAAAAAACGACTACATTTTTAGTTCACATTTGACCAGAGATGGCACTGAAGATCAATTTTCATATAAAATCTGTAATTTGGATTAGAAATCTATAAAGAAAACTGTAATAAGAATTGATGCGAAATTCGTATTCCCTTCAGGATGTTTCATTTTTTATTTTAAATCCATAATTTTCAATAAAATCAGATTTCATGTGTAATATTTTTATTATGCATTTATAGAAGACATACAGAAATATTAGGGTATTATTGTAAGATTATATACATGGATGAATATGAATACTTAGTGCGTCTGTGGAATTCCAGTTTCTGTCGCTCAGTTCAATTGCAGCTTCGTTGTCCATCATCACTGTTTGAATTGACGGAAAACTTTTCCTGAATAGTCACTTTAACCATTTCATTTTTCCGTGCAGCTTCACTATCAGCCACTATTTCTGCCTCTATCGTGGAAATAGCAACAGATATTGACGTTGATCAAGCCAAGATATAGCTTTACCTGCATACATCCATTAAAACACCAGTTGATCATCCAGTTTCACTATCTCGTTCGTAATCTGCATTACTGAAGGGTACAAACTAATCTTTTTCCACTTTTTCGAGACGACACTAACCGCAAAAGCCATTCGAAGTGAAATAATATTTGTGCAAACGAATTGATTGGCACTTTTTATATCAATGACATTCCCATGTATATTGATTTCGAAACTTCTAATCATAGAACCAGAATTTACCCTTCTATAGTGTACATTAGTTCACATTTGACCAGAGATGGCGCTCATACACTGTAGTGGGGTCGTTTCCGATCTTTATACTATATAATCTTTGCTTCTGATGAATTGACTGATGTATTTTCGACTGACTTTTTTTATATTAACGAATCACCCGAGAAACTAATTATGACATGGACACGCACGCTATTTTATGAAAATTAAACATACTCCCGGGCTGAACCGTTGAGGTTAAGAATTGAAAAAAAAGAGTTCTAAAATTACGATATATTACACTTAATATTAAGATTCAATATTGTTATCGCAATATGGAAGAGGGCATATTTTAGTGAATAGATCTAGTGAATGTTCCTCCTTGAGTTTTAACTTTGACAATAACGAACGCGTGAGTCTTTGCTCTTAATCAATTCAATAACACGTGCTAGTGGCCATTTGAGTGGAGGTGTGTGCTTCATCCTTCAATAATACAATATCATTTACATGAATATTATTATAAGGAATGAACCATTTAGGTCTATTTTGGTAATCTATTCAAGTAGTCGGTTTT
>CM024246.1:49450802-49545125 GCA_013421045.1 Propylea japonica
CAATATATGGTGATTTCTGAAAAAATTCAAAAATTTTAAACTTCCACAATATTTCCGCTGATATGGAAAATTTTTGATAATTCTCACAGGTGTGTTGCTGCATGCATTTTCCATCATCGCAGGCTTCTGTGAAAAATTTTTGAAAAAAAAAATAACTAAGAAAGCCCTGACGTTTTTGGTTGGACGATAAAACCTGCGCCTTCCATAAGGTTATTCAATTTCCAGGATATTTGAAGATATGTTTGGCAGATATGAAATTGCCCTCTGTTCGTGAGCGAATAAGAAATTCTGTGCGATTAGTTGCGATCATCTTTTTGGAATTTGGCAGGTGAGCAGAAGAAGAGGAGGATTTCTGATTATTTTAATTATCAATTACCGTGACTATATTATTTTCACCGAGGCAATAATCAAACTATCAGATCTGATTGAAATTATTTTATTTTCAGCTGAATAGCTTGCGAATTAGTGGTTTCAAGTATCATAGAGGTATTGTTCCAGAATGATGATTCAGAATGAAATGAAAAAATGTCAACTTCCATATCTTCATTTCCTGCTCATTTCTCACAGACTTGTTGCTACACGTATTTTCCATCAGCACATGAAAAAATATTCGAAAAAACTTGCAGGCTTCTGTTCAAATTCAACAAAAACAAACTAACCGAAGTCTGTTGGCGCCCTTGTCCATATGGAAAACAGTTATTTTAAATTGAATTCCTGACAGCTATTTTTCTCATTTATTTATGGATTGAAACTCTTTTTCCTTCCTGAACCTCTTCTGGAAATTTAAAGTTTTGAATTTTTAATTTTCACCATTATCGTTCGTACGGACTTCTTTCTGAATAAATTCAGTGAGAAAATGGTGTAACAATGCTTTTCTTCAAATTTAAAATCACCACATAATTATGGTGAAAATGGGTATCTTGCGTTTCTCACTTGCGACGAATACTTTCTGAGATGAGAAATAAAATGCTATTGCGTCTAGGAGAATCATAAATTTGTTTGATTACTTTCAAAATCGTCTAGAAACAGATTGAGGCAGCTGAGTCCCTTCGTTTTCATTTCTTGGATAGAGGACAGTCCAGAAAAATTAGAGCATTTCATAACCAGGACCAATGTTTTATTAATGTATGGATTGGAATAACTGGTGATTATTGATTGGAAATTTTTTCCTTCCGGGTAGATTTAATGGGGTAGTACACCGTTTTTTCGGATGAAAGTTCACCGATTTTGTTGGAAGATGTGCTCATTATGAGAGGAAACCTGATGTGGTTTATGCATTTCATTTTTTTGGAATGACTGAGCTGCATTCATCTGTATCGATACGATTTTGAAAGTGATTTTTTCAATCGTCATATTAGCCAAATCCCTCCAAATAATCGTCAGATAGGGTATATATCTTATTCTGACGCGGTTGTGAATTTCAAGATAGCAGTTTTCAAGCACATTATAATAATGGTTGTGAGTTATCGTCACATTCAAACCGTCATATCATTATAAAGACCTTTTTTAGGTCCACTTAACACCCTCTACGGATCTGAGGCAATTTGTGATGTTCATAATTTCCTATCGGGGTTTAAAAGAGTTAACTTTCTGAAGAAACAACTTAAAATTTTAATTAGGTTCAAGATTCACCGGAGTGTAAAAAAATTTTGTATTATGAGCTAGATACCAAATCAGATCAACAGGCAAAATTGTTTCAATAAAGAAAATGCTTCACGATATGAACATTTTGCAGCTAATTTTTTTGACACAAACCCAATTATTCAACCAATTTACTTATAGAGCTGACAGTGTTCTGATATGTGTGCTCATGTATCGTACGTGAACATGTACATACAGTGAAACATTTACATTTTCTTCTGCTTGTACAGAAATTAACACATGCTTTATTGTTAGACAAAAATAATTGTAGAAAAATTTCTGAAAGAATACACAAACCGACCAAGCAAATAAAACAGGTTGAGCATAGCTGAAACAGGTTTAATATATATCAATTCAGTCCGATATGGGATGCAAACTTGAACTTATTCAATTCTAGTTCTGAAACTGCGTTGAAATCAGACCTCGGAAACAAAGCTGAAACTCCCTGCAGGGCAATGAAAACGGCCAACATGGAAAACCGCAGAATGCGTCTCTTGTGATTCAAGCCGCATTTTTAGCGCTGTTGGTAGGTCTCGTTAAATAAATGATCACTGTCGGTTGCGTTAGGTGCATCCAGAATCTAGTTCAGGGAGATTCTCTTACCATTTCTTTCTCATTTCAGCATTCCGATTCTGATGAGAACAAATTTCATTGCTCTCGCTGTTCACTACAAAAAACAAGAATATGAACAAGGTATGATGTTAAAATTTTCGTCGAATACAATGATTTTTGTTGCATTTCTTGCTCTATAATTTTCAGATCTCTTTGATATTTGAGGTATATGAAATCGTATTTGAATTTCCTCGGACGTCCCAAAGAGGGTGTGAAGAAAGACGTCTATTTAATGCCGCAAATGCGTAGACATTATTCGGACATAATTGAACGTATCAGGATGTCCATTTATACGCGTCCCTAGGACGATAAAGAGGAATTAAAGATATCAATTTAATGGCTCTTTGCGTTCAGGCATAATTCGGGCATACATAGAACGTTTTTGAGACTATTCATGTACGGCCCTGAAGACAATTTATTGTCACTTTGACTTCAAATGTGAGTCGGACCTGAATTGGACGTCTTCACGTCCATTTACGCATCTTTTACGTCCCATGAAAAACTACTAGAAGACGTCAATTCAATACCTTTAGTATTGTTTAAGGAGAACTCCTTAAACAATGCCTTTAGCCTACAGATACGATTCGGACATGAGTTGGACGACTTCAAGACGACCATTCATGTGAGTCCCTGGGACGTCTCAAGAAAGAAAACTTGAAGACGTCAAATCCATGTTCAAACATGAGTTGGACGACCTAAAGACGTGCATTCGTATTTTCTTAGAAAAGAGAATGAAGTTATTTCGCTTTCCTTCAGAAAGACAGAATCAATGTGCTTCCTCAGTTGATATCCGAATTTCAAGAAGATTCTGATTTGAAAAACTCGAGCATGCACTCACGTAAAATAATTATTTTTGTATGCTGGTAAATACGAAAACTTAAGGAAGGAGCACTTTGAACCTCAAAATTACAAACTTAGTTCAACATTTGAACAGGAAAATGTAAATAATAAATTCTATGGATGAAACCAATAATTCTCAGGACAAACGAATTTGTATGATCGTTTCCTCAACATAAACAAGCTATTCACTACTTTCTTTTGAGATTCAAGCCACATTTTCAGGGATGTTGGTATATATCTCGTTATATAAATGATCTTTGTCGGTTGCATTCGGTGCACCACAAGCTAGTCCAGGGAGTAACCATTTTTCATTTCCAACATTCCAATTCTGATGAGAACAAATTTCATTGCCGCCGCTGAGCAATGCGAAAGTCATTTGAACATATGCAGGAGGTGTGATATTGAAATGGCATTTGGAATATAATATTTTTCGTTCGCACTTTCTGCGACATCGTTTCAGTTCTCGTTGACGTTTATTAAGGCTTGTGAATATCGTTTTTGATTTCACACCTCCAGCTGCTGAATTAAAGTATTTTTAAAGAACAGGAATCATGATGTTGTTATCACATTGCACACAAAAATCTTGACTGCATCAGAGAGAAAACTTTGCCTCTTAGAATGTGGAGTATTCGAAAAGTTGGGTGCTCTACGATTATAAGAAATGAATAATCAACTACGAAAAATTTTGTTGTCTTTTTCGCAATTTCATGTCGCTGGGTGTAGCCTGATTCAAGCAGTATGGTAGGCAACCTAAAATACCCGAATCGAGTTTCAGGCTGCTTGTAATAACCGATTTGAGTACCTACCATACTACTTGAATGAGGCCAATCCTAACGACAAGGAAAAGACATATAGCATTAGTCATAGTTGATAAGTCATTCCATTTAATCGTAGAGCATCAAATCTTTCGAATAGTCCACTGTTCGACTGGACGGTAACGTTCTCTCACTGAAGCATTGATTATCGCGTTTTTCTTATGTGATTTTTCAAACGGTCTAATTGCTTTACTTCTGAAATATATTTCTTTTCTTGCTCATTACCAACATTCAGATGCAAAAAAATTTCATTGCTTTAGCACCCACTACAGAAAATACATAAGAATAATTATGCTGAGGTGTGATATTGAAATTTGTCTTGGAATATGATGTTTTTGGTTAGCGGTTCTTACGATATCACTTCAGTTTACTTAGGCAGGTGCATATCGTATTTTTATTTCTCGCCCCAATGCTGAAACATAATTTTTTTCAAGAAATGTTAATTGAGTTGAATCACTTTCTTCAGAAATATACAGTGTGCTTTCCCAGTAGGTATTCCGATTTCAGGAGCTGAATTTGCTATTAAAAATTCGATCAAGCAAGGACTTCCAATGAAAATTTTTTAGGATGCAATTACTATAATTAACGTGAAGTACGATATCAAAATAGTGAAACTGTGCAAAAGCTACTTGTTGATGTTTACAATACAAAATTTGTCAAAGACATCAATTTTCAAGAACAGTCCTGGGAGGGAAAACTGTTAGGCATAATCAGTATCCAGTAAATCAGGTGATCAAAATAAAAACAACCATCCAGCCGGTTCAGACAACAAAATATTATGGTTTTTGACTCGAAATATTCTGGTGATACGATCCTGACAAGAATCAGCTCCAAAATGCGCGTCACTGTCTCAATTCGAAATATCCAGTTTGATATTGATCAAATCAGTGACTTACCTCTTATATTCAAAAATAAATGAGACGAAGTTTGAGTGAGTTTAACTCCGTAACTAATCATCCGATTCTGCCTGTTCACAGAAGCATAAAGACATGTAGTTGTCCCTTATCCATTGGTCCGTTCTATAATTATTGCGACCAGATATTAATCGGTTTAACACGTACAGACAAAATATCTTTCTCGAAAATTTCTAATGGCACGTTTCTCACGAAGTTTCGCAGAAGTTTGCCCGTCATTATTATCCTTCAATGTACCGAATTTCTGAGTAATCGGATGCGTTGGTTCGGATATGTCAAAAAAAATATCGAAAAATTTCAAATGCTAATAAACTCCGAAACTACTGCCCCGATTTGGCCGGTTTACGAAATTTCAGAACCCTTACTTAATCCGTTCGATTGTTATCGTATTCATTACCAAATGGTTGGCCGACAGTATTTACATTTAAATTATTCATCAGTTATTTCAACCGAGTCTTTTGAAACCACCTACAGCCCAAAACTGGAAAAAACAGACATTTGTGCAAAACGATAGGTCGCTGTTTCCCTAGGAACAAAATTGCAAAAACGTTAAATGAGTACAACTCGATATTCTAGTCGGATCGATTCGCCTTTTCAAACGATAAATTTGAAGAGCATTTTCCCAAATGACTTTTTCATTTACTTTTTTGCTCAATTGTTTCGAATTTACCTTTTAGACGGCGAATCAATCCAAATATAGTCGTACTCGTTCCACCAGGAATATAATAATTTATCAGCCAAAGTGTGTTATTTAAATGACACTTCGATTAGTTCTTTTAGTTCTTCGTGAAAATATTCTATGACATTGACATCAAAATAAATGTATCAATTTGTATCGTGTACAACAACATACCTACATGTCAAACGCTTTGCTGTTGAGGTTGTTCACATAAGGAAAACGTTAATTCAGATTCGAATACCTTGGGGGCTATTTGTTTTATTTTATAGTCACTTAGTACTCAAATTTTTACACAAAAAACCTTGTCATGTACAGGATAGGTTCAATATATAAACGTTGAACTAATATTATTTATTCAATCAACTACTGGTCAAGATATTTAACGCGTCAGCGGAGCTTTAATAATTTTTTTCCGCCGATATCAAAATAGAAGGTGATTTCAATGTGTACTAAATTGATCATTAATCATCTATTTTTCCGCCGACCTCGAAATAAAAGGTGATTTTAATGTGTACGAAATTGAGCATTAATGACCCATTTTAATGCTCAATTTTTTAGCCATTTTAATGTGCAATCCTCATGGCAACCGTACACAAAGTATTCAGAAGCACTACGAGAAATGTCAAAACTCTACTGGAACATAGATACATAGAAATTTCACTATGACAAATGTATGTCTTGTGCAAAATGAAAATGTATTTCAATCAAGAATGTATACACAACTCATATTGAGATCGTCGGAAAAATCTTGTAATGAACTTGATGAACTTTATTTTGAGTAAGACCATTGAGTATACATTGAGTATATTTAAACTCAATGGCTGCTCTCACTTTGATCTGTATCTTTGTTATGAAACACTCTGTATATATGAAAATAAATTTGAATTGTGCTTTTGATTACCTTACACATACCACGAAAATTTCAAAATATCATCATTAACACATTTAAAATTATCATCGCTTCTTTGTTTCTTTTGTTTTCTGCATTAATTTGCGTTTGGAAATGAGAAGGTGGAATAATTTCAATATATTAATTTTTATATTCAATGAACAAACAATGCCTTCTCGCTCACGTCTGAAATGATTATGATTCATTCAGGAATAAATCTAAATTATAATAATAGTTTATTTCATGCAAAATTATAATTTCCTGTTTCATTTCTCTCAAATTTGAAATGTAAAAACTGATTATCTCGATACACCATATTTAGCGCTCTGACATTGTTTAGATTTTCTAACTACATTGAGTACGTTGAATAATCTTATCAAAATATTACCGCCTTCGTCAAATGCATCACTACATAATATCCCTATGAACTCGCATTCGAATAACTCTTGCGAGACGAAGAAATTAATAAACGGGCCTTTCATTTCACCCAGCATGAGTTTCAGCTCACGAATCATCTCAGGTGAACCTTTCCCTTTAATTCGTTTTATCCGACTCCGTGTACCGAGAACATGAAGCTGAATTATAATTCAATTTTATACGCTGGTGCCGCGACTAAGATCATCCCATTTCTCATATTTTCAGCTGGATATAGAGAATATACAGTATATACTGTAGGTAGAACAGTTTTGGTCTATTCCTTTTCAGGTTCGCGATAAGTCTGATTAATTGTGGTTCTATTCACGCAACTCAGATGCATTTTGTTCCGCAGATCTCATCAGACTGTTCGTGCTGCGCGAATGAAGATAAATTATCTTTAGACCGTGATAAGCATGAGATGAGAAGGGTAAAACTGTATGACATTGTTTCTCTCTGGGGATTCATCCACACTGACACATTCAGTATTATATTGTAGCAAAACTTCCTTTTCAGTATCTAGTCTGTCTAGGTGGAATTTGAAATTTGTCTTGAGTTCAAAAAAATGTGAAGATTGAATATAGGGGAGGGTGAGGTATAATGATCCCCTTAAGGGAAAATTTCAATTGTGGCTAAAGTTTGAGGCAAAACCGCAAGATTTCAATTGTTGAAGGTAGTGGATTTACTTAACTTTGTATCTGGCTACTTATTTTTCATTTCATTTATGTAGTTTTTTTGTATTACATATTTTTTGTTAAAGTTTAGTAAAGGATCATTTTATACACCCCTGTGGATAAAATGATCCCTGGGGTAGGGGCAAAATGATCCCAGGGATCATTTTGTACTATGAGTTAATAAATATCAAATAAAAATGAAATAATAAACTCTGCTGTTTATTTGAATGATAATATGTATTGTTCATAACAATTTAAGTATGTAAGCAAGTCACACAAACAAAAATATTCGATGGGTTGAAAAATAATATTTTTCTTGGGCGTTTCTCAAAGTCGAGAGAAATTCATCCACCACATTCTTATTAAAACCTCGCGCACGCATTGTAATGTCTGGATATCTACGTCTAAATCCACGAAGCCATTCAAGTCCAGCTTTCCTTCAGCTTCGGAAAATTGATGCGGTAAATTATTTCTTTCTGCCATTTTTGGTGAGCTGAGGTTGAGAATTCCTGAGTGGTCAGCCCGTATATTATTCTGGACTCCATACTCCATGTCAACAAGTTCCAGTTCTTGTTCCAGGTTGAACACTGTTTGTTTGCTACCTAACTTTTTAGCTGAGCCTACAGCTATTTTATTTTTACCTTTGGCTCTTCTTTCTAATACCATCACAGGGACCTCAAATTCTCTTCTCGCGGTTTTGTAAGCCATACCATCTCTAATACCTTTTGCATATGTTCTTCAGGCCTCTTTTGGCGATTAGTTTTACGTTTATAAATTCTCGGCATGATCTGTAAAAAAAACTATTAATGGGGTAAAAGGATTACAGGGATCATTTTAGACACACAGAAGGGATCATTTCACCCCAAATACCAAATTACAATATCGATCAAAACAAAACCTTCACATACCGCGTGAGATGATCGAACATGGCTTAAATATTAGCTAACAGCTACTAATACCCGCAAATAAAACAACATTCAGTAAACACTCACATGTAAAAAAAAAGAAAGTCCAAAAACCTGCTTACCTTAGATCAGAGCCACACTTTTTGATTATTTTTTAATAAAATCACGCCAAGCACTCGCACCGCATTGACATTTTACAGGTAACTCGTGAAACGTTGACTTTGGGGAAAGCCGGTCTCAATGCATGAAAGGCTCGCGGCCACACTCAGTGGAGAAGGGAGTGAGTTATATATGATAGAATAAAATGGGCGCCAGGTAGAGTAATGCCTGCCTACTCAAGGTAAATGAACTGCTTACTCCTCTACCAGAGTAACAGATAACAAAAATCCCTCAAAAATTAAAGTCACAATTATTTATTACCAAAAACAGAAATATATGTGCAGTGGTTGATACAATACGGATAAATATTTTCCCCCAAGGGGTAGTCAGAAGAAAAACTTACTAAAATACACTAAATTATATGAAAACGAATCATCTAAGCTAACAATATAAACCGACCTAAGTCAATAACTACTTTACATAAACAATGGTTCCTGAAGGGAACACCGATCAATTATCCTATCACAAAATCCTGAAGGGATACACGAGCACCCTGGTTGGTACCCAACGCAACTTATGAAGTGCACCTCATTATAATTGCTCACAACCATATATAAAATTACCTTACAGAACAATATCACAAATTATCAAAATAGAAAAACCAACAATTTACAATGTTAAAGCCAGTGCTACACACTGGTTACCTTCACAAACTACTCCAGAACATAAATAGCTCCAACCAATAACAGGCAAGTGGATGCCAATCGATACCTCTAACTGGCAGGTTCGTTAGTACCTCTAACTGACAGGTACATAGATAATTCAGCCAAGAAGACATGCCAGGCACGTGGAATAATTGACAGGTTACCTCCAATACCGTGGAATAACTGACAGGTTACCCCCAATAACGCCAGGTACGTGGACCCTAACAAAATACTATAAGAAACGAAGAAGTGTAAAATAAAATAAAACACACTATTATTGTTTATTAAAATCTTCGGCTATCGATTTCGGAATATTATTCCATCATCAGGCCAGCTGAAAGTATACAAATGTAAAAACATGTATTTATCTAGGCGAGAGTATGCAACTTACTGTCTTGAATTAAAATGAACAGAAACTGTTTAAAAACATTAAAAATATTAAAAATGGTTCTCCTCTGTCAGAATTGTTAAAATTTGAATTTTAGTCAACCTTTATTATTGATGTATCTTTCTTGTGGAAATGTCAACTGAATCTGGAACTATAGGATATATGCGAAATGTGATATCTAATATGTTATTATCGGTGGTCTATTGGTGGCGGGAATTTTTGAATTTTATTTATTGTTGTTTTTTTTTTTTTTTTTAAAGAATCTATGAGTTTAAAAATACTTCTTCTGTCGAATTCTATATTATCATTAAGCAAAATTGGTTGTCTTTATTTTTTAAAATTTCTAGTTGTTCAAGTAATATTATTTTATGGTAGTTATTTTCTTTATGAAGTATTTTCAAATTATCTAATGTGAAATGATGTCCGGTATCGTTTAAATGTGTGCCTAAAGCGGAATGGGGTTGATTTCTTTTATGTTCTTTGAATCTTTTTTCTACATTACGAGTTGTCATTCCTATGTAAAATGAAGGGCAGTTTGTGCATGTTATCTCATAGACTCCGCTGGATTGTTCGAGTTTAGATTTCATTTTATTATTAATCAGTATATCTGCTATTGTTCTGTGTCGTTTACTTGTTAGTGTATAATTGTATTTCTCTAAAGTATGTTTTAATTTTTCATGTACACACTAACAAGTAAACGGCACAGAACAATAGCAGATATACTGATACTGAATAATAAAATGAAATCTAAACTCGAACAATCCAGCGGAGTCTATGAGATAACATGCACAAACTGCCCTTCATTTTACATAGGAATGACAACTCGTAATGTAGAAAAAAGATTCAAAGAACATAAAAGAAATCAACCCCATTCCGCTTTAGGCACACATTTAAACGATACCGGACATCATATCACATTAGATAATTTGAAAATACTTCATAAAGAAAATAACTACCATAAAATAATATTACTTGAACAACTAGAAATTTTAAAAATGAAGACAACCAATTTTTGCTTAATGATAATATAGAATTCGACAGAAGAAGTATTTTTAAACTCATAGATTCTTAAAAAAAAAAAAAAACAACAATAAATAAAATTCAAAAATTCCCGCCACCAATAGACCACCGATAATAACATATTAGATATCCCATTTCGCACATATCCTATAGTTCCAGATTCAGTTGACATTCCCACAAGAAAGATACATCAATAATAATGGTTGACTAAAATTCAAATTTTAACAATTCTGACATAGGAGAACCATTTTTAATATTTTTAATGTTTTTAAACAGTTTCTGTTCATTTTAATTCAAGACAGTAAGTTGCATAATCTCGCCTAGATAAATACATGTTTTTACATTTGTATACTTTCAGCTGGCCTGATGATGGAATAATATTCCGAAATCGATAGCCGAAGATTTTAATAAACAATAATAGTGTGTTTTATTTTATTTTACACTTCTTGATTTCGAGAGAACATACTATGGAAGAATTCATTTGTAAAACTATAAGAAACGATTCACAAGCTATTAAGGATATTTTAGTTACCTCTGTTGTTCGAGGGAGATACGTTCAACCTCCAATTCAGTCGAAAATTTGTTCCAAATAATTCCAACAATATTCGCTACACAACAACCTAATAAAAGAAGATGGTAAGACAACTGGTTCAAGATAGAAAATGTATGCATACCTAGAGGTGCAAGATAGATTCTGTACGGACTCCATGTGGAAAAGTCTGTATTTCCCAAAATATTCCAAAATACTTCTCAGGGAACAATGACGCTCGAAGATATAATCCCTCACAACGAGGATAAATCTAGATTCATAATTCTCCTCGAAAACGCCTAAACCTTCCACACGACCTCCGCACAAAACAAAATGTCCGCCCTGACAGTCGCACAGAAATTTCAGGATATTCAAGGTTCACAGAGTCTATCAGTTGTCACAGCGAAGAAGAAGAAGAAAATACATCAAAACCAAAATAATATAAAGGAATCATTACGGTAATGATAATCTACGCAGTTTACACCAGAGGAGGGTCTCTATAAATCCATTTCTATAATTCTTCCACGATTCTCCGGAGTACTTTACTGAGGCCAAATATTCTAACCAATGCCTTTGAACTACCCAAAACGACAACAATCACTAACCTCAAAATTTTAAACAATAATAAACAAACCGTTTTCTGATGGAAACAACAAGTTTACCAACTAATAATTTCTGGAAAAAGATGGCAAAACTACATTTTATGATAAATTCCAAAATAATAACGTTACACTCGCAGGGGCGCAGGGGAACATGTTTCATGTGTATTTGGATAGATGGTACAAGCTGTTTCTGATTTACGGCGGGGGATCATTTGACCCTAAGGAATCGTATTACCTCACTTTCCCCTAACATTTTTTGCAAACATTCACCTTTTAAGTATCCTTTCGGCTTAGGATAGTAACCCGATATCGGAACCAATGTTTGTCATTCTTGACATATACCTAAGTTTGTTTCCCTTCTAACAAGGAAACTATGTTATTCTGATGTATCAAGAAATATCAGTTGGAAGTGATGTGCACCAGTTCAGAATCACAGAACTATTGAATCAAACGTGAAAAAAAAATTCATCGATTTGAAAGCATCAACAAGAAAACTACTCCGAAGGCTCCACACCGAAGTAAACTGAAAAAGTTCAGCATTCTCAATTTTTTGTGAATTTTGTTATATTTATCTGCTGAAATGTTTATCCTAGAGCCAATTTACAATGGATTTTCGATATGTAGAGTTGAGACCAAGCAGTTTAAAAAAAATGTGAAAATTAAATTTCCCTATTCTCAGGATACACATCATATTTTCATTACTCGTTCACTGAAAATACTGTGAAAAAAGTGAAATTTTCGAATTTATATTCTTCATCTAGGTTGATTGCGATGTGTTTTTCTGAGTTGCTTAGGTTCCAACTGCCCACTATCTGAATTCGCTTTTGTGTTGAACTTTGAGTGGGAGGATCGTAAAAGGGTACGAAATGAATAATTGATTTCTTTTGAAAACAGTATCTCAACAAGCAATAACATGAAGCCAAGATATTGTAGAATCAGCATGCATTCAATATTACATGAATATTTGACTGCCGAAAAATTTGTTGGTGTTATATCCAATACAAATAGGTGTATGCAAAAAATTGTTCAAAAACTAGGATCGCAGTCCTTTAAAACACATCAGTGAATATGGACAGGTGAAATTATGAATTCGCGAGAATGTGCCATTAAGTAAACAGCAGTCGATATAAAGGTTGATTCATATTATACGTTCAGCTAAGTTCAGTCCGACGGAAAGATCATTAGCCGTAGACTGATGTTGCATTCATATTATCAGTCGCTATCAGTCGCGATCGTCTCAGTCACTAAGCGCTACGTTTGTAGTCGCGAATCTCCGGTTGCACTCGAATAGTCAAAGTGACGTGACAGATTTTCATTTTGATTATTGAGAAAAGTCAAAGGAGTTTTTCGAAAATTATGCTGAGCGGTTACTAAGCAACAGTCTCGTTCAGCGAAACCACGCCCATCAGCTGTTTCAGTCGATCGGCAAAATATTCTCGGCCGGAATGCCTTCAGTCAGCCGGAAGCGTGCCGATAGGTGCTGAAAGGTCGAAGACTGATAATGTGAATTAGTTCATACAAAATACATGGAAACATATTTTGATGCGGCTGAGCTGAAGCGAGCCGAACGGATAATATGAATTGGCCTTAAGGGTCCAATAAAAGTTGTTCGCCTGTGGAACACTTCCTGAAACAGGTCGCATGTTTGTTTGAAAAACTTGACATATTGCAGCCGTATCACCTACTAGAGCAACGAAAAACGGTAAATTTCAAGTGGTAAACAACACTGGGTTTGCTAGTTGTCTTGCAAGAGAACAAATCTGCCCAAACAACTGTATCTTGAACAGATCGAACTTGGATTGTATGAGTCATCCTGCGTATAGTTCTGACTTTGTACCGAATAACTTCTTTCTTTACCGTACGTAAATTTTTTTTTCGAAATTCGAATAAGCAGTTGATGCGTTGAGAGTGCAGTCTTGGAGGTACCTACTTCAGCCGGAGTTGCGAACCTGCATCAAAAATTGGTTCAAACGCATGCCAAGGTGTAATAAATGATATTATGAGCACGACTATACTATAAGATAGGAATATTTGTGTGTATTTAGTGTTAACAAAGGAATTTGAATTTGTTTTATTATCCTGCCGCTTCTTATTGATGAATTTCAGCTCTTTAAGCTCGACTTTTCTTCGTTCTACAAACTTCCCTATCCTTACCTATTCGTAAAAGTATATCGCAGCACTCGCATCTGGAAAATACCTTTGGATCCATCATACCTAGAAAAAAGGACCAATGAGATTTAAATAAAATATCATTAAATAATTCTTGATATACTCAATGTTAATTATTCGTTTTCAACTTCTGCAACAGAAATTTTATAGTTGAATATTCACTTTTTGGAATAAAAGAATCCAAATTGAATTATTCTGTTCGAAATGAAAATGAATATATACTGGACCTATTGTATTTTCATGTTAAAATTTTCATTAGCTTTTGAAACGTGTGATTCGATCATAAAGGAAATAGATATAAAACTGTGACAAAACATGATTTCTATAGTAATTCATTCTATTTCTAAACACAACCAATCCAGTGAGGCAAATAAATATTGAAAATTCAATACAAAATATTTCAATTTATTGAAACGATCCTTAACGAGATTATAAAATAGTTTTTTTTACGCGAATTGTTTAATTTAATCAAAATAATGCATTCCAATATTCCATACATATACGGAATCATCTATCATTTTCTATCCTAGTGGGAAACGTTTCATGTGATTTTTTTTAACAATGTTTCATGTCCTTCATTTTTTTCTCGTGAATATGATTTTTTTTCATATCCAAAAATTCAATTTATGTTAGATGTGATATGAGAAAACTGGAATAATTAGAGGTAGGTTTTGATATGGCAGTGGCGGAGTGCATGGTGTTCGTTTTACTAACTGTATGAAGAGAGTGTCGGGTCCGAATTAGACGACACGACATCTAAGGAAATACGCGGAAGTTTCCCACAACGAGCCACCCTACTGGCTTGTGAGCGATTACGTTGCGCTTTGTGTGATGTACAGGGTTTTTCACTATAATTTTGTTACTGAAAAAGCTACAAAAAATTTTTCATACAAAAATTCCACGAAATCAACTGAGGCTCCTTAATATGGCTTCACAATCTGAAATATATATATAGGGTGGCCAAAATATTGATGGCAACTTCATTTTTTCAATCGGAACACCCTGTATATTTCGAATAAGTAACATATGTTAGTCAATCTCTTTTATTCTGAGCACCACAGAGTTTCAAATCTTAAGAACCATTTGGCAAGCTCAGAAATCACTTTTCAAGTGGCAGGCTGCGATTACTCCAAATGCCCGTTTTAGGAGTTATCTCCTTAGTAACGATATAACATATGTTTTTTATTGAATGAAAATAATCACGAAATATGCATTACACAGAAGCAGAAAAATTTGATATATTTTCACTTTATGTGAAGAACAATAAAAATAAGAAAGCTGCAAGGAGAGAATACGAGTATATGAGGTTGCATCCAGATAATATAAAATGAAGATTTCGTTGGTATTTCACATATTTTTTTATTCGGTTTCATCATTTCGAAACTTTGAAACTCTGGCGGTTCTGGAGATACCCCATTTATTGGGTCTTACAGTCTTCGTAGCCGAGATACAGGGTGTTTTATGAATTTTGCCCGTTTCTTTCTAAGGCCATATCAAACGAACCACCCGGTATATTTTCTTCATATCTGGCAGATATGTTCCTAATTGAGAGCATAAACGTATCATGCAATAACCGCCTTGAAAATCCAGGTCCGTGTTAACAAAAAATTACGGATCGTTTGAATCCTCGAAACAACACCCTGTACATCGGAATCTTGAAAATCTGTTTTAATATTCAAAAACACCACTAAAAACTTAACTGAGACGCATACTTCAAATTTTCGCGCAGACAGTTTTACTGCACAAATTTTCAACGTAAAAGTGGAGTTTTTAAGAACTTGGATACCCGAAAGTGGTCTGAAGTGACTTTTAACAGTGAATTATCAACAATATCGAATCCATAATTATTGCAACACTACTTTGTAATTCATTTTCACATTGGTTTTCCTTTTTATAGCAGTATACCATTTCAGTTTTAATTTTTGAGTTACTCTCTCGTCGTTTCTCATTACCTTGGTGCCACCTATGAACCTGTGAAGTATTTCCGTTTCCCAATGAAACACCCTGTATAATAACATTTTTCAAGAGGTAAATTCTTAACTGATTTCTTACATTCGAATACTTTGTGGCAAATGATTCTAAATCTTTATACACTGATATAAGGGTGATATCTCGAGTTTTGTGTTTGGGGATATATAGTGTTCTCTCACTTCTGGTGTTATAGCCGTGAAAGCTGGACAGTGTCACAATATTTCTTTCATGCTCTTTCACATTATTAGACATTTAAAAATGTAAATAGAGGGCAAACTTAGAATAGCACATTTTGTGAATAAAGGTCTGCAGGACGAGCGTGGATTTATATTAAATATCAAGCGCAAGATACGCTTCTGCAGTATAAACGGTCTGAGAACATTCGATGAGTTTCCCCATAGTAAAATATTGTATGACATGTCGCTATTAGCCAGACTGTTAAAGATGTTTACAAGAACTTCTGGGGGAAGTAGATCCCTTACCCTACTTATAGCATAATACGCACTTTTTAATTTACCACAGACTTCAATATGTTTTGACCAATTTAAATTACTATAGGGATAGATACCTAGAAATTTACAATTATCTTTAGACGATATAACATTACCTAAATAGTTAACTACAAGTTTACGATTACTATGTGTCATTGTAAAATGAATGCACTCTGTTTTCTCAATGTTGATCATTAAGTTATTACTGTGACACAAGTCAACAAAACTCTGTATAAGTTGTGTAGTGGAGAACCAGGAGTGGTAAGGTGGAAGAAACAACTAGACAACTAGTCACAGTATATTGATCTAACGATCTATCAAATCTGACATGGTAATGTCCATGCTGAATAGTTCGGTTGGTTTATATACATTTATTGTTGACATTACAATGATATGATGATATATATGCTGTGAGTATCGCACTACACCTCCCATTCGCCGAGAAGGATCATCATTTAGGCCTTTGATGATGGTACTTCAGAGGGAAAAAAACAGATGTAATGCATCTCTCAGCCTCCCAGCTATACATAATACTTCTCAAAAAAAATGAAAACTTATAGCTATAGAAAAAAAAAATGAACATATACCTGGCAGGATCGCCATGTAGTGGAGAACCAGGGGTGGTAAGGTGGAAGAAACAACTAGACAACTAGTCACAGTATATTGATCTAACGATCTATCAAATCTGACATGGTAATGTCCATGCTGAATAGTTCGGTTGGTTTATATACATTTATTGTTTACATTATAATGATATGATGGTATACAGGCTGTGAGTAACGCACTACAGAAGTTCACACAATTTCTGAAGCTCCTCTAATGTTGAAGCTGTAATTACTACCGAGGCATCATCTACGAATAAACTCATTAAGAACCTCCATATCGAAGATGGAACATCCTGACAGATCAATAACTGAGTGAACATCATCCGCAGATTAACAGGAAGATCATTTATGAACAGAAAAAATAAAAGGGGACCAAGGACGGAACCCTGTGGTACTCCTAAGCCACATCGTACTCAACGGACAATGATCTATCAACCCTTACAAATATAGATCTGCCTTCGAGATAGCTGCGAAGCCATTCTAAAAATACACCTCGAAATCCGAGATTATAACACTTTTCTATTATAAATTCATAAGTGAGACTAACAAGAGCTCTGGGAAGGTCGAAGAATAGACCAGCTACATGAAGACCGTTGTCAAGACACTCATACATACTCATACACTCATGTAATTTACAAAGTTGACTGATGCTGTCTGGGTAGAGCGACCAGATCGGAAACCATGCTGGGCATCAGTAAGTATATTGAATTTATCGAGGTATTTAACCATTTTGTTCAACACAATTCTCTCAAAGACCCTAGAAAATACACTTAAATTTGAAATAGGTCTGTAGGTCGTAATACTATGTATTTCTTTTTTCTTAGAATTAGGAACAACTAAGGACTTTTTGAGAATGGCAGGAAACACTCCCGAACATATGGACACATTTATAGAATGGGCAAACGGTTCACAAACATCCGAACCTATCAACTTTAAAATACCTGCGGACATTGAGACTGCTCCAGAGCTATTATTTTTCTGCAATTATTTTATTACATCAGCCACTTCACATTCTAACACAGGATAAAAAATGTTGTATTCAATAAACGTGAAGTAGTGCATGAAGATGAAAAAAGCTAGACTAAAAAAGCAGTTCAGTAAACAATAATTTTTCCCACCGGGGTAATGAAAAAAAAGTGAGAGAAAAAATCGACCACATCTTTCGCTCATTGAATAATAATGAAAGTGAGATAATTAATATGAGCCAACAAATATTTCATCAACTTTCCAATGCATGAATAGAGTAGAAAAAATAGGAAATTCATTATATCAAAGCTGTAGATATTTTCCAAAAATTTTCTCTACTGAATTGAATGTAACTCTCTGGAATTTTTATACCTGAAACAATCATTTTCAAAGTCTTGGAAACAATCATACGTGAAATTCTTTTGATTTCTAATCATTCAAATGAAATTCGAGCGGAAAATGGAATACCTGTTATCCATCATTCGTTTTTTACAAATTTCATAACGAGTTCGATTTTTTTAAACCTCCAAATAAACGTATTGAGTCCAGAACGAACAATATCAAATTTAGAGAAAACCTCTTTTGCAATTCAAGAAATAATTCGCAGAAAAACATGAATGCCACGAGAAATTCATTTCAAAGCAATACTACAATAGAATTCGGAAAGAAAAACTCGATTGATTAATGAAAGCAATAAAAAATCAGTCTCAATTCTGCACAAAAGGCCTGTTCAAATCGTGTTTATTCCAGCTTGTCAATACAAACTCCTTCTAGATGAGAAAATGAAAAAAGGGAAACGGAAGCTGTTTTCCCATCTCAGAATTGAATGCACATATTTCTGTTATATTTTCCGTTCGTTAAATTGCGTTTTAATGGCTTTTCTTTCGGAGGAATTCCGAAGATTGATGATGTTGGCTGGCAATGAAGTCACATCAGAATGTATACCCCATCTATAATTCACGTGATTCAACTTATATTTCCTGTTTGGTGAATTTATGGAAGGAGGCAAAAATGTTGAGCTGAATTTATGGGTCAGATCGCGGCTTTTTCTGCGGCCAGGTTGGATATGGTAGACGGCTGTGACAGCGAGATATTCGAATGAATGAAGAAATAAAGTTACTCGAACATATAACCTTTTTCTTGGATATCTTTCATTCCATATACCTGAATGAAAATCCGATTTTCACTTATTCGCCAAAATTTACGTCAGAACTGCTCAGAGTGAAAAAGTAAGAGCGGTAGATCATGATAAAGGTAGGAATTTTTTTCGTAAATGAATTGATTTTCTCCGTAGTGTAAGTAAATTAGTTGAAAGCAATGTATGGGAAGCTTCAGCAGACTGAGTACGTGAAGCTAGGGTGGTCGAGATGAAGAGCATGACTAAGATGCTGAAAAAACTTATACAAAAATTGTAATTCGATATTTGGGTTTCCTTAGGATCGTGTTAATAAGGTAAATGTCCCAATTATTCACAATGTCCCATATATCAACATTTTCCATTTCCTTTCCATATATTAAGGTTGGAGGACCATCTATGGAATTTCTTCCTCCGAAAATATAAAATTTATAATTTTCTTAATATATTTGAATATTATCCCGATTTCTTCGGAGCACTCTCAATGCAGCGTGTTTGTTACGAATTCGGTAAGGAAAACCTCGTCATTATATTCGATCAAACTTACAAGATTGCATATTGTTATACCTACAATACTACACTTTCAGAAGGCTTAAAGATTTTACCTTCATCAGAATACTCCATTTTTTTTGTAATATTTCCATCAAACAAAGTATGTGGACAATAGGTAGGTACGTGTTAAATGTCAAGCCATAATCGCACAAGTGTCGTTAATTGAGTGAAGTGTAATGTTAGGTATTTGAAATACTTCCTGAAACTTACATTCTACTGTCTTCGAAATAAAAGTCACATTATTTTCTACGAGTCATTCATTATTCATGAGGAACCAATTATCCACATACCCATTCACCACAAATTTTACAATTATCCAATGAAATATCTCAATGTCGATACCAGGTTTTATTATATGTCAATAAACGGTTGATGTACAGGGTGTCCGAAATTCGATGATCACTGAGAGCTTATCGAGAACCATAAGGGATAGAGAAAATACTCAAGGACTCCCGATTTTTTTCAGAATAATCAATTGCCAGCAACAGATCCCAAATATCTGAATTAGTTCTAGAGTTACAGGGAGTTTCTGGAAAATTGCTGTTTCAAATATTTCGCTATGTCCCTTTTCCTGTTGAAGATATCACGAAAACTTCAAAAAGTTTTCTCTTGTAGTTTATTTTTCTATAGGCTGCTCTCATCTGATCCGAAAAAAAAAGTTTGTGTTTTTTAAAAAGGACACCCTTTATTTTTCAATCCAGATATATGGGATCTGTTTGCTGGTAATTGATTATTTTGAAAGAAGAGATCGGTAGTCCTTGAACATTTTTTCTGTAACCCTTATGGTTCTCGAGATATTCTCAGTGATCATCGAATTTGGGACACACACTACTGTTGAACAGTTCTGTATTCGAGAGATACATGTACTGTAACTGACTGAATCCAGTTGTATGATTGAAATAATGTAGTGTTTTTTTCTCTCTCATCGTTGAGAGGGACTTTATTCATTCAGTATGGTAGGCAACCGAATGTACTTGAATAGAGTATCACGGGCAGCCTAACACATTTAATAATTCGATTCCCGTACTGCACGATCCTTACCATACAGCAACTCCTAACGTTGAGAAAGAGACAACACTACATTATTGCAATCCGACAACTGGATTCAGTCAGTTACAGCACGTGAATTTCTCGAATATAAAACTGTAGAACTCTTCCGCGAAATTCTCTGTCTGATGCAATGTATATGGTTGATTTCGAAACCTGTCTATATCCACACATCGTCAAAAGTATTGGTCCCCCAAGCTTTCTCAAAAATTAAACAATCTAGGTTCTGGATATGAGATGCATATTCCCTTTATTTCAACTGCAATATGTTTCTTGAAAATCTTTGTCTGTCACTCTTTGCTTTGTGCAGGAGAAATAGTGAAAATAAGAAAGAATCTTAATTAATCTATTAAATTTAGTTAGTCCGAAACTAAAAACAAATTCAGTAATACGTTTCACCAACTTTTTTTTTATTGAACGAATCAATTCGTAGGAGAATTTTCAGAAATATCAATTCTTCCTGGAGGGCTCAACTCAATTCCTGAATTTTGAGTAGCTATAGTCTGCCTGTAAGTCTCTTAAAACATTTTCGTCGACTATCAATTTTCAATATCAAAACCAATATCAATATCAATTTTCTAATTTCTTTCGGTGGAATCAATACTATTACATATGAATAATGACGAATCCTCTTGTCATCATATTATTATGGATATCCTAAATGAAATAATATCTTGTACGTATATCATGAGCATGCGAATAAAGTTTGATCATTAACATTGAAATTTCTATAGTTATAATTTCAGTTTGATCGACAAACAAGGCTTGCCGTTAATAGTCACCAGGTTTCCGTGCATCTTTCTACAGCTAGAACATCGGTGTATCAGAAGGCTTTTCTTTACCGAACTGCAAGGCTATGGAATACCCTACCTCAAGATATATTCCACTTTGGTTACAACTTACAGCAGTTTAAGACACGCACAAACCGATTTTTTCTAAATTCATCTCGGGGCGATTGAGAGGGCGCTATAAGCTCAGTTTTTTCCCGAGAGATGCGTATAAAAAAATTGACTCATTGATGTTCAATTTAATGCATTAGGTACATATTATACCCACGGTTTATTTTGAGGTCGACGGAAAAAAGTAAAATACCGTGTTTTGATATTCAAAAGGAATAATCAAAGATTGACAGAAGTTTGTTGTACCTTCATGATCCGCGCATACTTCAGAACCAACAGAATTGCTCTCCTGCGGCTTTGTTGACAACCCCACACAGAAAAGAAGTGAGTCAAAAATTCTGGTCAATTCTGGATAACCTGTATTGTTACTTGTTGATCTGTTTGTTTGTGTTTATTAAAAATAAAGGTTTAATTTCTTAATGTTATAGTTTCGAACATAAGAATTTTATTTAAGTTCTTGTTCCATTTCAGAGTCCCGAGAAAGACCCCGAAATAAAGTTGATACAAAAGTTGGTCCTTTTTCAGAAAATTTTATTTTTTGCATGTTCCTTTGAAAAGTCACTGTGTAGTATCTCATAATCCTACTGATGACTGTTAATACTGTTCAACTTATGAAGAGAACAAATTCAAAACAAGAGAACCATCGCAGTAAAATCACTCTCGGTTCAAAACTAGAAACTAACAGACATTTTGGCAAAACTATAACAAGAACGTGAAAATGGTCAATTCAAGTTGGCCAACGTATTCCGAGAGACAAATAAACTATATTTGCTATCAAATGTTCTAATGTCCTAAGGGACAATTATTAATTTCGACTAGCTGCAAAAATTGTGGTGGAAACATTTCTGTCGAAAAGTGGAAAAAGTAGAGGAAATACGCCAAAGCCGCACGTGTGGAGCGTGACCCTCCAAACCTGCAGTAAAGTAATCATTTGAGTTTACGTAAAGCAATTCAGTAGCGTATCCGGTTCCTGTTATGTTTTCACTCAAGCAGAATATTCTGAATAATGATTTTATCCTAAGTGATATCATAAAAAAATCTAATTTTTCCGAAAAAAAAATCGAAAAACACGTTGCTAAGTAATTTTTTGACAAAATGCATGAGTGCTCCTGGCAAGAAAAATCTTAGTCGAAGACGAGGATTTTTGCACTGCACGAATGCTTTTTGTTAGCAAATATTACTTTCCATTGTGTTTTTTCGATTTTAGTCACAGGAAAAATTAGATGCCCGAATGGTAGTTGACAAAGACTATTTCTTGAGTAACAGATTATTCTGCATGCATTATGTAAAAATTTTACCACAACTTTCAAGTTTTGCCGCAAGTACCTATACTGGAATAAACTGCTGACAGCTCCTGCCAAACAGTTTTTTTTTACCTAGAAACCATTTGTTGTTCGAAATTGCATGTTTCTGATTGGTAAAAATTTCGATGAGGAAATAGTCATTGAAAGAAAACATATTTTGTCAACAAGAATCATCTATCAGAGACGATATTCAATAGACTGTCAAAACCCAAAATCGAATATCCTCCTTCACGTACTTTTGAATTTTGAAGGTTATACAGGGTGGTACATCATGAATCGTGTAGGGGACATCTAGAGAATCAGTATTTATACAGTATATTCCGTTTTCGAAGCATAAGCGAGATACTATTCAGAAAAGTTAACGAATTCCTAAAAAAAATTTGCAAAATGGCGGAAAACCTGCAATGTTCCTGATTTTTTTTCAGTGAATAAACACAATTTTCTGAGAATTTTTGTGAAAAATTTGTTTCCTAAAAATCGAATACAAATTTTTTTTACATTTCAACAGCGATAAAAAAATTCCACCTGAAATGGATAAAATTTCACAATATAGTACTGCCTTTTATACCTTTCATCACTAATATGAAAACAGAATCGTAAAATATCAAACGGTTTCGTTACTACAGCCATTCAAATGATTCTTTCAGAACTCTGAAATAATGAAAAAAATTTGTTTGTGTTCTAGAGTCAAAATGATTAAATTATTGGTACGTCCAAACATTCTAGATGAATTCATAGAAGAAAATTCAGTGTAACTTAGTTTGCACTAGAACCGAAGTAGGTATTAATCAGAGAATTGAGACTGTTCTAAGGATATCAATATTCGTTCCCATGCAACGGTAGTTCGTAGTTCATAGAGTTTGACTACTGGACAAATTATATAAAGTTAAATTCAAATAACAGTCAAACTCTATGAACTATGAACTACCGGTGCTTGGCAACTAATTATAATATCCTTAGAACAATTTCAATTTTCTATTTTATACCTACGTGGGTTCGAGTCCCAACTAAGTTTCACTTACTTTTTTTTCTATAAATTCATCTAGAATGTTTGGACATACCAAATATTTAATCATTTTGACTGTAGAACCCAAACAATTTTTTTTTCATTATTTCAGAGTTGTGAAGGAAACATTTGAATGGCTGTAGTAACGAAACCGTTTGATATTTTACGCTTCTGTTTTCATATTCGTGATAGGAAAGAAGTCCAATTGTGCAAAATTTCATTCATTTTGGGTGAATTTCTTCAATCACTGTGGTTTGCAATAATGCAGACTGGTTTACTCTAAGGAATGAGGTCATCACAATTATGTTTCTCGAATTTGGTGTGAACACTCAGAACTGTTCAACGCTTGATGAATGCTGAAGTTCATTATTAGACAAGATAATAGGTAGTCTTGAGGTTCATTGTCGATTATGATCTATTCAAATACTTATAGTATTATTGATAGTATATTATGCAACGAGGGTATAATGATAGCTATTGTTCACGAGAGGCGAATTTTAGCGATGTAACTACAGCTTACCATAGTTACATACTTGACAGTTAATACACATCTTTTCTGTCAACTCGTAACTATCACGTGATAATTTGACAGAACATACGTGTATTAACTGTCAACATGTAACTATGGTAAGCTGTAGTACATCGCCAAAATTCGCCTAAGGTGAAGTTTATGCTACTAGCCGTAGGCGAGTGGCCCAAATCAGCGAATAAATAACAGCCATTATACGCGAGCAGCATTCATACTATACGGCTAGTCAAAATATATTTCTTTAAGATTTCAACATTTTGCGATCGTGACAAAACTCTAATATAACAAGTCTGGAAGAAGTCAAGTTGATAAATGATAAATTTCTGGAGAACTTGTCATTGTACATTTTGTAATAAAAATTGCTCTATTGATGTAATAAAATAGATCTTGGCCTCAATTCACAAGGTAAACCCCTATTTGTTAGTTGTAGTACTTTATGATACTGAGGAATATCAATTCAAAGAATAAAGTATTAAACATGAATCTTTGAAGAATATGACAGTAGGGAATAATAACTCATTATTCAATTGTGATTAATGGGTATTATTGTAGCCATGCAAACAGACGTAAAATGGGTGGATTATTTTACAGTAGTGAATGAATTTTATTTTAGTGGCCCTATCCTAATCCATTT
Organism: Propylea japonica; assembly: GCA_013421045.1. Classification (NCBI taxonomy): domain Eukaryota; kingdom Metazoa; phylum Arthropoda; class Insecta; order Coleoptera; family Coccinellidae; genus Propylea; species Propylea japonica. Next base: position 49,475,836 of record CM024246.1, read on the forward strand.
CGTCGAATCCTCAAAAAAGTAAGAACAAAACTGAATTGGATTAGTTATTTAAATTGCTGTCCGCCATCGCTTGTTGAACGTTGTCTACCATTTCTGGGGTGGATGATCTGAAATATCCCCAAGTGAATCTCTAATTTCAAATGGCCTCGGATCAAATGCCAGAAAACGCCCGACAAGCATTTGTCTCCAGATTAGCCTATGTGTAAACGGCAGTTCGAATATTCGTCCTAATTAAGTTTAATTCTTACATTTCGTTAGTGTTTCGTGTTCAGTTGTTTTTGTTGAATATTTCAGTTGCTAATTGATTGATTTTAGAATTTTCTCAACATTACTCTTGGCTTAAAAAAATTTCTTACGTCGCCGTCGTCGAAAATGTATCCACCGCTAAAAAATGATCACATATCTTTACTTTTAATGATTTCGGATATTCTGGTGTTCCATGTACCGAAAAACAGTCGTGATTATTGATAAAAAATTATCTTGAATATGTAGGTACTCTCTGGTAGTGAAATATCGAATATCGTTCTCTGAAACTGTATTGATTATTTTTCTATTCACATTGAAATTTGTATCATTTCCAACCAGCAACATAATTCAATGATGAGCATAGACCAGATGTTTTAAACATTCTTTTATTCAGAGTTAATCCGAACCAGAAAATACCTCGATACAAGTTAATTCGATATTCGATTTTCCAATATAAAATGATGGCCCTCGATTGAAGGGATATATCAAAATTTATCAGTTTGGGAACTCTCGAAGACTGCAAAAATATCTGTTTAAAAAATTAAATGTTATGTCTGAATCAAGAAAACATCTGACAGCAGTATTTGACTCATCAATCACTAGTGATTAATGGGTATTAAAATGGCCTCGGAAACAGTATAAAGGGTCGATTATACAATGATCGTGGAAAAATGTTTTTTATCTAATTACCAAACTTTTACAGCAGCATAGTTTGAATACATTAAATTAAAATGGCACTTGTGCTGAATGTGTTGTATCGAATGTAATTTTGTTGCATTTTTACGTACTCCCATGATAGTGGCGAAATATCAAAGGAACATCTGGCGTGAGAATTGTATACCTTTTCTTCAAGTGAGTTTGGATAGACTCTACAACTTGGAATAAATATGAATGAAATAACGTAAAAATATTATCATGAAAATTTACATGAAGGAAATATATTTCCCACGCCATTGGCCCTCGGGAAACCGCAAGCCTTCAGGTGGATACCCGAATTTGTTTAGTCCAATTCTCTTTTGTATCAGTTCACGCTCTGGGGTTCTGCCCGCGTTTGTAACCCAGGCACATTCTGGTATGTGCGGTTTAACGTTGACCTGTCAAAAGTGAACGCGAACAGGAAGCAAGAATGGGCAAGTTGGTGGAGAGTTCGCATAATAAGGCCTCATTTTTAGTTCCTTGCAAGAAAAAGGAGGAGCTCCTCTACCGCTTTTACTCGGTTAAAAAGGCCGTATGGAAAATTTATATCTGTTTTGAATAAACACCGGAAAGCTGCTCAGGGCAGGAAACTGTCTCACCATCAGCTTATCGTTATTCACGCATAATGGGGAAAAATATTTCTTTTGAGTGTGATATCCTCTGATACGAGCTTTTTGTGGGGATCATTCTTTTTTGAAAAAAAAAAGAAGATTGATTCGCTCATGAAAGGAAATTTTCCAGAAGTGTATGATGTATGCTCATTGAAAAATCCACTCCATTCTAATAGTTGGTGTGTCATTATTTATCTTTCGTTGAAAGCACAGAAATCTGTGTTAATTTAATCGATTTGGTTCAATCCAAATTGTCAAGTGTAACCGTGCAACATTAAACACGACGGAAGATTATCTTGTTTATGGCATTAACATTTTTTGCAATTAACATTTGAATACTGGATACAGTCAAATTGACTCAGATTAAATAAATACTGGTAGGAATAAGTTGCAGCGAAAAATTTGAGGAGCTAAACTAGATAAAATTCTTCAATGCTCATAATTTTTATCCTAATGTAGGATTTTATAATTCAATGTTGTCTTGAAGGGTATGATGGAAAGTTGGTCTTTGTGAAACGCTGTATTACAATGTACTGATATGGTTCAATTTTATCACCCCGATTACACTCAGCCCAAGTGAGCAGGGAAGTGAGCAGGGAAGTGGGCAGGGGCTGAATGTAATCACTATACTTCCCTGCCGCATGCCGTGAATCCTCGTGCTGCCTCATGCTCCCCGAATTGGCGGTTTTTCGGACGGAAGTCAAAGGGACTGGCAATACGGGCGCAGTGAGTGATTACATTCAGCTAGGTTGCTGCTGCTGCGCTGAGAAAAGATCGCCCTGCGCTCTCACGAAATTTAATAATTTTTACGAAAATATTGTTTTTATTATTATCGAAAAAAGTCCACGATGGAATGGAGTTATGAATATAAAAAACTATGAATTGCTCTTGAAAATACATTTTCCTGTTTTTTTTATTCAATTTTAATTTTTAAAGTGTGAATTATATTTACGTTTTTTTATCTGTATTTGTTACCTTGATAAGATCACTGAGAACAATGTTGATAGCTCTGCACACTTCAGGGAATTATTGAGATAATGGATTCTGAAACTTTGAATAGATAGTGTAAACTTATCCCTTGTGGCCAAGAATCGCAGAGTTATCGCCAATCTAAATTTAGGGGGAATTGCAATTCTCAATCTCGTATCTCCTTTTTTTATCATCGGTTGAATTTTGTTCAAGAGAATTCAAATCTGCAGGTGACATTTTGCGAAAATTGATGAATTCTCCAGATCCTTCACAAGTCATTTCATTCAAAAAACTTTCCATTCTATTCCGGTATACGAAACATCGAATAATTGTAGATTGAAGTCACAAATTGGAATAATATAATAATATTTAGAACTATTTTTGTTTGAATAGATAAAAAACGGCAAATTGATACTGAGGGACTAACTTTCTTTTTTTCTCGACATGTTTTCAAGACATCCACATATTTATATAAAATATAAATCAACGAGACAAAGCGCTGAGGCTGGAATTTCTTCGTCCGTCATTGCCGAACCGTGGTCACGAGAGCAATATTGCGGCTGAGTGTAAATGCATACTGCCTTCGAAACTGCCGCAGAAGTATTTCGGGAATTATTGCCGACAACGCGAGTGGCAGTGAGGAGGGCTGAGTGTAATCGAGGCATATGATTTTAAGAGTTTGTAAGTAGGCAGGATATGAAAAAATAAGATGTTTGTTACTATGGAAAGGAATTGTCATTTAGAAAAATAATAAAAATGTGTAATGTCACAAAAATGTTCTTTCTAGAATCCACCCTGAAAAGAGTCATATAAATCAATATAAAATAGGTCAAGAAATTGTTTGGATCGTGTAATTTCGAAATCAATATAAATTAAATATAAATCAAAAAAGAAATTCACGATACCATATCAAATGGCGCCCAACGTGGGGCTGGATTTCTAGTAATGGAAAATAATATATTAGAAATGATATTTGAAAAATTGGAAAAAATGGAAAAGAAAATGGAAGAAAATGAAGAAAGATTGAAAAGAATGGAAAGAATGGAAATGAAAATGGAAGAAACTTTAGAAAGAATGGAAATGAAAATGGAGGAAAGTGAAGAAAGAATGGAAAAGAAAATGGATGAAGTATTCAAAGAATGGAAAATAACTCAAGAGAGTTGTTTGAAAAATTCACAGAAAAGATAGAAAGCGAAATAGAAATTAATGCTGAGGGGAACAAACTTGGAAATGAAACCCTTAATAAAATTAATTTAGGACAATTAACCAAATCAGAAGTGATAAAAACTGACAATAATATTGATGATCCGGATTGCAGTGTGGTGTTAGTTAGTGTGGTACTTTTTGATGAACAAGAAATGGAAATAAGTGAAGTTTCAGAAAATGATGAAGAACTAGAAATTATTGATGAAATTTATGATACACCTAGAAAAGAATCACAAAGAAATCATTCATCTCACAATCAACAGCATTCCAAAATTTATGATGAAAATTTTGATGGGAATTTCAACCCAATGAGGGGAATTTCTTATATGAAAATAGGAATATCAATAGAATAAGAAAAAAATATTCCAAAGATTAATATTATATGAAGACTCGCCAGAGAAATATAAGTAGGGTGTTATTAAAATAAGAAATTTATTTCCATTTTTTCAAATTATGTTCAAAATTTAACAAAATGCAAACAAATTTGAGGGGTATTTGATATGGTATCGTGGTATCTACAGTTTATTCACACACCAAGTCGAATTATAGAAAGCACACATTTACACACATTTACTGTGAATTTCTCCAACAAGTAAACGTCCATCTCGCCCAGCTCCTTTTACTCTACTCTAACTTTCGCGTTCTTCCTTCTCATCGCTTGACGGTTTTTTAATTTTTGCGGTTTTCGCACTCAGATCAGATCTTTCGAAGGTACTCTGAGTTCTTCCGTTATCTCAGGGAAGTTCTTATTGATTCCACACCCTTATTTAAGGGAAGTTGTACTTCTACCATTAAATATCTACCTAAAGTGATCTCATTGATCCATTCTCAGAACGATTTGAGTCAGTAGTAGGAACTGGTAACAATGGGAATCGCCGTGTGAAATCACGTCCTGATTGCTAGACGCGGGGTGAAATCTAAGAAATTTTCAGGTCCGGTGAAATCTACTTTTCCAGCACCAATAAATCTTTTGAAAATGTCAAGCCAACGTTGATTGAACATACAGGTTTGGACTGATACGATATACAATGCATCGGATAGAGAATCTTGCACTTTGCAGGCAAGTTGAGCAGATGCATTTTCGCAAGTTTAACGAACTCTAACTGACTGAATGCAGTTGTCTCACTGTAATTATGTAGTGTTGTTTCTTTCTTAACGTTAGAAGTGGCAATATGTTAGGGAACCTGCAGTACGCCTATCGAATTATTTAATGTGCCAGACAGCTGGCATACTCGATCAATTAATTGCGGTTGCCTACCATACCGCCTGAATAAGGCCCTCCCAATGATGAGAGACAGACAAGATTACATTATTAGAGCACGTGAAACTTTCGAATATACCTACATCTGCTCAACTTGCCGCAAAATCGTATCTTTCCGATGTGAATTTCAAAATCTGTATATGGATGTCCTTCTGTTTGTATACTCCAAATAAAATCATATTCGCAAAACAGTGTGCGAGTTTAAATAATTTTAATCCTATCCTTAATTTTCAACCTTATTAAAAAATTTAAAATTTTTAATTTGATAACTTGGAATTTTCGAAATCCTTATAGTCGAACAAAATGGTTGAATTCATAAATGCGAAGAGAGCAAGAAAAATTTCAAATTTCAATTGTCACGAATAGTTATTTAATCAACTAGGTTATCAAAGACAGCAACAAATGGAAAGAAATTTTAACGCTTGAGCGGAGCGAACGGTCTCCATATAAATTGTGTATAAATTCTTGATTGAAAAACGTAATAAAATTTCTATGTATCTATGTTCCAGTAGAGTTTTGAAATTTCTCGTAGTGCCTCTGAATACTTTGTGAACGGTTTGCATGGGGATTCCACATCAAAATGGCAGAAATTGTGCATTAAAATTGGTCATTAATAATTAATTTTGTAAACATTAGGGTTAAATGTCATTTGAGAAAATTGCGGATGAAACATGATTGCCTGTCATAGACTGACTCTTAAACAAAATTGGCATGTCAGCGAATATTTTTTGAAAACCTCCCAGTTTAATCAATAATTTTTTTTTCTGTGCATTTCAAACAGATTCCTGAGCTTCTACATTTGATTACATTAAAATGATATCAGATCATAGGAGGAAAAAAAATAGTTATTTAATCAACTAGGTTATTAAAGACAGCGACTAATGGTCAAGATATTTCAATGCGAACGCGTTAATAGTTCGAGACCATTAGTCGCTCGATTAATAACCGAGTTGATTACAAGATTTTTCCGACGATCTCAATATGATTTGTGTATGAAGTCTTGATTGAAATACATTTCCATTCTGCACAAGACTTGCATTTGACATAATGAAATTTCTATGTATCTATGTTCCAATAGAGTTTGGACATTTCTCGTTGTGCATCTGAATAATTAGTGAACTGTTGCCACGAGGATTAAAATAGAGATAAAATTCAGCATAAACATGGGTCATTAATGATCAATTTCTTACACATTGAAATTATCTCTCATTTCGAATTCGGCGGATAAAAAGATTCAATGATATCAGATTGCCTGCACTCAATCATTTTGAAAATTAGATCTTTGCGACCCTCTATTCACAATTTTCAAATGATCGAATCGAATTCGTAAATGGGTGTAACCACCGATTGAATTATATCTAACACCTCCAGCGCACGTTGGATTCGATTAAGTACTTTAATCAAGTTTTCGCTAACAGGCAGCTAACATTTATAGACTAAAATAGATCGTAAAATATGAAACTACATTATCGTGTCCCGTTTAAGTTCCTCGAACACTGAAATACTGACATAAAATGGCTTTTGTTTATTCGACAGTATGAAGTGGGTACTTGTGATGGGAAATTCTGTGAATGTCTGGGGGTTCCATCGATTTTTGGTGGAGCTTTGGAGTAGAATAAGTGTTCTGAGTATTCCTTTTAACACTTATAGACTTAGACTTGCTGGTTGTGCGGAATTTTTCGCATTCCTTCGAATTAATTATATATCTACGGACGTTTTTATTGCATGATCCTATTATGCGAATACATTGGATCATCTGAAATTCGCAGAGTACTGGAGTTGAAAATTTTAAGGTCTTTTAACCATTGTCAAAATATATATTATAATAAAAGAGATACGGCTATACAGAGGCGATTTTTCATGAAGACATTATGACATAATGCTATATAACTTTTGTTTGCGGATGCTTCGTTGTCCGAAATGCGAAGTGTTGAAGTTTTACTTGAATTTTTTTTTCTCATTTTGAGGCGTATTTGTCGTTAATATTTCAATACATCAGTTGCGACACTACGTTAAAATGTTTGATTTTTGCGGGCCTCTTCTACTTAAATGAGTATTATATCGTTTTGCCCAAATGTCTGTATTTATAAATGAGGATTGATGAACTGAATGTTCATGCAAAATTTTAAGAGGATCGCATCAAAAGTAGATTTTTTGAGACGCTCATCAGAACCGCCAATTTTTTCTACACAAAAACGGCATCTATATTTATATCTACTCGTGGTCATAACCTCTAAATTCGATTTTTATATTGAGAAACATGGTCAATTCTTTGACTGTTAGTGAAGTTGATTTATTTCGAAAAATTCACCATGTTTTCAACATAAAAGGTCATTTTTCTCGAAAATAGTCGACTTTAGAGCGTAATATCAATGGTATCTTTTTGTGTAGAAATATTGGCGGTTCGAATGAGCTTTTCAAAAATAGTACTTTTTGAAAGGGGATAAAGCATTACGAAACCCTCACTTGTTAAGATTGAGGGACAAATATCGATGAAAACCTAGCTTTTTTTATTGAAAAGTGTTCCGGAATACTGTTTTCTGTACGTTGAGGATTTCAGGAGATTTTCGCCAAAAAAATTTTAACAACTCGAAACCGGCCTTAGGGGGTCAGTTAACAAAATTATCTGTTCATATTTTGGACAAGCTATATAACACCCTGAAGTTTGTCGTTCCTATTTAATAAGAACCTGTATAGGATCAAATCCACAATCATCGATTTTTTAAACTGAACATTTTAAGAGGAGTTACGTTTTTCATGGTCTGAACTAAAACCTCTCTGCACATTTTCCTGTCCCGAATTCTGCTCTCTGTCTTAATTGCCCACATACAGGTCACTGATTTTACCTGAAAGATGCTTCTAAAGCTCCTGCCCTGCGATATCGTTGGACGTCTACTTGAGGAAAATAACTCATGCCTCTAGGCGGAATCATAATCAAGCTTGGGATCCAAATGTTCCATTTAGGCTCATAATCTGGGAAAATGATAACGCTTCCGGTAATCCTGTACATCTGAACGCTATACAACTAGCAGGCGAATAGCACTGATATCCTGTTGGAAAGTCTCGTTTGCTTACACCGTGGAGCGATTAAATTTTCATCCAGTCGGAAGTTTCACTATTTATTAATTGTTAGTAGGTTATGGAGTTTCATCATGAGGTAGGCAATTAACTTCTGAGATTACTTTCCATCTTTTTAGGATGAAAGAATGAACAAAATATTCGAATCGAGCAATGACATAAGACTGGAAGTGCATGCATGGTCATAATAAAACTACGGAGATATCCCTATAAATAGCTGGGAAAATAGATCTGTTTCAATGAGCAGTCAATCTACTTTTTTGACGAATTGTAGATATCATATTTTTTCAACCATTTATTATGATATAATGTAGGATATTGTATTTGCAAATAATTACATTTGTAGTGATGCATTGAAACAAAATTTGACAACAATCATTTTGGTGCTTAGGCAGTAAAAGTAATACTTTGATGATTGTTATGTGTCTGCAAATATATCATGTTACGAAAGGGATCCGAGAATCGACAACCTATTAACGGCTGAATGAAGCGGCTACAAAAAATAAGTTAATTCTCAAATACGGTTAAATACACTGTTGATCGCAGAAACATGACAACAGCATATTTTCTTCAAGTAATGATTATCCTCCAGAATAGTACCAATTGTCTACAAATTATTATATGATCGTCACAAAAAGTTCATTGTAGGCTGATGACAAATGAGTGCCGACTTTTCAACCTTTCTATTCTGACTATTGTAAAATGTTCAGATTCTTCAGGCAGACTATGAATTATAAACATACTGTTGATCTAGAATTGTATTCCTCTAGTTTGGCCGTGAATTCATTTATCATACCACATTTCATGCAAAAAAACAGTTCTGGGACCTTTATTATTTCGATTTCGGTGGGTCTACTCCACTTGTAGTGAGTAGTGAGGGTAATTCTCTTGGCACTGTTAAATGTGTCAAGTTTCTGGGACTGCGCGTTGACAGGTTTTTGTGATGGAATTTTCAAATTGGTTATTTATGCCGTAAGCTCAATAGGTCGTATTATGCTCTGCATCGTCTGAGGGAGTCTGTCTCTACTGAAACCCTATTGAATATATTATTCTATAGTTTACTGTCACCTAAACTACAATACCATCCTATGTGGCGGATCATCGAAGTGCGGTCGGGTGTTTATCACTCAAAAAAAGATCATTCTTTTATATTCGGCTTGAAACCTAGAAATTCATGCAGACTGATATTCAAGAACTCTCAAATACATACACTACCCTGTATTTACATCTTAAATTTACTTTTTTATTTGCAATTTAATATTAATTGTCTCACGAAGTGCTCTGATTTCCATAGCTGTGGAACTAGGAACTGAAATATGATTTGTGTGCCAAGGCACTCGACGGCCAAATACGAGTCATCCCCCGGATATGCCGGTATTGCTTTATATATCATCTGCCGAATAGGTTTAGGTAAGTCGATGAATGAGAGAATGTTCAAGAAGGAGATAAAAAATGTTATGTTCCCAGGGATTCTATGATTTGAAGGAATTCTGTTCCGATGTATTAAAATAATAGTTTTGTATTACCTACTTATGTATTGACATTTCCTATATACCTCTACGGTATCTGAAAGGATGAATAAATTATTGTTATTGTTATTATATTTTCATATTCTCACGTTTTTCATGGTTGAATTCGATATAACTGTTGTTATTCACAATTCACAACAGTCAAAGATTGATTTCTTTTTATCAATTTATTGTTTTTCTCTTATGTTCAGTAGTCAACAATAAAATAACAAATTACAATGTCAACTCCACACCTAGCTATATGGAAGTACCTAAATGAAACCTGACATATACAGGGTATCCAGGCGTTTGACGTCAATAAATTATTTCCAGATTCCGTTGACCTGTGGCTATCCAAAAATATCCCATGTATGTAATGCGATTTTTTGTTGTTCTCGAGTTATGATTGTTTGAGTGTTTCTTCTTTTTTTTGCCAGCAAGGTGTAAAAAGTTTATATATTTCTATCCAGTGAGTATTTTGCAGTTTTTATTTTTTTACATAGTCGTCCTGAATGTTGCTTCGATAAAAAAATATTCAGCTTCCTGAAATCACTGCAAGCTACCCAAACAAAGCTTGAAAGCCAGAACAATAGAATAGAATAGAATAGAATGAGATAGGGATTTTTCTACTCAGGTTTTGCCCTGAGCTCTGGTATCATACGAAAAAATAGTATGGTAGCCCGTTTTGCACTAACCTCTGTTATGGATTTTTGTTTTTTTTTAATATGAAGATTTGATTCATTTAGTTTCAAATATATTCAATAATTGTTGCAAAAACATCGAAAAAATTAGGGGGAAAGCCCGCCGTTTCTTATGGTAAGTTTGGCACTACCGCGTCTTTCAGCGAGTGCCATTAGGAAATGATAGCGGGATTTACCGGTATTCAACGTGTCATATTCGGGCGAAATAATTCGTGGTGGTGCCAAACTTACCATAAGAAACAGCGGGCTTTCCCTCTAATTTTTTCAATGTTTTAGCAACAATTATTGGATATATCTGAAACTAAATTAATCAAATCTTCATATTAAAATGTTCAGAGAGGCTTTAAACTTAATAAAGCGGTAATTCAGTGTTTCTGTAGTGAGAAAAGTGACTTTTAGGTAAAATATTTTTCGGACTTTGGGGACCCATATCTCCCAAACTAAAACAGATCGCCAATTGTTTTTTTCACTAATATTGTTCAGGGAGCCAATATGAATACAACGGCACCAAAATTTGATGGATATCTGTTGAATCCTAAAATTCAAACAGTTTTAATTTTTTTCAAAATGTTCCACCAAATTTGAAAAAGTGAAAAAATTACAGGGTATAAAGGGCCAAAGAACACATTTTTTGTCAAAAAATGGAGGTGGACACTTTTTAAGAACACCGAAAAACAAATTACAATAACTTTTTTTTTTCTAAAAATAGATTTTTCAGCTGAAACTCATGAAAAAATTATACGTCTATTTCTTTAATGGCAAAGAATCAATAGAAAAAATCACCATTCGAAAATTTTGGATATCACAAGAGAAAAAAATAAAATCGAAAAAAGTGTTTTTCACAGAAATCTCCAAAATGGCTAGAGATAAAAAGCTGAAAAGTTGGCTGAATTATTTTCATTCAATGCCTAATCGATCCCCTCAATATAAATCGAAAAGGCCGCGGGGGCAGATTTACCATTGAAACCCGGCTATACCCTTTATTGGTTACTTTATATACAGGGTTTTCCTTTTAAGTTGGCCTATTAGACGTTTCAGGAAAACTAGTGAATATTCCGTTTTGAAATTTTAGGTGGAGCCTTTAGGGCAAAGGAACTCTTCGCATAAAATATTTTCAAGTCAACAGTGTTGCCACGTCTATCTCAAACACATATCTACTTTCTTATTTCGAATGAAACAACCAATTTTTTTATTTATGTATCGAGTTGATACCGAATTCGCAATATAACCTACTACAAAAAATTTCTCTGCTATGCACTGTTGCCAAGTTATACACAAATTCCTGATATTTTTGACATCTACATAGCAAGTTTGGAAATGCAATATCTCGATTATTTTTTATGCAAACGGAACCAAACTCATCAGTCTCATAGTAGAGAATCTATGCGTTCATGCGTAATATTCAGTATTTTATTACATCGTAAGTTTTGTCAAAGATATTGTTCCGAAAATGTGGAACTAAAACTTGAATTATTTCGAGATTTTCATACGGCAATCCCATATTTATTTTACAGCATTCGATTTGAAATAAAAAATTAATGGATATGAGTGGGTGTCTTCTTTCACAATAATTATTTATTTTGGATAGTTGAAACGTTGACTTTGGGGAAAGCCGGTTTCAATGCAATAGTAAGCTCGCGGCCACACTCAGTGGAGAAGGGAGTGAGTTATATATGATGGAATAAAATGGGCGCCAGGTAGAGTAATGCCTGCCTACTCAAGGTAAATGAACTGCTTACTCCTCTACCAGAGTAACAGATAACAAAAATCCCTCAAAAATTAAAGTCACAATATTTATTAACAGAAATATATGTGTAGTGGTTGATACAATACGAATAAAGATTATCCCCCAAGGGGTAGTCAGAAGGAAAACACCAAATACACCAAATCTAAGCACAAAAATAATCTCCCCCAAGGGGTAGTCAGAAGGAAAAACTTACTAATACACTACATTATATGAAAACGAATCATCTGAGCTAACAATAGAAACCGACCTAATCAACACTACTTTACATAAACAATGGTTCCTGAAGGGAACACCAATCAATTATCTTATCACAAAATCCTGAAGGGATACACGAGCACCCTGGTTGGTACCCAACGCAACTTATGAAGTGCACCTCATTATAATTGCTCACAACTATATATAACATTACCTTACAAAACAATATCACAAATTATCAAAATAGAAAAAACCAACAATTTACAATATTAAAGCCAGTGCTACACACTGGTTACCTTCACAAAACACTCCAGAACGTAGATACCTCCAAGATAACAGGCAAGGGGATGCCAATCGTGGGCACCTCTAACTGACAGCTTCGTTAGTACCGAAGACATGCCAGGCACGTGGAATAACTGACAGGTTACCCCCAATAACGCCAGGTACGTAGAACAACCGACAGGTCACCTCCAATGTACTCAACACCTTTCACGTGGAACTCAGGTACACCCAATACGTGGAGATACACCCAGATACGTGGACCCTAACAAAATACTATAAGAAACGGTTCATAAGCTATAAAAGGATATCTTAGTTACCTCTGTTGTTCGAGGGAGATAGGTTCAACCTCCAATTCAGTCGAGAATTTGTTCCAAATAATTCCAATAATATTCGCTACACAACAACCTGGAGGTGCAAGATAGATTCCGTACGGACTCCATGTGGAAAAGTCTATATTTCCCAAACATTCCAAAATACTTCACGCAGCTATGGAATGACATAACAGGGAACAACGACACTCGAAGATATAATCCCTCACAACGAGGATGAATCTAGATTCAAAATTCTCTTCGAAAATGTCCAGACATTCCACACGACCCCCCGCACAAGGAACCTCGTATCACCAATGTCCGCTCTGACAGTCGCACAGAAATTTCCGGAAAGTTCACAGAGCCTATCAGTTGTCATGGTTGTCATAGCGAAGAAGAAGAACACACCAAAACCAAAAAAATATAAAAGGAATCATTACGGTACTGATAATCTACGCAGTTTATACCAGAGGAGGGTCTCTATAAATCCATTTCTATAATTCTTCCACGATTTTCCGAAGTACTTTACTGAGGCAAATAATAATGAACTAACCAAAATCGAGAACCACAAAATGACAACACCACTAACCTCACAATTTTCAAATAATAAACAAACCGTTTTCTGAGGGAAAACAATTCGAAAAGGTAGGCAAACGAAGTGAACAATTACAACAATGAGGAAATTCAGAAATGAACCATACCAACAAGCCTACTAACCAACAATTTTCGGAAAAGACGCAAAACTACACTTTATGACAACTTCCAAAATAATAACGTTACATAGTTTTCGAATGAATTGAAAAATACTGAAATTTTTCAGTAATTTTTGCAAAACTTGGCAACAGTGCATAGCAGAAATTTTTTTTAGTGGGTTATACAATCGTCGTTGAACGTTCGAGAAGAACAGACGTGTATTATCAGTTTCTATGCAATTCGCTCATTATCAGTTATTCGCAAGTTGAAATTGAACAATTCAATTTCATAAATGTAAGTCTTTTTACACTTAAGTTGGGTTCACCTTATATTTATCAGATTTGATACTTTTTTCAAAATTTTATGAAATAATTCATTGGTTTTGTTTATATTTCACTTTTCTCGTACACTCGAACAGCTGACGAATATACAAAACCGGTTGACCTTGACAAGTCCCTTCCTCTTCTGCATGTCGCATCGCTTCGCTTGGCGATTTCGGCAGCAGTTGCACTCTGGTCGTCGGGGATATAGTTGACGACTTTGTTTCTTCAACCTAAAAGTTTTCGCGCATTCCCAATATCTACTGTTTCCCACCTGAGTTCCTTTCGATCGTGGCCATCCGAATCTGTTTTAAGTCTTCATTAGCGGCCCATTGAAGTGAAGAGTCTAACTGTCATCCCTATTCCTTCTTCCTAGGTTTCCTTCATAATGTCGCAGGAGAGAAAATTGCGAGGTAATACCTCTGGCTCTCGTCATCAGTTAGCTCAGCAGGCTTCGTCCGATAATGTTAACATGCCAATCACAGCTCAGCATTTCAATACCCTTGAAAACATTCAAAAGGTCGCAGCAAGTGTGGAACGCATCGAAAAGCGTCAGGACGACCTTTTTAATCAACTTTCAATTTGCACCGCAAAATCGCTGAGCATAGCGAAATAATATCCGAACATCAAAGCGCAATTGAAACTTGTCAATCAGAAATGTGAACTTACATCAAGCTAACTTAGCATTAAGCGATGAAATTGATACAGTTTCCTCAAAATTAGATAATCTTTCATCTGCTTCTAGCACCTCCCCTCTTTCAATTCAAGATGATATGGTAGAAATTCTGAATCGCGTAAAAATCTCACAATATCATTATATGCAATCTACCTGAGAAAGACAACTTGACTGATGTTGCTACCGTTCGAGATATTGTTGAATACATTCAGCAGGGTGCCAGTGAGACCCTCAACAGTTCAACTCGGTTACCATCCAACAAAGATAGTAGCAAACCAAGGTGGATACGAGCCACTTTCACATCGCCTGATTTTGTATTGACCATTCTGAGAAATAAATCCAAATTGAAGGATCATCATAGCTTCCGCGATATAACCATATATGACGATAAGACGAGAAAACAAGTTTCCGCCCTTAACTCTCTTCGTGCTGAGTTGAAGAACCGTCAAAACGCTGGTGAATCTAATCTTACTATCAAGTATTTACAAGGTGTCCCAACTATAGTATGTTCGACCCAAAAACTTCATGACTCCCCTAAAATCTGAATAATCTCCATATTTGGCCACTGCTTCACTCTACTATACAACCACTATCCTCCAAATTTTCTGATATTTGTTTATAGTTCAACTACAAAATTCTGTTTTTCACACTGATAACTGAGACCTGGCTACATCCGCCCATTTCAAACTGCTCATAAGATATACATCATTATATTTTTTCCTCGATGATTACTCGTCGAGCACTTCATTCTCTCTTCAGTATACATACAAGGTATTCCACTTTCCTCTCAACCAGAATAGAGGACACTGCTACAACCTTGCGAAGGATAATCTCAGGACAACTGCCAGTAGCCAATTTCTTCACACACTGGATGAATCGTTTGGCCAGCTTTGAAGATTAACCACTACTCGAAGTTTAATTTCTTTTGACTTTTTTGTATAGCTTCTCGAATATTTCCATTTTTCTTTTGTATTGAGTTTATAGGTTTAACCTCAACTCTTGTTATTATTTAATAAATAAATAAATAAATAAAAATAAATACAGCGAATTTGGTATTGAATCGACACATAAATGAAAATATAGGTAGACCATTTGAAATGAAAAAGTAGATATGTGTTTGAGATAGACGTGGCAACACTGTCGACTTGAACATATTTTAGGCGAACAGTTCCTTCACCCTTCAGGCTGCACCTGAAATTTCAGACGAAATAGTCACTAGTTTTTCCTAAAACGTCCAATCGGGCAACTCAAAAGGAAAACCCTGTATGTGTTCCATAAAAGTCTTACATTCTTAAAGTCAGAAATACTGATATGAATAATCCACAGATTACATATTTGAATAATGTATTCGAATATTGAGAATAATAATGAATAACCGAAACATATTATGCAAAGCAGGATTGTGTTAAAAGTTGAAATTCATCAATGAAAGGTACATATTGCAAGATGACTCACCTAACCTAAAATTACGGAAGATGTTTAATACAGTCAAAATCTCGATTTTCATACAAAGTAAAAAGTTCAGATAGTATTCCAAATGGCAGTACAAACTTTATCAGAATCTCTCGTTGAAGTTTTGTTTCAGATTTGCAGGATTTTTTTTAATTGCACCCTTTAATTCTTAGCTTCAGACGATTCTTCTGTAGAAGAAAATATGTTGAAATAATTTTTCATCATTTAATACAAAATTTGATTGATATTAAATAGAGGTTCAACGCGTAACATCACCATGAATTCAAAATTTTGAACGAAGACGAGATTAGCTTCGAAGTATGAGTTTAATATTGATTGATTTTTATTGATCAAGTTGTGACCTAATCACTGATTTTTGACCGCTTCACACTGAGTTAAAATCAAGTTCGAGTTGTTTTCCTTTCAATTTTTACCGTCGTTCCCAGATTTTGACGAAATTCTAGGGAAAACTTTCACGAAAAGATATTATGCGAAGTTCATTTGAGGAACGTACAGAAATAACCGTCCCTTTGTTGTTTTTCGCCCTTTCCTTTGAATAATAAACATTGAGACTAGGATCCCTCTCCGGCTGGCAGAACTACTTCAAGCTTTCTGCCGGAAAGTTCACAACTGTACTTTTTCAACTTTTTGACACAGAACCAAATAGGCTCGCACTCATCTCGTGTTTCCCAACGAAAATTCCGCAATAATTCATCAAACAAATTTTGGTTGAGAGGAACTCCTGGAGAAAGCTGAATGTTTTGACGAAAGTTGAAAATTTCTCATTTGGCGCTCGGTTCAGAGAGAGGTATAATTCTGTGAAAACAAATCCAGTTATTGCCTTATGCTTTCAAGCAGAGCCAGAATCTCGTCTGAATCTGTCATAATTCATTCCGTTTTTGTTTCGAGACGATTACGGAATTCGGCCGAAATAAAGGAAGCATTTCAAGCATGAAGGTCAAGGAAAAATTTGCTACGAATTTTTTCGTAGAAAGAAATGAATCAGTATTCTTTGTGTTTTAGATCAATCATTGTTGTTGAATTCTGAACTTTTTTCATGAGTTGCTGTTATTTTTATCGACATTTGGACAAGCATAGGTTTCTAGGAAATTTATGCAGTTGCCAAGTATTAAACTGGCATGTTTTCATCGAAACGTACGGTGTGAAATCAAACGCAATAAAAACCATATTCATAATACTATTAATACAATAAAATAAGTTTTAGATAACGTAAGCATTCACTGTGTAATATCACCTTGGAAAATGTTGTATGGTAATGCATCAACTCCTCATTGGACTTCTTGGAATCAAAAATTTATCAGGAATTTTGGAGATACAAAATTAATGTTGTACGAGTATATCTCTAGAATGATGCATACTGAATTATGTTCTAGGCATCAGAAACCTTCTGAATCAAAATGAGGTCACCATATATATTCCTGGCAGAATTGTTTCAGGAAAATTAAAATGGCTATGTGCCTCGTTGAGACTGTGAATCGGGTCTGTCGGATCTGGTTCTGGTACTGGTCATCTGTGTATCAGAGTTTCTTGTCGACTGTTTCACAGACCTTCATACAATTATTATGGGGCAATTCAAATAATTTCTTTGAACATTGGTCTATACAGTCGAAATAAACAGGGAAAAATGGACTCCATTTCCAGACTGCTGAAGCGATTTGGCCACTTTGACGTTGTTGGCCGGTTCCAGTCAACTCAAATACCTGCCTATTGTAATGGCGGATTTTTGTTTCGTCCATTAAGTTATAATAGGAGCGACAATTGTTACATGTCCATCAAGGAGCTGCAAACATATTACGGAATTATCGATACTTTATTGGGGAATCCACTTCTAAACCAGTTTCCTTACGAACTAGTTAATTATGTGAACTTTTTTGATCTCTCGAGAGCGAAGTGAATCTTCGTAGTTTGTATAAAATCTCATGGTAGAGATGTGTTTTTGATATTTTGTCGGTTCCATGGGAGACGGAAAAATGGTACGCAATGAAGTTTGAATTCACTCTCGATTCTCCTACTAATTTTGGTTGCTAGTCAGACGAACAATCTTTAACCAATGAACAAGACCAAGGACCGTTAAGTGGATTCCAAGACGAATCCACGACTCGGGTATCATCAGTAAAAAAAATTAATTTCCAATCTTCTTATACCACTTCAATACTTATTTTAAATTGCACAATAATTATATAACGTGGTTGGGATGAAATATATGGAACCAACTCAATCGAAATCAGCTTACGTCGAAGGGGTTGGTACTTTCTCAATGTCATAAGGGTTTGATTGATCCAACTCATGTGGATCAAACCGGCAACTTCTCCAATGATGTGATATTTCAACAAAACAGCAATTCTTACGGAATAAAAATATGATCAATTCAAAGGGTGTTTCAAATTTCCCAGTTTTTTTTTTGAAAATGAATGAAACACATACCTAATCTGCATTAATTTTCAAAATAGGTATTTTATTCGAGAATCATTTACGAAATTTTTTCTACAAAAAAATAATATCTGTCAAATGACTTCCTCTCGCTGATTACAGACGTCCACTCTTTTGTTGAAGTTCTCAATAATAGTTTGACATAATTGGGCTCTATTTCACTGATCACAAGAATCAATGCATCTTTTAGTTCAGGAATCGCTGAAGCATTGATCGTGTAGGCATATCTTTTCACAAAACCCCAAATAAAATAGTTCAACTATTGAAATCACCTTTTCTGTAGATTATTGGTCTACGGAATTTTGGCCTCAGTTAATGATCTAATGACTTTAGTTCCTGTGTTATTTGAACCTTCAATTCCTTCAGACTCTTGTGTTAAATACACCATGTTGTGTACTCCACAAAGTTTAACTTGATGAATAATTCAGGGTCTTCAGCAACACTTTCTCAAACCCAATCGATATTTTCTCATTAACGACCGTTACGACTATAATTTTCACTTTTTTGATTTTCCACGGAACCGCTCTCTTGAAATTTTTCAATAATTCGACCAAAAGTGGTTCCAGATTGATGATTATTTAAACCTTAAAATTCACGTTATTAAAAAAACACATTTCACAGAATGCTTATTTCCGTAAAAGAGTCTATCGATTTGAACGCGTTGTTGTATCGTGTGCGAAGTCATTTTGAAAGATATCATACATCACACTTCTAGAATGTCAAATACCCGAACGAATATTCAATGCACCATCAATATTTTATTATTATTTTATTCTGATCATCTTTTTCAGGTAATACATTATCCAGTAAATTTTATATAAAGAGTAGCTGGTATGAATTTAGAGAAAATCCATATCAAATCAATATTTCTTTCATTATCCTTCCTTGAAAATTTTTATCTTGAGTAGTTCTCCTAGAGTTGTCAACTTTCGCTTAACCTCTGCGAAGACCGAAGACCATGAACTCCGATATCGAATAAATTCGTGCTTTCCTATCTGAGCATCCTTCGTCACGTGCTAGCAGTAATATAATTTAGACCACTCAACATTACACACATTGATGACAACGGCACCTCCTCATCCTAAATTATGCGCGCTGACAGCTTTTATGTTGGTGCCACTGTCAGGGCATAAAGAAGTGCTATCTTCCAATTATGGCAATCCCGAATTTCGAACCCCCGCACAATGCCTTTCCGTGATTTCTGTATTCCAATGACAAAGATTTTTATGGACTGGTCCCCTGGATACGTTCACCGTCGTGTACCTGGACCATTCAAGAGCTTTTGTTGAAGGCTAACGAAAAATTGGTCCTAGGGGAATCACGGTAAAGTTTTCAATTTTGTTTGCTTTGGCAATGTGAGTTAATTTTTTCGGTGATCATTGAAGCGAATTAAGAATAGCATGCAGTAGTTATTTTTTGCCTTTCCGTGAAATCTATATTTCGATGACAAAGATTTCTATTATTGACTATTCAAGGACTTTTTGTTGATACGGCTAACGAAAAATTGATCACAGGGGACTTACATTGTTTTCATTTTTGTTTGCTTTTCTTATGTGAATTAATAGGAATTAAATGGACAAATAATACGATAAATGATTCGATTTATATTCTGACGAAGGTATCATGAAGACCGAGGTCTAAAATCACTACTTCGAGGGAAAAATCAGTGTAGAATTTTGGTGTACACTCTACAAGAATTCAATAGAGTTTGATAGAATCTGGTAGAATTCAGTAGAATTCATTAAAATTTAGTAGAATTGAATAGAATTCCGTAGAATTTGATAGTTTCCCAGAATTTTGCAGAATTTATAACAATTTTATTAGAATTTAAAATATTATTGCCTAAAAGTAGGTTTTGGTGTATAAAATTTCAGTACCTAATCATTTCCCCCTCGGGAAAGATACATCTTCTGTTTTTAAATTTTGTTATATTGCTTTTGATTCACCTATTACACCGTTTTTTGCAAACAATTCATATTACGTGGTTTGTTCTCGTGAAAAATCCAATTAGTTCTTGCAAAGTTGAGGAATGAGTATACACCATTTTCCGATTCAGAGAACGACTAACGGCTGAATATACGTAATCAATTATTCCTAAGAATTTGAAGACCGATTGTGAATTATCATATGCCAAATTTTTTGTATTTTGTGTACCCGAAAAGTTTACTCTTCTGAAGAAGAAGTGTCGCTAGCCTATTTCCCGAAAAAGAGGAAACGACGAATTGAACCTCGTTGTGTTTGTGAAGAAAAACTGACATCCAAAAGAGTCTTCTACGACAGGCCCTCAAACACAATAACACATATAGAATGTGCAGACGTAGGGTTGTCTATAATTTCTCGGACAATCTACTAGGTTGCCGGGTATAAACAGGGATGTCGATACAAGTTTCTTTCGCTTGTTTGATAATAAAAAAAAATTATATCAGCATAAGCGCTGTTTTATTACGAACACGTCGACGTTGATATAGGGTTGTCTGCAAAAAATTTGGTCCTAATAGGGGTTTGCGAATTTGAAGAATTTAAAGGGTTTCAATCAATTCATATTGAGGTGATCGATTAGTAATTGAATGAAAATAATTCAGCCAACTTTTCAGCTTTTTATGTCGAGGCATTTTTGAGATTTTTGTGAAAAACACTCTTTCGATTTTATTTTTTTTTTTTGTGAAATCCAAAATTTTCGAATGGTGATTGCTTCCCTTGACTCTTTGCTATTAAAGGAATAGACGTATAATTTTTTTATGAATTTCAGCCGAAAACTCGACTTTTAGAAAAAAACATAAAATTATAGTCATTTGTTTTTCGGTGTTGTTCAAAAGTGTCCACCGCCATTTTTTGACATAAAATGTCTTCTTTGGTCCTCAATACCCTGGAATTTTTTAACACTTTTAAAATTGGTGGATCTTTTGAAAAAAATTGAAACTGTTTGAATTGTAGGATTCAAAAGATATCCATCAAATTTTGGTGCCGTTGTATTCATATTGGCTATTTGAACAATATTAGTGAAAAAAACAATTGTCGATCTGTCTTAGTTTGTATTCACCTGAAAGTCACTTTTCTACTACAAAACACAGAATTACCGCTTTATTGAATTTAAAGCCTCTCTGTACATTTTTACATGAAGATTTGATCCATTTTATTTCAAAAATATTCAAGAATTATTGCAAAAACTTTGAAAAATTCGAGGGAAAGCCCGCCGTTGTTTATAGTAGGTTTAGCGTTACCGCGAATTATTTCGCGCCAATATGACACGATACATACCGTTAAATCCAAAGATATTTTACTAAAATTTCTTTGGTTAAATCGCTATCTTTTCCTAACGTCACTCGCTGAAAGACGCGGTAGTGCCAAACTTACCGGGCTTTCCCTCGAATGTTTTCGATGTTTCTGCTATCATTCTCGAACATATCTGATATGAAATGAATCAAAACTTCATGTTAAAATGTTCAGACAGGCTTTGAATTCAATAAAGCGTTAACTCAGTGTTTTTTTAGTGAGAAAAGTGAATTTCAGGTGAAAATTTTTCTTTGGGGTCCATATCTTCGAAACTAAGACAAATCGCCAGTTGTTTTTTTTATAATATTGTTCAGGAAGCCAATATGAATACAACGGCACCAAAATTTGATGGATATCTGTTGAATCCTAAAATTCAAACAGTTTTAATTTTTTTCAAATGATCCACCAATTTCAAAAGTGTGAAAAAATTCCAGGGTATTAAGGACCAAAGAAGACATTTTATGTCAAAAAATGGCGGTGGACACTTTCGAAGAACACTGAAAAACCAATGACTACAATTTTATGTTTTTTTCTAAAAATCGAGTTTTCAGCTGAAATTCATAAAAAAATTATACGTCTATTCCTTCAATAGCAAATAATCAAGGAAAAAATTCACCATTCGAAAATTTTTGATTTCACGAGAGAAAAAAAATAAAATCGAAAAAAGTGATTTTTACAGAAATCTCAAAAATGGCTAGAAATAAAAAACGGAAAAGTTGGCTGAATTATTTTCGTTCAATGCCTAATCGATCCCCTCAATATGAATCGAAAAGGCCGCGAGGGCAGATTTACCATATTGAAACCCGGCTATACCCTTTAAATTTTTTAAATGCGCAAACCCCTATTAGGACCAAATTTTTTGCAGACCACCCTATATCAACGTGTTCGTAATAAAACAGCGGTTATGCTGATATGATTTTTTTTCATTATCAAACAAGTGAAAGTAACTAGTATCGACATACCTGTTTATACCTGGCAACCTAGTAGCTTGTCCAGGTAAATTATAGGTAACCCTACGTCTGCACATTCTATATGTTTAATATTCAAGTCCAGTATAAAATTTTCTCATTATCTTGATGTTGCAACATTAAATGAAAAATCATTTTTTAAAAATAATTGAAAATATTTTGTCCAGGAGTTTTTTGACAACCCATTTTTAATATATTTTCTAATATACTAAATTTATTATAAAATAAGATTTATTCTATTATCAGCTCCGTGAAGGTAGATTGAGGTTTGGATCTTAGACTAAAACATTATTTTTCAATGAAAACACGCCCGCAAAAGTTCTTTCTTTACATTTTATAGGTGACCAAAAAAAAACTGCGTCGAAAAGATGAGAAAAGAATTAAAAATAAATAATTCCGGGACGAGATTCGAATACAGGATCTGCACTTATGGAGCATATTTTTTAACCAATACCTGCTATTCTCGGACTCGAAATAGTTTTGGGTTATTCCGCAATAATATCTTCGGTTCCTTATTCATTCAATCGAACAGGAGAAATGCATTCGTAAATCAATAAATTATACCATCATCTTCGTGGTCAATTGTGGCTTTCTTTCTTCTCATATGAATAAGCCAATAAAGGCTACATAGGATATAAGGGTTGTTATATAGTATTTGTAAACTATTTTTGGTTCAAAAAATATGGAATATCATTTTGCTCATTAGTCATTTTCTTAAAAATCGTGCAACCAATAATATATTATGGTACCTTGAGATATAACCTGTTGTTGAATATTTGCACTGAGATTGTGACCCCTGCACAGGAAACGTGGAGATTCTCCGTGGAAAAGAGTACAATAACGAAAAAGAAAAAGTCCTCAATAGAATAGAGTATAAATATGTAATTGCCATTCTCCATTATAGCAGCAGTTCATATGACGCTAGCTAATATACAGGGTGTTTCACGAATGATTGTACAGGCTTTCAAGGCAAATGCAGGACAGTTTGGTGAGTCTGAATCAGTGTTAGAAATATGTCCTAACAATATTCATTTAAGAGATGCTTTATGTATGTAGAAATTTTCAATTGGCATAACTCTTGAATGTCTGAATGCATCTTCCCAAAAATTTCAGGAAATGAGTATGAGCCAGGGGCAAATATTCGCACATAATGGCTTGCTGATAGCGGAGGCACGGACTGAGAAAATTATATTCTTTATACTACATCTTGTAAAACAACCTGTATATAAAATTTTAATTTTCGAAAAGCAAAATTTTCTTTGGAACAAGTCTATCAAGATCAGTGGCACACTTTGCATCAACATATTATGAACCATTGAATATTTGGAATTTTTAATTTATAGTTGCACGGAACTGTAAATTTCCGAATAAGCGTTAATTCATATTGAATGAATTTAATTTTTCAGTATAATGACTTAAGGCAACGTTTCTCAACCTGTGGGTGCACCCTCCTAGGGGGCACGAACATATCAAAAGAAAAAATAAATATTATTTGAAAAAATTAATACCTGACTCAAATCAGACACACACACACATACAAAACGAAATATATTAAGACATCTCATTTACACATTCGCCAAGAAATTCTTTCACACCTCTTTCCCCAACAATGTGATTTGTTCTCGAACAGTTCCCATTTATTTTTGATAGCTTTCATTCGCCTTCTTTCTGGTTCATTATTTGTCTTCTCACATGCAGCTTGAATAGATCTGTAGCTTCAGATATCATTTATTCTCAATTCTATGTGAAAGATCACAGAAGAAATTCGTTTACTGGGAATTCAACTTTTTCAAAATCTAAGGGGCTCATGATAAGAAGTTTGACGTTTCAAACCATTATCTGGTAATTATTAACAGAAATGGTAGATTGTTGTTTTTTCATAAATTTTCAATACGAGAATTTTCAAAATGCCGTCATTTACGAATACCGAATATACGGATGAGTTGTTATTATAGTTTATGGATTTTGTAAGTGCAATGATGGTCGTGAAGCTTCTAGGGAATATCGAAGGCTATATAGGGATCTCAAATTCTTAACCACCAAACATTCGAACATGTTAATGGGTCACTTCGTGAAACTGGACAACGTCCGTCAGTAAGTAAACGAGAAAGAGACAATTCGATGGTAAACCATGAGAAGATAAAATAAGCTGTCCAAGAAAATCCCTCACCCAGCACTCGGCGTCTTGGTTTAGTTATAGGTTTGCCACATTGTCAGGTCTAGCGAGTTCTGCACCGTGAGAAGTTGCATCCATTTCATATACAATCGGTCCAAACTTTGGAGCCAGGCGATGAATAAAACTACCGAGGATGCGATTTTGCAGATGGATTTTACGGAATCAGCGAGCTACCTTCAGAACGCTTTCTACTGATGAAGCGACATTCACAAAAGATGGCATTTTGAATTTCCGCAATTTACATATTTGGTCCAGAAAAAATCCTAAAGTAACTAGGAAACGCAATTTTCAACAACGTTTTCCAGTTAATATTTGGTGTGGAATTTACCATAATAGCTTAATTGGGCCATATATTCTTCTACACCGGCTGAATGGAGTGACACATTCACAATTTTTATTCTGGTCTTTGCCAGGGCTCTTGAGTGATGGAGCAATATTCCAGAGGAATGTACTTCCAACATGATGGAGCTCCGGCACATTTCACCCGTGAAATTGTAGCGCATTTGAATGCAGTTTATCCGGGACATTGGTTTTGTAGAGGGGGAGACCTCATGACTGGCCTGCAAGATCCCTAGATCTTTCATGCATGGATTATTTTCTGTGGGGACACTTGAAAATGAAGTTTACTCCGAAATAATCATAGACAGGGAGCATCTGATTAATCGTATTCAAGCTTCATGTGAAGCGATACGAAATCGACCAGAAATTTCGAAGAAAGCTGTAGCTCATTTGATAACAGGAGCTAGAAAATATTCAGAAGAAAGAAGGGGTATTTTCGTTAACATGTTTTAATTTTTTTCTTACTGATTCAAAAGTGAAACCCCTACATCGATGTATTGGATAGAATAAGATGCAGTATAATACCTAAGTCATGTTACTAAGGATTTCAATCGATTTAATTTGAAATAATTCATTATTCGGAGATTTACAGATCCGTGTTCACTATAAATTGAAAATTCCAAATATTCAGGAGTTCATAATATGATGATGCGAAGTGTGCCATTGATACTGATAGGCTTGTTCGAAAGAGTATTCATCGTAGATTTTGAGGAGACTTTTGCTTTTCGAAAATTCGATGCACAGACTGTTTTATAAGATGTGGAACAACGAAAATGATTTTCTCAGTCTGGGCATGCGCTATCAGCATGCCATTATGTGCGAATATTTGCCACTGGCCCATACTCATTCCCTGAAATTCTCATGAAGATCCATACAGACGTTCAGGAGTTATGCCAATTGAAAATTTTGAAGAAATACATAAAAGATCCTGTATCTCTTAAACGAATATTGTTAGAAATATGTCCCATATTTCTAACACTGATTCAGACTCACGAAAATGTCCCGCATCGGCTCTGAGAGCCTGTACAATCATTCGTGAGACACCCTGTTCCTGTATACAAATAGCTTGAGAAAAATCAGCAGGATTATTTTTCTTTCTTATCTTGAACGAAATTGTTAAAAGTCCCAATTTTTACTACATTATAAATATCCCCATTATTCATGAGAATTACCCCTGTTTCGAGAGTGGAATGGAACAAAAAGATTTTTTTGTTTTGCTTCGGGATTAGGAAGATCGTTCATTACAATGCTCTCCGTCTTCATGAGGAGGAATCAAGACATAATTAAATCTCGAGTAATGAGAAACTTAGGATAATTTTGAATTGGGCGTAAAGAAAAATCGTCTTTGGGTTTAAACTTAGGGCAATATTATTAACAGGATCTACACGCCTTTTTGTAACTTAAACTGAAATTTCGATTCTTCCGTGTTGGGGAATAGCTCTAAAAGGGAAACGTCGAACTCTAATATCGATCCGAAGTTTATTTCTAGTTCAGCTAGGTATCTTTTCCGCCCGCTTGAAGAACGAAACTTTCGATTTCCAATTCTGTTCACCAATGAATTCATTCGTCAACAACTTGGTATTTGTGTTGGTGATCGATTTATCGTAGGTATAATTATTTCGGCTATTTTATGTTTTTCTATTTTACGTATCGTCTTATTATTTATTGGGTAAGATTTAATTATATTCAGTAATTTTTTGAGGAAAATGTTCTTCTGAAAAGAGTGAATTTTGATATATTTGTGTGTTAGTTTCAGTCTTGCTACAACAATTCAAAGTGATCTTCAATAATGTATTATAGCAGAAGGTTACATTAGATATTAGATTATAGCAAATTGTGGTCGATTGACACGATGACTATCTTTCTGCACTACGATCAACAAGATCCATTGTGTGTTACCTTACTATAGAGCTGAACTTTTCCAGGAATGTATCCTCCTTCGCAAAGTTGCTTATTTTCCTAGTTGTCGGCAGATGTTATTGTCGCTCCGCCCACTAAAGTCTAGTTTCAGCTAACAAATTGCCTAATATTATGTTCTCAGTATTTTCTGTGTTCGATCCACATGAGGCTTTATAACGATCTTGTTTGGGAGATATCTCGCGGAAAAATAATCTGTGAGAAGCCCAGTAAGCTGCCTTTTTGACCACGACCGAACTTGTTGAGCCTTCTTTTAAAAGGTGCAATCAGTCTCTCTGCTGGTAGTGTTCGCTCCTTTCTTTCGAGGGCGAGGGCTTAAGCTTATTCATTTTCCTCAATTTTTGGTGAGCAGGTACTTTAAAGCACTATCCTGTTGTAAGTGTTATGAAGGATTGCTTTCATCTCCATATGGTCTTCGATTTACAATCAACGGCCATTAGTTGCCTCACTCCTACTATCTGACTACAGAGTCAGAGGCCATTTAGCAGCTGGTTAAATCGAATGGTAGGAAATTTTATAGAAAGGCACTATATTTCAGATCCTTAGAGCCACGATTCTCAAACTAGAAACAGATTTTTAATGATTTTCCACAATAAAGAATGAATATTCATTAAATCTACATTAAGGCTGTAGGAACTCGATGAAACAAAATTTTAAAATACATTCCAACATTAATTGTTAACAAGAAATGCATCTTCTATATCTTCGCGCATCTTTCTATAACAATTACTTCATAATTTTTGTTTTTTTAATTGGAAGGCTGCCAAAATCTTATAACAATTTGAGTTGATATTGAATGAGAAATTTCACAACTCATTGTGAATTTTTTTTCGGACGTTTGGGTCATCTAAGCAACACAGTCCATTTATTTTGAAATTTTAAATCGCACTTTTTTCATTCCTTACACCTTATTTTTATATTCTCTCTAATAAAAAAAATGCTTTTGCAACGGATGAGTTATTCGATTCCCTAGGAGCACAGATCTCATTATTCTTATCAAGATCTTGGACCTGGTTATTGAACGCATTATTCTGCTCTTTGCTTGAGCAATGGGTGAGTATTGCATTGAATCAATACCTCCTAGAAGAGAAGCCTCAGGGCTGCCGCGTGACGTAAGCATCAGGAGTGCATCTCACTCAACGGAGCTTGAGCGATCGGTGTAGATTTCTCGATTGTTTCACATTATAACTGAATAAAAACTTGACTTTATTATGGTTTTCGGTAATATGAGGATGCCAGTCATCATCTGGGCCTTTCATTGCATCCCATCCGTTTTATTAGTATTTATTATCAATAGAACAGATTATCAATATGGTATGAATGAAGAAAGCGATTGAAATAAACGTACGACGAAAATCCCAATTGATTTTTATTCATCTATAATTTGGAAATGAAATATTATTTCAAGATTAAAATTAGAGAGTATCGTGATGATGTTTCTAGGAGGAAATTTGGCTCGATTGATTCTTGAATGAGAATTTAAATTATCTGACGGATCATTTGCGTTCAAAGGTTTTCAATTTTCTCTATTGGACATTTTAACATGACGGTCATTAGTCTTTCCGCAGTAATTTTTCAAAAGTGTATTTGTAGATCTTGAAATGGAACAACAATAGAACACTGTGATAATTTCAAATATTTAGGGTACACGTTCAGTTACGATGGAAAAGATACCACAGAAATACAAGACAGAATAACCAAGAGCAGAAAAGTTATAGGTGCACTAAATGGAGTCCTATGGTCGAAGAACATATCAAAAGGAAGAAAGAAAAACATATATAATACAATGATTAAAAGCGTATTAACATATAACTCTGAAGTATGGACAATGACTGAAAGAGACAAAAAGAAAATAATGGCTACGGAAATGGATGCATGCGAAGATCAGCGAGAATATCAAGACTGGAACGGAGAACAAACGAACACGTAAGAGAGGTTATGAAGAAAGATACCACCATAATAGAGGAGATCGAACAGAGACAGCTCATATGGTATGACATGTTTGCAGGATGGAAGAAATAGACTGCCACGACAAATGCTGGAGTGGTCAGCTCAGGGACGAAAACGAAGGGGGAAGACCGAAGAAAAATGGCTACAAAATATCAAGAAGGCCATGAGTGAAAGAAACCTATCGGAAAACGACTGCCAAGATAGGAAAGAATGGAAGTTGGGTATCGTAAGGCGACGACAGACGCTATAAAACGATGATATATATATGTATTTGTAGTGCATGTAATAATTATATTGGCAATTATTTGAGCGGAATGAGTTTCGTATTGGTTTTCAGGTAAAATTTCATATTGAGTTATATATTTCGAAATGAATTGAATGACACATGCTCGCTTATTATGAATTCAAGGAATGTTTTCTCATATTCATTAATTATTTTATTGAAAATTATATAAGAATATAAAACTATTTGCACCACGATATCTTGAGGATAGAGCAATCGTCCTCTGCTTAAATTTGTTATAAGATGATAATTATCTTCAACAATAAGTTCATCATCGATAATCAATATTCCCTTACATCTGTCACATTGAAGTTTTCTGAGAACAATATAACAGCAATACCCGGCTAGATAAGTTATCACAGGCATGTCTTCCCTAACATTATCTATATCGCTGTTTTCGACAATGACATTTGGGTTGAATTCAGTGAAATCTTGGTTCCCGTCAAGGAAATCAATATCATCATGAAATGTTTTTATATCAATATTTCCGAATGCCTGTGACTTTAAAGTGAGAAGTGATTGAACCCTCAGCCTTTTTTCTACCTCATATAATTGTCGTATGGAAATATAGTATTGTCCTCCGTCGAGTTGGCAATATTTACCGAATCTGTTTTCCAATTCGTCAGTTTGAAATTTTCCCAATAGAACGTATTTCATTTTCAGTTCAGAAAAGCAGTATTTCAATATTTCCGTCATTCCATATAATGTAATGCTAAGAGCAGTATGTGTCTGTGCTGTTAATTTTGTTCGAAAATTACCGTTTTTCCAAAGGTCCAACCAATTTATAATTTCATTTAAGAATATGAATTTAGGATCCGCCTGAAAATTATTACCGAAAACTGGCTCTTGATAGATGTCATTCAAACGTTTTCCTTTGAAAGGAGTTTTAACGTTGACAATCTTCCACCACTTAATGAAAATGTCAAGGAAATCGGCGGTATCTTTTGCGTGATCAATTTTAGACCCAATTGATAACAAGGCTTCTACTACGAAAGAATTGAAAATTTTTAAAGCCAATGAAAACATTTTGTCTTTCCATATTCGAGGAAAAAAGTAAATTTAGGTTTAAAGAGTAGCCGAATTCAATAATTATTATTCTCTAACTGGTGGAGCTTCCTCAAACATTCGAACGAAGCAATTTTTTCAACGCCTGTTTGAAATCCGGGTAAAACAATTTCATTTCCGGTTTAGAATTCAACCAATTATTCCTAATGCATTTTAGCAAGTGTACCGAATCGAAAAGATAAAAAAGAGGTCTTGTTTATCAGAAGGATGGCAATATACTATACTGAGCTGTTTATTATCCGCGAAGTTACTCATAGCTCTACTGTTGACTGCATTATTATCACTGATAACACAAAAAGCTCTATAACCGATTTCTTCTAGTTTAATTATAATAGACCTTATCAATTCGAAAATCATAATGTGATCTACTTTAGATGTTGGACAAATATGAACAACTTCTTTGAAACTCGATGTTATGCTAGTTATCCTGAACACGAAGGCAGAATTAGCTAAATTAATATTATGTATGCAGTTCCAACTATATTTCCCGCTTGTAATCCAAATACGATTTGATGTGAATTTCATCCATCAATAAAAGAACGAAACGTTCATGGTCTTCCAATAATTTTAAACACTTTTTTCGCGTAAGTTAAGGTAACTTTTTTTCTTCAGGTGTTGGATCAGTTGACAGTGTACTGCAAACAGATTTTATAGTATTACATGGGGGGTAATATGAGAACTCCAAAATTTCTCAAAATTTATAAGCATGTGGACTTATAGTGACCAGTACGGAAGCTAAAATCATTGTACTTTCGAATACCGATACCGTTCCTGGAAATTGTATGCAATTTCAGTTGTTCCGAAACAAAATTCAAAGACTTCAAATAAGAGTCATCTTCCGAATCCACTGATGATCTATGAGATATAAAAGATTCTATCAATTCGACGTATGCTTCAAAATACCATCTTTCTGATTTTCTGTCGAGTTCTCTGTACACTCGAATGATATATCTTGATCTATTCGGCTTAATAAAATATCTAATTCATTAATATCATTTGATTTAAAGGGAGTACTTTAGATTCATCATTATACAGGGTGTTTCATTGGGAAGGGAAATACTTCACAGGTGCATAGGTGGCACCAAGACGGTTCTAGAGATACCCCATTTATTGGGTCTCACGATCTTTGTAGCCGAGATACAGGGGTTTTATGAATTTTGCCCGTTTCTTCCTGAGGCCGTACCAGACGAACCACCCGGTATATTTCTTCATATTTGGCAAATATGTTCCTAATTGAGAGCCCAAACATATCATATCATATCGTTTGAATCCTCGAAACAACACCCTGTACATCGGAATTTTGAAAATCTGTTTTAATATTCGAAAACACCACTAAAAACTAAACTGAGACGTATACTTCAAATTTTCGCGCAGATAGTTTTACTGCACAAATTTTCAAGGTAAATGTGAAGTTTTCAGGAACTTCGATACCCGAAAGTGGTTTGAAGTGACTTTAACAATGAATTATCGACAATATTGAATCCATAATTATTAAAACATTACTTTCAACATTGGTTTTCCTTTTATAGCCGTATACTTGAAAATCCAGGTCCGGGTTAACGAAAATTATGAATCGTTTGAATCCTCGAAACAACACCCTGTACATCGGAATTTTGAAAATCTGTTTTAATATTCGAAAACACCACTAAAAACTAAACTGAGACGTATACTTCAAATATTCGCGCAGATAGTTTTACTGCACAAATTTTCAAGGTAAATGTGAAGTTTTCAGGAACTTGGATACCCAAAAGTGGTTTGAAGTGACTTTAACAATGAATTATCAACAATATTGAATCCATAATCATTTAAACATTACTTTCAACATTGGTTTTCCTTTTTATAGCCGTATACTTGAAAATCCAGGTCCGGGTTAATGAAAATTATGAATCGTTTGAATCCTCGAAACAACACCCTGTACATCGGAATTTTGAAAATCTGTTTTAAAATTCGAAAATACCACTAAAAACTTAACTGAGACGTAGTACACTTCAAATTTTCGCGCAAATAATTTCAATGCACAAATTTTCAACGCAGAAGTGAAGTTTTTAAGAACTAAGATACCTGAAAGTGGTTAGAACTGACTTTTATCAATGAATTATCAACAATATTGAATCCATAATTATTTCATCATTACTTTGTGATTCATTTCCACATTAGTTTTCATTTATTGAGAAGTGAGTTGCATTATAACGTATAATAATTATGGATTTCAATATTTGATAATTCATCGTAAAAGTCACTTTCAGGTATCTTAGTTCTTAAAAACTTCACTTCTACGTTGAAAATTTGTGCATTGAAACTATCTGCGCGAAAAATTTGAAATGTACGTCTCAGTTCAGTTTTAGTGGAATTTTCGAGTTTTAAAACAGATTTTCAAAATATAAAATATAAAAAAGAAAACCAATGTAAAAATTAATTACAGAGTAATGTTGACATAATTATGGATTCATATTGTTGATAATTCATTGTTAAAGTCACTTCAAACCACTTTGGGTATCCAAGTTCCTGAAAACTTCACATTTACCTTGAAAATTTGGACAGTAAAACTTTCTGCGCGAAAATTTGAAGTATACGTCTCAGTTTAGTTTTTAGTGGTGTTTTCGAATATAAAAACATATTTCAAAATTCCGATGTACAGGGTGTTGTTTCGAGTATTCAAACGATTCATAAGTTTTTGTTAACCCGGACCTGGATTTCGAGGCGGTTATTGCATGATATGTTTGGGCTCTCAATTAGGGAACATATTTGCCAAATATGAAGAAAATATACCGGGTGGTTCGTCTGGTACGGCCTCAGGAAGAAACGGGCAAAATTCATAAAACACCCTGTATCTCGGCTACGAAGACAGTGAGACCCAATAAATGGGGTATTCTAGAACCGTCTTGGTGCCACCTATGCACCTGTGAAGTATTTCCTTTTCCCAATGAAACACTCTGTATAAAAAAACTTTAATCTCCTCCCCTAATAAAAACGTTTGAACTTTCAAATTTAAATCAACTGTAACAGAATATGTAAAACAGGCCCTGGTGAATATTTCAGTCTGAATAACATTACTTTTTCTTCATGAACTATTTTATTCCATAACTTTACTTAGGCAGCTTGAAATTATCAAAACATTGAGGAACGTTTTAAAATCTTCATATGAAAGCAACTTCTTAGTAATTTCCCATTCTTTTCTACTTTTCGCTATAGCTTTTTCGAAATTCTCTTGTTCAAAATGTTCTAATTTTTCGTCACGACTTACCCTTACCTTGATATCTTTCGATAAATACTTAGGACAGTTTGGAAACATAGGGAACAGCATCTCTTCTTAACCTAGGGATTTCAGAGGTACTGTTACTGTATGGCCAGTTCTAGAATCCTTTTTTTTTTAGGCATTTTTTTCTCACTGGGTACTGAAAAGTACTAACAAATATGTATCACAAAAGTACTGAAATACAATAATAATTATTCACGCTGGTTTAGCAACAGGTTGAATAACTTCGCAAACCAAACAGGCAGGAAGTGCAGGCACGCACCGACACGTTTTCAATAGAGTGCACTTCGAGTGATGACGTCACAGCTGTTTTCGATAGAGCCATCTGGCCCTTCTCTTCTAGGAGGTATTGATTGAATCGACGACAGCAGTCGCTCACACCAAGCTAGAATCGTCAACGACCAGAAAAGTCAACAACGCTAATATAGAATTTATAGGGCTTCTGCTCACCCTATCAAATTGAATTGAATTAAGCAAGTCTGGGCTAAAATGTCATGCCAATACTATGGTCAACAAAACCTATCGCTGACCTTACCAATTGTGAAAAGAACTCTTGGCAAATCACCCCTTCGAATTTATATACAATCTCTGGAAATCAAATACGAAAAATTAAGTATTCTGCTGGAGCTCTGCAGAGGCACAAAGCAAATTCTTGCGAGGTACCTAGGCATTGTCGTATTAAGAGCCAACTAGTAAGAGTTGGACTTTTATTTTATTCATAAACTAGGTGGCAAGAGAAGGCAAATTTGGAACACCTGTTAGCAGAGTGTCTTGCCATCGGGTACTCACGCGAAAAATGTTCAAGCCAAAAATTTGTTAGGGATAGAGAAATTCTGAAATTCATAACAACTATGAAGATGATGAACGAGCTTAACAGGGGTATCCCAAAAAGCTGAGAACAGAAGAATCTCGATAGTACAAAGCACGATATACCCGTCATAATTCAATCATGCTGTAGAAAAAACAATTATCCACTTCAATTTAGACTCGTGTATTTTCAATTCAACGAAGTTATAATACTTTTCTTAAGTGAAAATTTC
Organism: Propylea japonica; assembly: GCA_013421045.1. Lineage (NCBI taxonomy): Eukaryota > Metazoa > Arthropoda > Insecta > Coleoptera > Coccinellidae > Propylea > Propylea japonica. The sequence continues at coordinate 49,510,503 of CM024246.1, forward strand.
ACAATGAAGTTGACCTGAAGTACAGCTGATGAGTTCAACTTTTCTTGGAGATATGTTATCCCTTCCTACTTAGGCGAATATATTTCAACATGTTTCTCTTTCACATACACATTTTGGGCTGACACACCTGCTCCATGAAACGATCTCTTGATCTTCGATTTTCGCTCTCGACATCGAAGAATAACGGAATGCACTTAGCTTTCCAACTTTGGCCATTCCAAACGTAGAAAAGCTACTACACTCGTTTCCACTATTGTTCTCTGTTTAAAGTGAGAACGCCTTCGACCGCTATTATTTTTCTGAAGGAATGCATGGAAGTATTGTGTATTCGGCAGAATCTTTTATTAGATTTTCGGATATTTCGTGTTAAAAGGATATTTCTATGACGTGGAACTGAAACCTGAATCCAATCAGGCAAATATGGGTCCTAGTTTTATCATAGGCAAGGAGAAAAAAAAATCAGAAAAATGAGCAGATACGCTACAAGGTTTTTGAAGTTGCCATTAATCTCCTAATCGGATTTACTTAACGCATCTGAGGCAGGTACATTAAAAGATTTAATTATAAGAGGACAGAATAATATTAATCGACAATTAAAATCAAATCTCAGATCGAGATGGTACGACACACAGTGGCCTTGGAGAATTTAGATCAATGCACAACTCGAAGGCTACGAAGTAAAACTGATGAAGTGAACCAAACTTCCACCTCTCTCTCCCTGAACTTCCGTCGAGATAATTTCTGCGGCTCTATTTTTTTAATTTGAATAAGCTAAAACAGAAATAACTATTTCTGATATTTCTGAATATATCAAAGCTGAAAATCTTCAAGAAATACATACGTCATAATCACACTCCATCCGTAGGGAGACTGAGTTTCGCATCTAGATATTCTGTGATCATATATCTATTTCGCCTATAAGGGCTCATGAGTATAGAGGCCTAGAACTTAGGAATGGCGTATTACTTATGGTATTCTAACAGAAAACAACAAGGCATGCTCTCGAATAGTTGGCGCTCACTCAGGTGAAGCGTTGCGTTCGGAAGAGGCGCATCAGTTGCGGACGAGAAGTTTGCATAGAAATCGCATTGCCCCGCCTAAAGGCTCCCACAGACCAACGCGGCAAAAACGCACCGCATCCGTGAACGGAATTTGTTGCGAATATTCGTTGCGGGATCTGTGCAGTAACCTCAAACCGATCCGATTGAAATCGCATCATTTGACAATCTCTACGATAGTTAGGTACTTGTGAAAATAGCGAAAAAAATATGTACACATCATCAGATGAAGAAGCACTAATGTTGCTTGCAGTAGAAGAAGATTCTTCACGGAAAAAAAGCATCTACACTACTGGAAAAAATTTAGGATCAAAAAAAAAAAATCCAAATTTTTCGGCAATTTGCAACATGCCGTAACTTTGAGAGGAATGGTCGTACAAGGAATTAAAAAAAGGAAATTGTAGCTCCAAGTGTCTAGTTTTGGATAAGAACTTCAAAAATTTTAAGTTTCAGTGGTTTTAGAGTAATGATAGAAAAATCAGCAACAAAAAAATTTTCAAAATTTTACCACTTTTTTTTCTTGTCTACGAGCGTGGAAATTTTATTTTTGCATAATCGTTATAATGATGGGATATTCTGTTAGTTCAGCTTCAATTTATTTTTTTATTGACTTAATACGTCCACTTCTCGTAGAGATATCGGTCTTCAAACGAAAAAGATCCATTTGTCTTTGATTATCGATCGTTATTAAATTAATAAAAATTGTATGTGTTAGTTTATTTTATGTTTCTTTTTTTAAGTTTATGCACTTTTCGCAATTAAAATGTGGAAAAAGCTCGAGAAAATTCTTTTTTGTCTTTTTTGAAGATTATGAGCTTCTCAGAGCAAAAAACGTGATCCTTATTTTTTTTCAAAAATTCAATCGAGTCAAAAAAAAAACGGCTTACTGGATTGAGTTGGCTCTTCGTAAGGTTTTATCAACATATTGAACTGTGAAAGTCACACTTTACAATATTAGTTTCCTCAACATTTGCGATCCAGCGGTAGATTTTCCAAGAAACCACCAAAAGCCCTTTTTTGTTGAATTTTTATATTGATCGGCATGAAGAAAAAAAAAATTTCTATGAAAAAGCCATAGTTGTTTATTAATGGGATTTCATTTAAGGTCTTGAAACCCTCCTTCAACTTTCTGTGCGATCATTGGTTGCTGAGAAATCGATAATCAAAAACAAATGGATCCTTTTCCATTTAAAGACCGATATCTCGGCGAGAGGTGGACGTGAATTAACATAGTATCCCATCATTATAACGATTATGCAAAAATAAAATTTCACGCTCGTAGACAAGAAAAAAAAAAAAAGTGGTAAATTTTGAGAATTTTTTGTTACTGATTTTCTATCATTACTCGAAAACCACTGAAACTTAAAATTTTTGAAGATGGTATCCAAAACCTAGACACTGGAGCTACAATTTCTTTTTTTAAATTCTTGTACGACCTTTCCTCTAAAAGTTACGGCATGTTGAAAATTGCCGAAAAAATTTGGAATTTTTTTTTTGATCCTTTAATTTTTTCCAGTAGTGTATTTGTATATTATTATTATTACGTTCGTATCTCACCTTAGGAAAACGAGAAAATGGGTTCACAAATCAATCAAGAAAGATTGGAATATGGAGAATTTCATACATTGATGCCAATGTTGCGAGAGGACGAGAAGAGATTCTATGTATAAGAATGTCAAAAGAGTGTTTTGATGAAAGTTTCCTTATTTGGACACACACTTCGTTGCGAATACAATGGAGATGCAGTCGAAAACGCAGCTGAATGCGAACTGCGTTTCCGCGCTGAGAAAAACGCAGACAAAATCACTATGTACGCGATTAAAATCGTGCCGGTCTGAACTTGTTCACCTAACGACGTAGGAAATAAGTTGCGGATCGGAGACGGTACGAATTTCCGCAAGTGGTGCCGTTTTGCCGCATTGGTCTGAGGGAGCCTTAATGCTGCGTTCCCACGAGGCGTTAATCACGACAGTTAACCACGCTAGTCAACTTTCGTTCGTGACACTCACGAAAGTGTGAATTTTAAAACGTTCACACGGTTGGGGGGTTCGTGGCGTTCACGCCTCGCGTTTCGACTTAGTCACCATCACAGAACATGTCACCATCGAAACATCGATCATGAATGATCTAGTTGTTGAAAGTTGTGCTGTTAAGTTAGTTTTTGGCTACTATCTAAGCAAAAAAGTGGAAAGCTTACAGGACACAATTACAAGAAAACGAAAAAAAGACGTTTTCGGGTTAGAGAATGGATACAGCGAAGAAATATGTTAGGAGCGCTCGGGAGCGTCATCAAACTTGGTTAGTATGGGACTAAAAAGCAATTTTTCATAAGATTTTAGAAACCTACTGCGAATGACTGAATTTCAGTTTGAATACCTCTTATTTCGTGTTACAAAATAAATTTCAAAATCTAACACTAACATGAGACAAGCAATTAGTGCAAAAACAAATTAGAGGTGCATTAAACACCTTTTCCATCGAATATAACTCCAAAAACGCGTAGTTTTACTGTCGTTAAACTTAATAATTCCACGTTGCTGTGATTTTTATTTATTTAGTGAAATGAATGAATATGATATATGAATGAGTGAAATTTATTTATTTATATCACCACGTATTATAGCTTCACTCAAATCAGGAGATTCGACTTCGTCGACCAGATATTGAATGACTGAAGGCAGCCGTTTTCCGAACGATAGGAACACCTCCCGATACTCTATTCAAGGTCCATGCAGTACAGGGGTGTTATACTTTTGGATTTTTGAAATGGCGTTGTCTGTTATATTCGGAGTAAATCGTAGAGCCAGCGCGTGAAATGTAATCCTGGAGTGCCTCATATCATTCAGTGCCATTTTTGCACTGATGAACCCTACTAAGTGGTACAGCTTTCTGTTCATGTATGGCATTACATCTTCATGAGTTCTCTTAACGTTTGTTACAGTGGCTCCGAAGTATGAGTTCAATATAAGATGATTTTATCGATCAATATCATACATATTTTTAATTTCATATTTATTTTTTCAGTTGCATTTGAACATCGACTTCAATTATGTACAAACAGATACCCCAGAGAAGGAAATGGAAGCCATTGAGGGAAGAACATATTAAAAGTATCTTCGGTTGGTACGGTAACAATGTGAGGGTGGCAATACCATTCAATGCAAAAATACGAATAATGATAATAATAATATAATATCTTGCACGGCCTGTACAGATCGTTTTCGCGGTTTGTGGGATATTTTTGGATGATTTTTCGTAAATGTTGGTGCTTTTGTTATGGTTTGTGGAAAATCGCGATGAATTGTGAGTAGACGCTTTTCATTGTTACCAAGGATTATGAAATTTGTCGATATTACCGGGATTACATTGATTTGTTTATATTCATTTCCTAATAAGGTCGATATTTGCTTGCGGTGTTCTGGCATATGTGTCTCTGGCATGTTGATAACGCTTGAAGTGAAGCATTCCACTCACTTCACGATTTGTATATCATTGATGACTGATCCTTTGTCTTCTGCCCACTGTTTTACTACCCTCCATGCCCTAGACCTTCCTGTTTTTTGTCTAAAAGAAAAGTCTCCCTGGTCGGTCTCAGTGGAGTGAAGGGTGTGTCCTTGTTTTTTTTCCCTTTCAAGTGCGAAGAAAATTAAAAAAAATTACAAAATTCAAATAATCACATCACAGTAAAAAAAAAAATAAAATTAAAAACATATTTTCCGAAATTTGAACTCAGGTTAAATTGCCTTGAGATTATTCGTACACTTTGGTTTGAGAAAGTGGGAATTTAGAGGTTAAAGGTAATCATACGTTTTGGGATTTATAATGCAAAACCAGGAAGCGGAGGAAGAAGTTACGCTAACTGAAATCTTGAAGGAAATTCGAGATGTAAAAAACCGTATATCCGCGTCTGAAGTGAGGATACTGTTGGAGGTACAAACATTGAAGAATAAAAATGAGGCTTTGGTAAAAGAAAATGAAGATCTGAGGAAAAAACTTGAAATAACTGAACGCATAAGCAACAAGAACAATATTTTAATATTTGGACTACAAAGAGGTTCCAATTTGACAGCAGAGTTCCTTTGTTGTGAGTTGAATAAACTATTAGATACGCAAATAAAGACACCAGAAATAAGTGACTACTATTCACTAGGCCGAACAAAAACTAGTCCGATAAAAATAGAATTTGTGTCATATCAAACAAAGAAAACTATATTTGCACGAGTGAAAAAACTGAAGGGTACTAGAGTGTCCATTGCGAATGACCTTACGCTGCAGCAGCGTCAAGAGAATAAATTACTCAGATCATTTCTAGAAAAGGCCAGAATAAATTCTACAGAACGATCCTACATAAAGGGAAACAAATTAGTGATTGGAGAAAATATTTACAACCTGGAAGAGCTAGAAAACTCTGAGGAGGTAAATAGACCAAATAGCGCTCCGGGTACTCCTGTTGCTGGCAATCGCGACCGATCACTCAGCGAGGAACATTGTCCTGAACCGACTGATTTAACGGTGGAAACATCGACTACCGACGAGGGTAATAGTGGAAAAGGATTGCTAACACCACAACTGGCAACATATGCTCGACCACTCGATCAGGATACTGATTCGAGTACTACAATTGCTGGAGCTCAAGATCTAGGAACCCCTGGAGTGGGTGATATATCTGCACTTGAAAATTTGCCTGCAGGACCATCGACCACAGGTGAAAAAAATCGTGTGGGTAGATTCCTCACACCACATTTAGCTACACATACGAAAAAATTCTTACAGAAAACAAGGGCATCCCAAAAAGATATCGGAAGTGGTATGAAACTCCGAAATAGAACAGGGTCTGAAAATTAACAATTTGAAATTGTGAAAAAAAAATCATTGTAAAAATAAATAAAAAAAAAACAAAAAAAAAGATAAATAAAAATGAATGAATAATTAAATGGAAACTGGCATTGGGTAAAATTAATACGAAAAAAAAATCCTACTAAAATGGATAATTTCCTAAAAGAATATGAAAATGAAGATTATAACACAGTAATCGTAGATGACATTAATGAACTCGATTCTATCAGAGGTGAGAGTTTCAAGATTATTACGATGAATATACGTAGTATACAAAAAAATTTCAATGAATTCGAGTTGTTCTTAGAGGCTTCACCTACTGATTTCGACATAATCATACTAACTGAGACTTTTAAAGTAGAGGATCCAAATCTATTTAATATGAGAGGATATCAACAAGTATATAATGAGGGCAAATACAATAAAAATGACGGAATAATAGCGTACATAAAAAATGAAATTGATTTTGAGTATTCGAAGATTCAGTTGGGAACGATTACAGCATTAGAATTTAACTTCCAGAGTAAAGGAAAAAACTGAAACTCACTTCGATTATTCCGCAGTGGAATTCAATAAGAAATTATTGCTGTACTTGGAGAAGGAGAAGTATTGTACGGATCATATTCTTACCGGTGACATGAATATTAATTTATTTTCCCACGAATTTCACGTTGAAGAATATAAAAATATACTAACAACATATGGATTCAAGTCATTTGTAAACGGTATTACTCGTCCCGACAGCGGTACTTGCTTAGACCATTTCTTCGTGAAGGGTATGCTTGCTAGTAGGTTTGAGCTAGCGGAATCATACTGAGGAATCTTATCACAGATCATTACCCTATAATACTATACACAAAAAACATCATTGATAGAAACCACGTTAAACAAGATAATACAAAAAAATTATAAATTATAGCAAACTCAAAAACTTACTGAATGCTGAAAACTGGAAAGAAGTGTACGATTATAACGATGTCAATAAAGTAACAGAAAACTTCATCGACATCTTGAAAAAATACATAGAACAAAGTACAACCACGGTTACCTCAAGAAAAATAAAAAAATCAAAAAAGAATGGATCACATCAAAGATAATGGACGAAATAGATAAGAAACAAAGAATGTACATCAAAGTGAAAAAAGAACCCACAAATATGCAACTAAAAAGTGATTATTCTAAAATGAAAAATAAAATACACAAACTCATAAAAGAAGCCAAAGTAAATTATTACGAAAATTACATAAACACGAATCAGAAAGATTCCAGAGCTCTATGGGAAAGTGTAAAATCAATTACTAATAATAGAAAACCGTATGCAGGTGTGAAATACATACAAAATGAGCAAAATGAGAAAATTGAGGACAGCCAAGAATTATGCGATCTTTTCAATGACCATTTTAGTCAAATAGGTGAAAAATATGCAAGTAAAATATCCCCACCTAATAATTTCACAGAAAAAAGCAAGCCACTGGACAAATCGTTCTTCCTGTATCCAACTTGTCCTGAGGAAATAGAGAAAAACAATAAAGAAATCTGCTGGACATGACGGACGAATACGCGCAGAAACACTAAAAGAATACAAGAACTGATATCTGAACCACTCGCTCATATAGTGAATATAAGTTTTGAGATGGCCTGTTTTCCGGAAACTCTGAAGCTAGGGATAGTAAAACCATTGTACAAGGGTGGAGATCGAAGTCGTATGACAAATTATAGACCGATTACATTAACATCAAATCTGGGCAAGATCTTCGAAAAATTGATTAAAGTTCGCATGGAAGCATTCATAGGTAAACATAATATTATATCAAAGAATCAATTTGGATTTCGTAAAGGTATGTCTACCGAAGATGCAATAAAAAAGGTGACCGATTTTATATACAAAAATGTTGACAAAAAAATTCCAACTTTGGCTGGTGGTGGTAATAGATCTAGCAAAAGCATTCGACACCGTCAGTCATGACAGACTTTTGGAAAAACTTGCAGGTTACGGATTTCGTGGTAAAATACTGAGCCTCCTTCAGAGCTATATATCCAACAGAACTCAAGTTGTGACTCTAGATGGGAAATACAGCAGAAAAAATCGACTTACCTTCGGAGTACCACAGGGTACAGTACTTGGGCCTCTTTTGTTTAATCTTATTTGAACAGCCTCTTTGTTTTAATAACAAAGGAGAAATAATAGGTTTTGCGGATGATACGATAATTTGTTTCAAGATGACACATGGGAAAATCTCAAGAATCAGGTAATCGTTGAATTGGGCTCTTTGGTGAAGTGGTTTCGAATGAATAAATTAACTATGAATCCTGAAAAAACGAAATATCTAACCTTCTCCTCAAGCAAAAAAGGAATTCCAAATTTAGGAGATTTGAACATTGATACACAACTAAAAATTGAAAAAACAACTTCAACAAAATATCTTGGTATCACCATTGACGAGAATTTAAAATGGCAGGAACATACATCTATCCTTTCGAAAAAACTGCGAGGCATCCTCTACAGATTCAAATATTTAACGCAAAGCATAAGATCTGCCAAACACCTGCGGATCCTTTATGATGCTCTAGTACAGTCGCAGCTTTCGTATGGTAAAATAGGATGGGGAGGTGTTTTGGACTGTCATAAAAAAGGCATAGATGTTCTACAAAAATGCATACTCAAAATATTTACACAATATCAAGAGCACCAGACATGAGACAAATTTACGCAATGAGGATTATCATGTATATTCATCAGAGGAAAATTTCAGTTATAACGAGGGAACATAATTACTCAACAAGGGCTGGAGATATTAATTATGAGAGACCGAAAGCAGAAAAAAGGATAGGACAAAGGTACAGCGAGTATATTGCTTCAAGATTATATTCAATTATACCAAAACAAATAAGAGAAGTAAAAAATAAATATACATTCAATAAAGAAATAAAGAAATGGATTATGGAGCAAGATAGGGAGCTTATACATGGATTTAAAATTCAACATAGATAATAAACTAAAAAAAATTAAACGGAGCAAGAAAAAATAAATATATAATTAAAGCAAAAAAAAATGATGAAAAAATTTAAATTAAAAAAAAATATTAAAAAAAAAATTTATTTGAAAAAAAATTTAAAAAAAAATCAAAATAAAAACAAAACAAAATTTTTCATTAAAAAAACAGACTAGGAGACCTTTTTTCACCGATTCAGGGACTTTTTCACCGATCAGGACGTTGTTCACCGATAGCGAAGGGGGCCGAGTTGGAGCATCCGCTGATGACATTTTCGCCGATTAATTTTTTCCACCGACTATGACAAAACTTGAAATTAAAACTCATTTAATGATGGGTAACTTGTAAATAGGAAAATATATAGTTTGTTTTCTTTATTGCCGTAAATTAGGTTTACAAATTGTGATTTTTTTAACACTGTACACAGATATCACCCCAGGGTGCATAACTCACAGTAATTTTAAGAGTTTATTTATGTATGAATCAATAAACTCTAAACTCTATTCTATTCACCATAAATGAAGAACATATAGTTACATCACTGTTACTGTAATTCATATTTTGCATAGTGCCCGATTAATCAAAAAAGTTTAAATGACAGTTCTCTTAAATGCATTATAAATCAACAGACATAGCCTTCTTAAAAACTTCTATCCTAATAAATCTATGGTTAGTGATTCAATCCTGAAGTTCGAATTTTATTCAATAACGGCAAAACTACTGATTTTAGAGGCATGACATGTACGGGACACCCTAACTGGTTTTTGACGAGCCATTGATTGGAATTACAAAATTATAGGGTTGCCATTTGAAAAAAGTGAGATTTCATAGTTTTATTGAGGCTCACTTTGGGGCCCTTTTTCAGACATCCTGTATAATATTTCCTCATAAGTTATACAAGAAACAGTATCAGCGTACTTTCTTTGTTCCACTTTCGCAAAAAAATTCTTGTAATGAGGGTTTTTGGACACTAATTTGTGATAACCTTTTTTTAAAAAAATTTTATAATCAGGCTTTAATTCAAGAACCGCTTGAGTAGTTTCACATATCATACATCAAATCAGTGTAGAATTGAACGAAGAAATCGAATATGTATAAATATACAGGGTGTTGCATTTGAAATAACGAAGTTACATTCGTTTCCGGTGAAACCGGAAGCAGATTCCCTTGAAGATATTTTACAATTAAAGTTCATGTACTCTTAAACGAAAATCCAAAATCTTGAATCTGTATTACAATTCCTTCCTCGAAAACGTCTAATGAAACACTTAAAAAAATCACCCTGTATAAGTGACCAAGAGGACTAGGGATAAAATAAATCCTTTTTGTTATGCCGACGTTTTGGCTTATGTTTCTGGTCTTTATCAAGGCTAAACAGGTGGATTGAAACCACCAAAGTTTTTCAGAGGGAACATAAATACATTGCAACAAATATGCTCGGTCAGAATATTGAAATAATGAATATTGTGGTTAGTCTCAAAAACGCAGTGTGTTTTTAAGATTGTTCAGATTTTTTCTACAGTCCTTTTGGCCATTAATTTACTTTTCGAATATTCAAAAATCTTCACAACCCAAGCCTCCTTATCGAAGGAGAAAATTCGAAAGCTAAATATTCCAGGCATTGCTCCAAAAAATATGTAGATTTTATGTGAAATGGAATTTTCTTGAAATGGACACCAGTATTATATTGTTGTAAATTTCGATAGAGCTTGGAGAAACAATTCAAATTTTATATAAAAAACTTGATATTTTCGCAACGCGAAAATATTGAGTTTTCGAATTTCATTCCTTCGATATGTATGATGTAAGCTTGAGCTGTAAGTTTCAAATATCCAGAGAATTGCTCCTGAAAAATGTTCTTCCTAATATTATCTGGAATTGTTATTTCAAACTGAATCGGAAATGGCAAAACATATACATATAGTGTTAGTGAAAAAAATTCATGCGAAAAGCTGATGAAATATTTGCAGAAAACATGATCAAAGTTATTCGATTCAATTCACAGAAATAATTTCTCGACCGAAAAAAAAATTCGTTAGAAGAAAAGTCAAAGCAGTAATTAAAAAATTCACAAACGCATTTTTGAGAAATTCTCAGTAACTTTGAACCGCTCATAGTTATTTTCGTGCAATATTCAAATTTGAAATTTTCATGAGAATAGTCCTCTGACACATCTTTGTAGAATGGTACTTTTCATTCAAAAGTGTTGAGCTTGGCGCACCTGTACTTCAATACAGTTGGTTTCTTTGAATTCGTTTTCTTCTGTATTTACCTCTATGTTATGATGACCTAAAGTTTTGTTGGAAATGATAAATAGGCAGTGTAGGTTTTCATCAACTTTAATTGTAAACGATGAATTTGGATTAAGTACGATCACAATACAACAACGCAACGAATCAGTTGAGAAATGTACATTGACATAATGACATATATGAGCATAGAAATTAACAACTGTCATAGAACAAACATTAGTTCAAATGTCATAACGATGTATTATATCTAACACTCTTCCTTAATACATCGTGTAACAAAATAAAAATAAATTTAAAAACTAGTCTATTCATTGGATATACCAAGAGCCCTTACACAAAACTCATGTTTAATACAACTAAGAGCCTTTGTAAAAACATCAGACAACATTCTATCAGTTGACAAATAATTCAAACAAATTTCGTTATTCTCTAACTTTTCCTTAATATAACTATATTTGATACAAATGTGTTTAGTTCTTTTATGGTTCACAGGGTTGAGTGCTAATTTTTGTGCACTTTGGTATCATTAAAAATTTCAATGCCTGAACTATTATCAAAAATATCAAATCTATTTTTCTTTCCAAATAAATCAAAAATCAACCCTTCAAATAAAACAGCCTCTCTACATGCTTCATTAATACCAATATATTCGGCCTCTGTAGATGACAGGGCTACACATTTTTGCTTTTTGCATTCCCAAGATATTGCTGCCCCACAATATAAAAATGCATACCCAGAAAATGACTTATTATCTTGATGACCTCCCCAATCTGAATCAACATAACCTGTTAATTTATCCTCACAAAAACTATAGGTAATGCCACTTTTTAATGTACCTTTAAATATCTCAAAACATTTTGCAGCAAGCCAGTTTTCTCTTGAATGATTAACGTTAAACTGACTCAAAAAAGTAGTGGCGAAGGAAATATCTGGTCGAGTAGTGACACTGAGATATATCAAGGATCCTATTAGTTCTTGATATGGACAATCATAAAAATCATTATTTTCAGAAAATTTTAACCTGGCTCAAGAGGAGTTTTAGCAACTTTACAATCTTGCATCTGAAATCTAGAAAGCAATCTTGAAATATACTTCTCCTGATCCAACTTCAATATTTTAGATTTCCTATCATAAGATATATTAATGCCTAAACAATTCTTGAGTGGACCCAAATCTTTCATCTTGAAATTACTTTTTAGTTGATCTTCAACTGATTGACAAATTAACATCATTATAAAAGACAAAGAAATCGTCAACATATAGTGCTATTATAACTATAGAATTAGTGGAAATTTTCAAAAATACACATGGCTCATATTCACTTTGATTGAAACCTAAATTTAACAATACATTTTTAGCTTTATTATACCATGACCGCGAAGCTTGTTTCAGGCCATAAATAGCTTTCTTAAGACGACAAACTTTATTTCATCCCCTAGGGAAAACCTTCTGGTTGGGTCATGTAAACTTCCTCTAATAGGTCACCATTGAGAAAGGCAGTATCAACATCTAAGTGATCTATCATTAAACTATTCTTGACAGAAAAAGCCAATAAAAATCTAATGGTACTATGACGTATACAGGAGAAAATGTTTCTGTATAGTCTGTTCCATATTTTTGGGAACATCCCTTAGCTACAAGTCGAGCTTTATATTTGACTATGTTACCTTGTGTGTCTGTTTTTAATTTGAAAACCCATTTATTTTTAATGATATTTTTACCTAAAGGTTTATCAACGAGATCCCAAGCATCATTTATTTTAAAAGCTTCTAATTCAGACTTGATAGCTGCTTTCCAATTTTTGGAATCTACACTACTTAAAGCTTCAGAAATTGAACTTGGTTCTCTATAATCGACACAAGATACCATAGCATATTCAGTATCAGAAAAATCTCCTATTTCATAATCAGAAAAAGTTTTAGGTTTTCTATCTCTTAAGGGGTACCTGCGTTCTTGTGATGATGAAGATTGTGGTTCTGGTTCATCTTCTTCTTCAGCTCCATTGTCATCATCTGGTTGAGGACAGATTTCTTCAGGACATGATTCATCACCTTCAGGATGAAGATTCTTCTCTGACCCATCATGTTCACCAACATCAGGAATTATCTGCTCCATATATGATGTAACTGCAACATTTTCTGAGACTTGACTGATTTATGTTCAAAGAATATGACATCCCTGGCTAACTTCAATTTGTAGGTGTCTTTAGCGAGCAACCTGTAACCATTATTACCATTATATCCAACGAATATATATTCTTCACTTTTGGATCTAGTTTTCTTCTTTGGGAATCAGGAATTTTAACATGAGCTGAGCAACCGAACACTCTTAAATGTTCAAGATGTGGTTTAACTCCAGACCATTTTTCTTCAGGAGTAGATCCAGGAATTTTCTTAGTAGGTGAACGATTGATCAAATACACAGCAGTATTCGCTGCTTCTGCCCATAATCGTTGACTACATCCAGCTTCTTCAAGCATAGCTCGAACCTTCTCCATTATCGTTCTGTTATAGCGTTCAGCCACACCATTTTGTTGGGGACTATATGGAATAGTTAGTTGATGCTTGATTCCATTAACTTTAAGGAAATTTTTCATACGATCATTTACGTATTCTCTTCCATTGTCTGAACGTATGCTTTTATTTTGCAATCACATTCATTCTCCACTTCAGCTTTGAATTCTTCAAAAATCTCTGCAACTTCACCTTTTGTTCGTATAAAATAGCAAAATATTTTTCTTGTATGATCATCAATAATTGTGAACATGTATCTTGCCCCACTGAGTGAATCTACAGGTAAAGGTCCACATAGATCAGTATGAAGCAGCTCCAGTTTGCCATTTGCTAGTTTTCTATTGGATGACTTGAATGGTTTTTTAGCATGTTTGGCTGTAACACAAGTAATACATTTCTCGAATTCATTATTTGAATAATTAATCCCTTTGACAAGTCCTTGGCTGAGTAGTTTCATACTCACATGGTTCAGATGACCAAGACGTTTATGCCAAAGTTCTTGTGTCTCTTCCTTAACAGCTACAAACGCAGATTCTGTGTAACCATTTAAAACATATAAGCCATTTTTCAAAAAAGCAGTTGCAACTCTGTCTTCAGTCAAACTTCTATTGTCTATTATGTCAGCACCATTATCGTTGAAGACAACCTTAAATCCTTTCTTAACCAGGGAATAACAGAAAGTAGGTTTGCAGAAAGATTAGGAACATACATGACTTTAGAGATTGTTCTCTCTTTGCCCTCAAGAATGGTTTCTATGTCACCGACACCTTGACACTGTAATGCGTCATTGTTTGCAAAAGTGATTCTTTTGTCATTATTATCTGATTGAAAGTTTAGAAAATAATTCCTTTTGCCAGTCATGTGGCAACTAGCTCCACTATCCAGAAACCATTCTTCAGAAATACAAGAATTATTAGTACTTACAAGTAATGCTCTGTCTTCTGGACTTTTGATCCATATTCTGTTTGAAGTTAGTTTTATTTTGTTTCTTGAAGAGAATGCACTGATTTTTATAGTGACCAGGCTTCTTGCAAAAATAACAGTGTGGTTTTTTATGTTTGTGATCAGTTAATGAGCTTTGTCAGTACTAGTTGAACTATTATATTTGCTATCTTGCAATAGTTTCATTTTAATTAAATCACTCGAAACGTGTGTATTGGAATTTTCCAGGGCCATTATCATTGGTTCGTAAGATTCTGGCAATCCTGCTAAATAATAACTGCCAAGAATTCATCATCCAGAGGTTTATCAATTGCATTTAATTGTTCAGATAAACTTAGAATTCGTTCACATACGTTTCCATAGAATCAAACTTCTCTAATCGTATCAAGCAAAGCATTCTGAGTAGCCGAAGACGACGATTTAGTCCTTTGTCTTCATATGCACTTTCCAAGGCATTCCAGGCTTCCTTCGCTGTCTTGCATGACATAACATGAGGAAAAGCAGATTTATCTATGCTTAAATTTATTTTAGCCAAAGCTTTTTCATCTCTTCTGTTGCGGACATTGTCATCAGTTTTATCTTCAGCAGGGTAACCTGTGATGCAACACCACAAATTGTCGTGGACCAGGAAATTCTTCATTTGAAATTTCCATTCCCTGAAGTTTTCTCTTCCTTTGAGTTTTTCAATGGATATATTTTGATTTCCTTCCATATTGATAAAGGATAAAGACTTGCAACTTGAAAATCGCACGTGGTTTTCGCCGTTACGGGAAACTTGTTGATTTGTATTGCAATATTAACTAATGCAAATATTTACCAAACCTTATGCACTGCTGGGCCCATAACCAATGTTGGAAATGATAAATAGGCAGTGTAGGTTTTCATCAACTTTAATTGTAACGATGAATTTGGATTAAGTACGATCACAATACAACAACGCAACGAATCAGTTGAGAACATGTACATTGACATAATGAACATATATGAGCATAGAAATTAACAACTGTCATAGAACAAACATTAGTTCAAATGTCCATAACGATGTATTATATCTAACAGTTTTCCATTTCATACGAAGTTGTAATGCTTGTAATGTTGTAATCATCATCAATTCAGGTATGAACACCGTAATATTTGCAAGAATACAACAGCCCATCGACCAACTTATCAGTACACTGAAACCTGCATCAGTACTGAAAATTTTGAATATAAGCTCATTTACTACTACTATAGTCCGTTCACAAAAGGTTGAGCCGTCGGTTGGCCATGATTAGTTGACATATTACACTGTGTATATTAACATTTTAGGTTATGATTATTTTCTTGTCAGATTGATACGCAATGTTGTCAATATTGCATAGAGTTGTCTGATGACTCGCAAGCTCGTCGGACGAGGTCGGGTACATTCGGCAACTGAGTATATACTCCGTTCACGAAAGGTTGAGCACATAGTAGGCGTTTCTTTATTTATCTGAAGTTGGCAGTATTTGCTGTCATAACGTAAAATAAAGTCAACGTTGCCGAATGTACCCGGCCTCGTCCGACAAGCTTACGAGTTATCAGGCAACTCTATGCAATATTGACAACATTGCGTATCAATCTGACAAGTAAATAAATATCATAACCTAAAATTTTAATATACACAGTGGAATATGTCAAATTATCATGGCCAACCGACGGCTCAACCTTTCGTGAACGGACTATAGGTACTATTACAGAGTAGGTGTGTTGGATCATAATGTCATTTGACCTTGAGATATTTATCATCAAAAGTTGACCATGTACCGTTTTCTTTCATTTCACATAATTCGGAATAAGGATATAACAAGTATTATACAGGGTAATAAGTACATAATAGTATGTCACAACTTGAGAGGATGAATATAAGATTAAATCCTCATTACAGAGCTACAGGATGTTGAAATTTCAAAAAAAAAAGTTTGGTTCTTCATAACTCCTGCAGTTTTGTAATATTCAGTCCAACTTTGAAATGTGAGCTATTTTAATCAGTCTCCATCAATGCACGTCTAAATCTTAACTAGAATCTACAGGATGTTTTTTTTTCGGAGCCATGTTTCATTTTTCCCTCTCATACTTCTTTGCGGTATGCCACTGGTCAGCGTAAAATCAATTTTGATATCTTCGTTCAATTAAGAAACTCTTTTGACTCCTGTAGTTGTCACGGTTTTAATGTTTTATTTACCTATAATAGTTGTAATATAATCATGATTCCCGTAGCCCTATCAACGTTAGGCCCATGTGATGCTAGAAACTTCGATCCGCGATGTTTTTTTTGTATGTTAGATTTTCGGTCGATACGCATATGGTAAGAGTCGACGTATGTTGAATATAATTCATTTTCTGATGGTTTTGCTTTTCGGAGATATAGTTATCGTTTTTCACGGAATAATTCTCGAGAAGTTAATACAATTATTGATATAGAGGTGTGTTCTATTACGTTATTGAGTACCTTACCGGTAGAGTGCACTTCTTACGACGAAAATCGGATAAAATTGTAATAAACCTCCACAAAAGCAGACCAACATCTCGTGAGTATGGTTATATTCTGTTCAAAATGTCGATTTACATATGCATACCTATTATTTGCAGAAGGCTCATTTCTTCCTTCCTTCCGTACTACTTTCTTACCATAATTTCAATATCGTCTATCTACTACTAGTACGTTAGTATTGAGCATCCAAGAGTTTAGACGAAAATACGTCGGTGTGCTGTTATTGCTACCCCGGGAAATTGGACCCCAATGGATACCTAAATTTCCAGTTACCTGTGTCAAAGTTAGAGAACGTCCCAAAAGCTGTCATTCCAATCATCCAGAGGACAGTTTAGTGAGAAAAACTGGAATTCCGTACACAACGTTTCATACTGCCAAAAACTGAGGTCAGATAGATATCTTTTTCTTTAACTGAATGTTTCTATAATTGTTGATTTGTATGAGATCTATGTAAACTGGGTATAACGTTATACACGGGTACACGAAAATTTATTGAGGTATTTCTTTCAATATGAATAGAGACATTGAAAAAAACTTATCTATTGTATCTATTTTATTTGCCGTTTACCATGGATAGTTATCTGTTCACTTAGATTTGATCTCTCGTAGTTGAAATCAGATTTTCAATTTAGAAAGGGAATTTTTTTCTATTAAACTACGCGGCGCCCTAAATAAAATAAAATATTTTACATCTATAACCCACCCCAACTCTCCGACTGAGGGGCTATCCTTTTCTTTACCACCAACTATACTGAACAGTGGAAATCGTGATATAGTTTATTCGTACCTCTAGCCGTTTTCGAGTAAAAAATTATTGTTTGCATTCGCTGATTTGGTAGCACTAAACAACACGAAAAATTGAAAAATGACTAGTAGGCTTTGATTTTTTCATTTATTTATTCGTTTTGACAGTTTCTACAATTGAACCAATGTCTGCCCGTATTGTTTACTGAATTAAGGATTAGTTTTAAACTTTTGAAGTTATTGTCGTAAAAAAATTGGTTTATTTTACTAATTGGCTGATATAGATTACATGTACGGATTGGTTGATGGAAACACAACAGAAGCTAGGCGATTATATCAGGTGCGCTTTCTAAATCGAGTAGCACCATCAGACAGGCGAACATTTTCAAATGTCCACAGAACTTTGATGGAAACTGGTTTTACTGCAAATAATAATTTAAAAGGTGCAACTTGAACTATGAGAACACCAGATATTAAGGAAGCAGTTTTGAATTGTATTGATTTGAATCCCCATGTAAGTAGGTACACGAAAAATTGTAAATCAGTTGAATATTTCCCACGTCCTAACTTGGAGGATTCTCCACGACTTTTTATTGTACCCGTATCATATTCAACGCGCCCACACTCTACTTCCTCGAGATTTTCCTTCAAGACTGAATTTCTGCCGATGATTCTTAGATATTATCAGACAGAATGCTTATTTTGATTTTAAAATAATGTTCACTGACGAAGCTAATTTTCGAGAACCGCTATCAGAAATTTTCACAATAATCATTATTGAACTGAGATAAACCCCCATTTGAAAGAAGAATCTCAACATCAAGAACAATTCTCACTGAATTTTTGGGTCGAAATAATTGGAAATTATTTGATTGAACCATTTTTTCTGACTAACAGAATAAAAGGTCTCGCTTATCGGCAATTTCTTGGGGAGGATTTACCTTTATTGCTAGGGAATGTGCCACTTTTTGTTAGAAATATAATGTAGATCATGCATGATGAGGCACCAGCACATTTCGTTCGAGAAGTCAGGGAGTTCCTGAATAATAGATTCAATAATCGATGGATAGGTCATGGTGGGCCACAACCAAACCACCTAGGTCCCCTGGCTTAAATAGTTTGGACTTTTTCTTATGGGGTATCTCAAGAGTTTAGTTTATACCACTTCGGTGAACACCGTAGAAGAACTGATAAATCGAATAAAAATCTCTTGTTGAACGATAAGCAATACCCAAGGAATATTTCAAAGTGTGCGTGATAATATGCGAAGATGGGCAGAGGCCTGTCTTCTTGCAGGTGGAAGACAGTTCCAACAATTTATTAAGTTTTCAATGGTTCTCTTCATTTTCAGTTTGATATTGAAAAGGCTAGAGTTGAGAATCAGATGACGAGCTATTAGAATAAAAGCAAATTTTGGGCATTTATCGTTTATTTCTAATATTTTTTTATTCGGCCAATAGCATACAATCGATCGATAATTTTTTACTCAAAACCAGTTAGAGATGCGAAAAAATTAAAGTATCAAAGAAGTTTTTAAATTGAACGAAGATATAAAAAATTGCTTTTACGAGGATCGGTGGCGAACTGCAAAAAAGTGTAAGAGGGAAAAAGGAGACTTGGCCCTGGAAAAGAAAACACTCCGTAAAGAAGCTTTTGAGGAAGCCTGTTTGTATAAACTTTTTTTCTTAGAATTACATTACATTCTTAGAATTATATATTCACCCGCCCAAGTTGTGACATACTATTATGTAGCACCCTGTATTTCAGATATGTATTGTATTTCCATGTGATTGACTTGATCAAGTTGGTTTTTCTGTACGCTCTTTGCTCTTTCTATGTCATAAAAACCGAACATTGTTAACTGATCGATATAAAGAAAAGATTAACATGAATAGTTCAAGTGAGGGAATAAAAAATGAAAGCAGAGAAGAATATAATATAATAATATAATAGATTAAATTCAACCAATATTCAACTAATACTTCATAGTTAATCCCGTCAACGTCCAAAGAACAAACAATGTGGTTTTAACATTCATAGAATCCATAGATAGCTATTTCGCCTTATCGGTAGGTACTCATTACCTAGTATATAAAAATAGCTCTGAACTATATAGGCTTACCTTACCGTATGTTTTTTGAAAGTTTACGATATTAGCACCGAAGTATAAGTTCAATATTTGTGGGCCCTCAATAGTTCTATGAGTACCTTAAATTGATATTATACAGTTCTTCAATATACTCAACAAGACTACTATTTATTTCATGTATCAGGCGGTCCTGAAATTACGAAATTCAGTTTGTCTGTGGTGGAATGAAAAATGTCCTTGGAGCTTGCCGGACGGGACCTATAACATTACCGAGGTCATAATTCAGTATTTGGACATTCCACATAAACTTCCTGTATTCGTAAAGGGTGGACCAATTTCGACACTTTTGAATGGAGAGCCTCATTACAAAAATGGGCAGAATCTGATGCCGGTGCCTGAAGAATATTTTCTATGGAGAATTGAAAATGAAATTGAAAATGACCAGTAGATCCTTTGAAACCCACGTTTTAGGTAAAATTGAGGTTTTCGTACCATGTCCCTGGACTGTATTCGAAATTTAATTCCGTCGTTCCTTAAGTGAATTGAAAATCTACTCAACTTTTCGATTTTTGAAAACAATTGAGTAAATATTACTCGACGAGTTAAATATCGAACACACCGCTGAAAAGTTCGTAGCTCATTCTGTTTTTACTTTATACAAAAACAATATAAATAAACTTAAACAATCGACGAGAGATTCGAATATAACTAATAGAGCAAGAGCCCGTGAACGCCAGACCTTCGTTATTTTATAAAAGCTGAAAACTTGTCTACGCATGCTCCCAACATAGGTAAGAACGATGGACCATTATGAAGTTTGGGTTACCCTGGCTTTGGCAGGTAAAAGGTATTAAAGGGGTGTAAAATACTGATCTATTTTGTCAAATTATAAATTGTGATTTTTTGATATTACCTTCAGAATATCATTAAAAATCACGTCACTAATTGCCAGACACTTACTATAGTGGCAACCCCTTGCCAGACAAGCTTGTAGTTTAGCTGCAGGTGCGAGTGCCAGACAGTATTTATGAGTGGGTGCGAGTGAGACGGCATGATTATAATGACTTACGCAAATAAATTTTTTGGTACAGATTTATATAACTAATCATTTAAGTGAATCTCAAAAACATCTGAAAAAAAGACATCCGATGCTACAACTAAATAAAATTGTTAAAAATTTTGATTTATTCTATTAACAATTTAATTTAGTTGTAGCATCGAATGTTTTTCCTTCAGATGTTTTTGAGATTCACTTGAATGATTAGTTATATAAATCTGTACCAAAAAATGTATTTGCATAAGTCATTATAATCATGCCGTCTCACTCGCACCCACTCATAAATACTGTCTCGCGCTCGCACCTGAAGCTAAACTACAAGCTGGTCTGGCAAAGGGTTGGCACTATCAAAAATGTCTGGCTAATGAGGAAACATTATCTTATTATTACCCAAGTATCATATATAAAAATCAGCTTTTATACTATAACGTAAGTAGAATTACATATAATTTTATGAACATTAAGGGTGTCTGGCAAGGGGTTGCCACTATAGTAAGTGTCTGGCAATTAATGACGTGATTTTTAATGATATTCTGAAGGTAATATCAAAAAATCACACTTTATAATTTGACGAAATTAGATCAGTATTTTACACCCCTTTAATACCGTTTACCTGCCAAAGCCAGGGTAACCCAAATTTCATAATGGTCCATCGTTCTTACCTGTGTTGAGAGCATGCATAGACAAATTTTCAGCTTTTTAAAATAACGAAGGTCTGGGGTTCACATGCTCTTAGACTATAATCATTGGAACAGGGCAGTATCGAGCGGTGATTGCGGTCATAGTAAACGGTCGAATCAGCTTTGTTTCTCACTAGTGATTTTGAGTGGAGTACAACGTAGGGTTAAACACCATACTATTTATCGTTTATCGAGTGTACAGTGGCGGCAAGCGAAATGTGAACGATTTTTTCCTATTTTAAATTGGGCTTCATTAACCATGTATGTATATCTATGATTATATCGCGCAGTAGTTGACACAGAGTATGACTTTTTTATGCCGAAGCCTGATTTAAACAACTATAAAAAGCCTAATATGCTTAGTAGAGTCGCTCACTGTTGGCTTGCCGCCACTGTACATATGGATCGAACAGAATAATGTTTGACCTAGTGATTTCCAGCAACTTATATTCATAGTACTCTGGTTCAACTAAAGTATGACTGGGTTATTTAATTGGTTAAGTTTATTCCTTTCTATTGGAAAAAATATCGGTTAAAAGAAAATCATATACTGAAATAGTTTGAAATATTGGATCAGATTCAGTTTTGATACCTAATTAAAACTGGTATTATATTTCAAAACAGTTACTTTTCCTTCTTCAGATTATCAGTGATGCTCTTTAGAAGTTGACGTGAAATTTTTGATGATGTAATACTTTGCGAAATATTTTTTGGTTTTTCCATTAGTTTTGCTTTTCGTAATAAACGTTTCGACCGACAGAAAAACATTTGATTCTTTCAACTTTCAGGAAAGCAACATTCGTTACACTCTGGAAATGTTTGTTATTTTGACAGTTCTCAGGAAACAATTATCGACATTCCCGTGGCGGCTTGTGACAGAATAAAGTGATGAGGCACATCAAAAAAAAAATATTAATCTTATAAACTCTTTTTGTCAGCTGCATACTTATCATTATGAAAAAAATCCTTCGGTATTAATGCTCCAATGATTCTATAGCGTTTTATTGGGTGGTAATTGCCCTGAGATAAGTTTTTCAACTCGCTTCAACCAGTTTTTCACTAAACCCTATCGGAATATGTATTATTAACACTGCCAAAAAAAAATTTGATTAGAGTTACACTGCCAGTAGGCCACTAGTACTCTCATTTTGAAACCTCCGATTCGATTTTCCTACCCCACCGATAGACAAGGTTTGGAATAGGTTGTATAACTTCTTCAATTGTACATATTTTATACTCATAGGCATGACTCAAAAACTGTTTCTGTTTTATTGAAAACTCTGCAATATCACTAGTACTGCACAAACCCAATAAACCCAAACCAGAGTGAAATTTCACTATCTTCCGCTTCACGATTAACCCGAATATGTGCAGTTTGCCGATGAAACGAAACGAAACGATCACGGATCAAGGGTAGATAGTCCGGTCAATCCAGACCAAAAAATTAGGGTGAAGTTACATAAAATTCCAACAAGCTGAAAATCGGTAGAATTGTTCAAAACATAATAATAAATAATATATGAAAGTTCCCAATCATTCCCGTGGATGGACAAAAATTTATTCAAGTTCAAAGGTCGAAAAATGAGTTTTTCGCGATTTTCAGCAGAACGGTGAGTTTCATCAAAAAAGTAATTCAGACAAAAATGTAGATGTTAAAATTATCTTCAAAAAATGTATCAATACTTTTTTTCCTAGGAGGCACCGTTTTTGAGATAAAACGCTTCAAATGTTCTAAAAGTTGTTACTGAGGCTAGCCTCAAATTCACCTTAGAAGCCACAATAGATAAACGGCGAAGGGGAGGTTCATGATCTCGTCACGTCGATGTGAATAACGCGCTAGACAAGGAAGCGCGTGAGGCAAGCCTCACCTCACCGTTTACGCCTTGAAGAGGAAGTGAGATGAATGTACAAAAATCGGACCTGAACGCCTGTAACATGTAACGTTACGGTCCGATTTTTGTGCATTCATCGTAACGTCAGTAACGTGTAATGTTACAGACGTCTGTAGCTGTACCCGGCTTGAGATTGAGCTCGGATATTATGGAAGCCGAGTGCAGTAGCGTATAAAAAATTGGGACTGAAGAACATAATGGGATGATGAAATTGATTAATAAAATATTGGATTAATTCGCTTGATATTATTTGTGATTTCCGTAATTTATTTGGTGAGGCACTGCCTCACCTGCCTCATAGGACAAGCCGCCACTGCAAGGTTCATCTATTTTTTATTGGTTCATTGATGTTCTCAAAAAAGAAAACATCAGTCAATCATCTGTAGATATCAAAACAATCTATGCTCCGTTTATAAAAGCCAGTTTAAAAAAGATCGAGTGAGTAGTTCGACAACTGATTCAACCAAAAATATATCGAAGTAATCTAATCGATGATTATGCCAAAAATCATCTTTAAAGAGTTACGAAAGTTGTTTTTTTGATTGTTGATGGTTTTAGTGTTTATTGACGACAGCTGGATATTGTTGACTGAAAAGTTGAACAAGAAAAGCATGTATGCTGAAAAGTAGCATAAATAATATTTCAATTACAGTGATGTTTTCAATGATAAGGAAAAGGATAATGATATCATTCAATCAGAATGTCAATGATAATATTGAATAAGAAATTTCTTCAGGATAAAGATTCGTCGCTTCATCTTATTCTCTCGAGTGCTCCAGTTGACCATCAGCTCTATTAATTAGAGGTTTATAAAGCT
Organism: Propylea japonica; assembly: GCA_013421045.1. Taxonomy (NCBI): domain Eukaryota; kingdom Metazoa; phylum Arthropoda; class Insecta; order Coleoptera; family Coccinellidae; genus Propylea; species Propylea japonica. The sequence continues at coordinate 49,534,888 of CM024246.1, forward strand.
TAAACAGTTATTCAGCCAGGAATATTCAACCCAGTTCGTGTACAAGAAATTTTCTGCCCCTTTTTTTGAAGAACGACAAATAAGAGAACTCTGGATTGTCGGTAAGTTTGTTTTTTTTATGACAGTTTTTGTCTGGTGATATGTGAATTAATCATCCACTTACGAACTATGAAGCATGAAAAGAAATTTTGTTGTTGATTATTTTGTCAAAAAAGGAACATTTTTTCACTTCAATGAAAAATACTTGGTGGCCCTAAATTTTAGTTGGTGTCTTACTATTTCGTAGTGGGTTCTTGCTAAAATGATTTACTTCTTTATTATGATTCGACTTCATAATTTCGAAAGAAACTCTTTCAGATCTAAATATCACTTCTACTACAATTCCTTTCAGTATTGGAACATGCAGAAGACCTGCAATTAATGCCCATATAATGTCGTCCGCAAAATTGAACATTTTTTTCCTTTTATTTTCATAATGTTGCAAGTTTTAAGTGTTTTTCTAAGGACGCCTGGGGAATGCTGACCGAAACGTTGAACGAAAACATCGAAAGTGATGGAAGATAGCCTAAATAATATATCAGTAAAACCATTGTATAAAGGAAGGATAGTAGACCAGCCCCTGTAGTATTTTGGTTTAACGCTTTCTTGAGCGCCATCTAGGCATTCTTCCCACGTTCTCCCTCAGAAGTTTGCCGTGACGTGGCGACCCCTTCGAAATGGTTCTTATTTTTGCGAACTAAATATATTTGAGTAGATGTTGATACAGATTTCTGCATATTCTAGTAGGTTGCGCATCAACAAGCACATCTTAGATGCATTACATCATTGTTTAAGGACAAATTAAACAATGATTACATCTAAAAGGGAAGTAACACAGTGGCGTGTATTATGAAGGACATAAAAGGAAAATAATAAATCAATATCACTTTATTGGTATTCACATAAAATACATGATCACATTATACAAATAAACAGTCTTTTTGACATAAAAATCTTTTTATGTCTAGTTGAAAAAAATTATTTTATGGATTATAGTTACAAAAAGAAATCGTGGAAATTTTACAAAAATAGAAAAATACCACAAAATGGAGCTAACATACTTATCACTTCAAGATTCCTCAGATAACAGTGAACAATTCTTGTTGGTTCTGTTTTTGCAACAATCAGAATATTTATTCTTCGGAAACAACAGCAGAATCCAAATTGCATATTCCTTAAAATTCAGATTAATGTTTTGTTATTATTGTTGTTTTTAATTTTTTCATTCAATGGACACTCTGAAGCATAAACCCGTAATTGATTAAACAAAATGAGGCAGTTAACAAGACTCTGTGGAAGCTATGTTTCATCAATTTTATAAGCGAAAAATTTCGATGGAATGATAATTTCGAAGTGTAAGATGGAGTTCACAAGTTCAAAAAATGAGAAGAAGACGTAGAGAAAACGGAAATTAAATATTGAGCAATTTCAACTGTAATTTAGGTCAAGATGTCAAATTGCAGAGGAAGAATTTTTTTATTGATATGATAATGGGCATATTGAAAAAATAACATCCCTCATTGTATTGCGAAAGAAACAGACAAAATTGATATATTTTTTATTACTCGTGCATTCTTATCAATTTTTACTTAAAAAAACTTAATACTCAATAAATTGACCATAAAATTCTGATGACAAAAAAAAACAAATGTCCTATTACCTACCCAATATACATATAGCATAACATGGTATCATATGAGTTAATATGGCATAAATAAAGTAAGAAATATTAATTGATTCCCTCTTATTCAACATTTCCTTGTAATGGGTGTTTTTTTAGAGGTTCGATTTTTTAATTAGCATTACTGAAATTGTAGAAATTTATTTTTAAACCAGGTATCCGTTCCCCAAATAGAAAAAATAACGCTCGACTGATGTAGTAAGGGCGATAGCAGATGGTTTTTATGACACAGTCGACTCGGCAAAACTGAAATAATCACAACTAGGTACCTGCTGTGGAGTTATGCACGAATAAAATAAATATATGCAATCTTTTCGAAGACTTGGCACTCTTGGCAGCAATATTGAGAGAAATACCAAGGACTGAATTTTTTAACACATCTTCATCTTACTAAAATTATTGGTGTTCTTTGATGTTCGATTTTTTTATCGTTGGACACTTTGTAATTCAATATTCAAACGGTTCTTGGATTTTCCCTAAAAACTAGATCGCTCGACATAATATGTTGCTCAAGTTGAAAAATTAAATTAATTTCCCCGTTAAAAACTCTGAAGTATCTTCTGATGAAAGGAAAATATGAGAACATTTTATTCGATGAACTCTCAAAATTATGTAACAATTATAAATTATGTCACACTGTATTGGTCAACCCTATTTTTTCGAAAAATTATGTTACAATTCACAATCTGATAATTATGTTGCACCTGGCAACCCTGCGTAGTGTTGAAGGGCACCCAAGTGACTCGTGCACAGCAGCATTGTATAAAATCTTCTTCATAAAAGGACAGCAAATACTATTTATGCAAAAGCTGAAACCGCTCGCCGTACGTTCGGAAAATGGACGGAATATTCGGAAACCTCATAATTTCGCGTAATGGACCTGTGAGCTGGTCTCCAAGTTCGTTCGACCACTTTCTTCGGAGATATGTGAAGTCATAGGTCTACGAAGATAAACCACAGACATTGAAACAATTGAAAGATAACATTTGCTGCGTTATTGCTCGAAAAATTGGTCGAAAATTGCGTACGCTTCATTCGGGCCATTTACACTAATGGACTAATAATAATGACTTATAAAATTCTTCCAATAAAACCAATGTCACGATAACGAAATTCATTTTTTGGTGTTTTATTTCATTTTGAAGCTGTAGACCTCAAAAAACACCCTTTATTCAGCGCTATAAGAGTGTCATTCGTTGACCATCATAATGAAGACTTGATGAATGTCAATCAGATTACAAATGAGAAAATACACAATTCTGAAGAATTTTAGAGTTTGTCTGACGAAGGTGTCTGATATAGCCACCGAAACGTTACAATATCCTTTTAATTTGTTTCATTTTTCAGTTTTACTGTTAGGAAACATTTTTTTTCAAGACCAATTGCTCCTGACAAATAAGTGCAAAGATTTTCGCAGGAGCACTTCACCTTAATCAAACATTTTTTAATTATTTATGTTTCAGAGACTGGGAGTGAAAACCTATAAAGTTTCTAAGAAATTGATGAAACCTATGTTCATCTTTATAATAACCTGAACCAATAACGAACTGTAGTAAGCTTGAAGTCGCTCGTTGAATCATAGTGTTCATGCTGCTGATGCATACAGTAAGAACAATGCCCACTTCATAGAAAATGAATAACTTTATATGACGAGAGATCCCGAATACTGCAATCGCGAATTAAGTGAAAACAGCGTTTACAGTTTTGGAGTTTAGATTCCATCATAAATTAGGCAAAGCTTTTTGCGATCGTTGAAGAAAAGTTGATGACCTGTAGCATAATAGGTACAATATAAGAAAAAAATCAAGAAACCCCTTTCTTATACAATGGTAAACTAATTAATGAAAAAAAAAAAAGTTCCAAAAAAAGACATTAATTCATTACTTCATCTTATTTCCTCGTGTGTTTCAGCTGAACATCAGTACGTCGACAACAAAATGTTTGCACTCGGAGTAGAAGAAGAGAAAATATTATATTACTAGGGATTATTGGTAAGGTTATAACTTTTTATGAAAGTTTTTGTCTAGCGATCAATATATTATTCCAACTTTATAATTATCGATCGAACAAGGCTTCAAACTTTGTAACCTTAAAAACTGCCTTGAGTCATTTTCACGAAGAAATCATTCAAATAGTTGCTAAATATTGATTTTTCGTATATTTTTGAGTCTTTTGGAATGGTATCGTGTTCAAATTCAATATTAAGTCACATTTTGGAGTTTGAAGTTTGAAGATAATCACCTAATTTCGACTTCATTATTTCCTAATTTCTTAAGAAAATCTCAGAGGAATGCATTTAATATCCCTATAAAATAATACCATATAAGAAGAAAATAGTCCTGGTGAATACATAAAATAAAGTCGGAACTAATTGTTATTTTTTAGAGAATGCTGGGTTTCATTACATTGGCGCTTGTATGATTGTGTTCTCTGTTTGTCTGTTCTATGTCATGATGAAAAAACAGTAAAATCATAATATTATTTCGCAAGCGTCATTATTTTTTATCGATGGACCATGAGCTCATCTGGTTATATTGACAATGCGAAACAAGCATTCGAGGCTGAAATAGTGAAAACAAATTATCTCTAATAGAATGCAATAATTGTTATTTTTACGGTAAAATCAAATTGGACAAATGTTGTGGTGTTATTAATCGAATCAGTTTTGATCAGACTAAATAGCTACTTAAGCCATTAATCTAGACGATTGCACTACCACTGAGAATAGAGATCGTTAATTGAGACACTTGAGGTTTGGTTATCAAAACATAGAAATAGCGTACATAACGAAAGAAACTAACTAACTGAATTCATTCAAAATATCAGACTTATATTCGGAATTTGCAAATTCTGTCATATTTCATCCAATCGATAGAGGAAGAATTATCTGATGCCCTTAACAAAATGATTGTTGGCTTCCAATTACACTCATGCCAGAGAAAACATACAGTTAACAGCATACGATCAGCTGTTGAGATAATGAACTCATTGATTGAAGGTGTTGCGCTGATCAAAGATGTAGTTATCCAGGGTTGACTTTGTGCTGTCTATGGTATGCAATCTCTGAGGTGCGTGTATGTAGAAATCAACAATCATTTTTTTGGGGGCATCACATTGTAATGAAGTTCAATTTCATAACCGATAAATTAATTTCATTTTAAAATAATATTCCCAAGTTTTCATTTTAAATTCCTGAATCTTTATTCCGTTTCAGAATTAATTCACAATAATGAAAAAAACCGAACATTCTGCGATTGATTTTGTTTTTCATGCAAAAACATGGTAGAACCGTCCATAAGAACAACGCCGATTGCAGATAACGCCGTTTTTTAGCCTATTCGTTTTGAGATATTTCGTGCTCCTGAGTAACTCAAAAGCTCGAGATACGGCTTGCCATTGGCTGCGCACAAGTACTGGAACAGCCCAGGAGCACGAAACTCCACAAAACGAATACTGTATTTTTTTGTTGCACATACGTACGATAAGCCAGAGTTGAAGATGTTTTACCGAGGTACCCTTCTGAAATTTTAACATTTGTGCGCTTACCTTTCCACCCCCCCTCAAGAAGATTACAAAAGGCGAGGTTCTTTTCATCTGGAGTTAGTTCTGATTTAGACGTATGCCTTAAAAGTTTCGGAAAATTTTCCAAGTGACCGCGCTTTAGCTGCAATTTTTTTCTGATTCTTCTCTTTTAGTGAGTGCTAGTGTGTTATCGCTAACATCTTAGATAACAAAGAACTCTGTCTCTGACTAGCAGCTACCCTGGTAGGTTTGCTATTCTCCCTTCTAAGAAAAAAAGAATAGCTGGCGCTCGAGGTAAGTTTCTCCGAAAAAACCCCGTTACAAAATTGGCGCCCGAGCAAGGACAGTCAAAAATAGAGTTTCCGTGAAATATTTTGCGCCCCGATTTGATACTGTGCAATTTATACCGTCCGAAATTGATAGCTAAACTGACTTGATTTCCGATTTATTCATTGGTGAAGTGAAGACAATAGTAGTGTTCTTTCGTACTGATTGAACTGATGGAACTTATTCCGCGATTAGAATAATCACTTGCAATCACTTTAGAGGTTGATTGGAAGGGGTTTTATTCTTATCGGTGAAAAACTTTGAAAACCGTTTATTTCTAACCTTTCCTTTCTTGAAACCTGTGTGAAATAAATAAATTGTTCTGAGTTTGAATTGAACTGCTGGGACAGTGATTTTTCGGCCGACGGTTTATGAACTATTGCTATTTTGGTGATACCTGATTGGATTATTACACAAGTGCGTCATTTTAAACCGGACATTCGTAAACTGTTTGACTTTGGGTGCATTTTTAGCAGTGGACTATTTAGACTATTGCTATTGCGCTTCTAGTATACCTTAGCACTGCTATATTTTCTGATTGCTATTTAACCTGAAACCGTACACCAATATACTCTGAATTTATTTGAACATTGTTGTTGATAAGACCTTGGTATAATTTTCGGTTGTTGTTGGACTTCGAATTTATATGGACTTGACTTATCTGTTTCCTTTATGCTATTCTGTTCAATTGCTGATTTGGGTTTTTGCTGATTGATCTTAATCTGTAAGCTATTATAAACTTTGCTATTTCTATTATAATTGTACCACATACACCCAATTGTAAACTTTAGCCTAGTTGTAACCTGCATTGCTGTTTAGTTGTATACTTGCTATTTTTTTGCGATAATTCCTTTACAGCTACACGTAGTGCGTTGTCTCTGGGGACAATTTATTTAAACAACAGCCGGCTAACTTGTAACGGGACTTTGTTGAACTCTGTGCGAATGAACAAATAGTTGATAGTTCGTGAGTGATATAACCGGGAACTGTGTACACTTTGTAATGAAGTTCAATTTTATAACTGAGAAATTGATCTTCATTTTAAAATAATTCATCCGAGTTTTCATTTTTAAATTCGTGAATTTTTATTCCGTTCAGAATTAATTCAAAACAATCGAAAAACCGAACATTTAGCGATTGATTTTTTTTTCATACAGAAAACATCGTAGAACCGTCCGCAAGAACAACGCCGATCGCCGATAACGCCGTTTTTTGCATATACGTACGATAAGCCAGTTTTAGATGTTTTTACCGAGGTCTCTCTCTTCAGTCCTTCACCCTACGTGAGGGATGGTGACATCATGAATTGACTTTCCTGACTTCTTCGGCCCAAGTAACTCGGTTCCGGGCCATATGTGAAGCCTCCGGTAGGTTAAAACCCTGGTTTTTACCTGGTCTATCTATCTTTTAGGTGATCTTCCACGTGTTCGTCTTCCTTCTACTTTTCCCTCTATCAAGAGTCTCTCCATTGAAGTGCCGCTCCTAGCAACATGTCCAAAATACCTTAGGATCGATTGGTTGATTTTTGTGACTAGGCTTGTCCCAATTTTCAGTTCTTGGATAATGGAGATGTTCGTTCGGTGGGCCGTCCAAGGTATTCGCAACATCCGTCTGTATACCCACATTTCCAAGGCGCTCACTCTCCGCTTATCACCCTCCTTCAGGGTCCATGTTTCGGGGCCATACATGGCAATAGGAAGATAAGGGAATTTGCAATGCGTAGTTTGTGTTTCGTGTGATCGCTGTGGACCTCCATATTTTGGTTAATTTTGTTGTTGCGTTCCTTGCCATCGCCATCCTGCGCCTAATCTCAGCCTCGCATCCTCCAGAGTTTGTTATCATGGATCCTAAGTAATTGAACCGGTCTACAACCTCAAATCCAGCTACAGATTGAACATCAGGTTGATTGTTATGAAGGCGGTCTACAATCATGGTCTTGGTTTTCTGTTTGTTCAATTCTAAGCCATATTCTTCGCTGATAGAGCACAATCTAGCCATTATCTCATCCAGTTCCTCCTTGCTGGCAGCGATGATCACGGTATCATCCGCGTATCTCAGGTTATTTATCCTCCTGCCCCCCACTGATATTCCACCGTTCCATTCTTCCATTACTCTACGCATAATATATTCTGTGTATATATTAAATAGGATTGGCGAGAGTATGCATCCCTATCTCACTCCTGCGCTGGCTTTGAAACTACTCGATAGCGTGTTATTGGCTCTGATTTTAGCGTAGTTGCTCTCATAGAGTCGCTTTATCAAATATACAAGGTGAAATGGAGTGCCCATTTCTAGTAGTATGGTCCAGAGTTTATTCCATTTCACCCTGTCAAATGCCTTAGAGTAGTCAACAAAACATAGGTACATTTCGATGTTGTATTCTCTCGATTTCTCTATAATCTGTCGAAGATTCAAGATCTGCTCTCTAGTGCCCTTTCCAGGCACGAAACCGGATTGTTCATCTGATATCTGCGGAAGAAGGAATGTTTTAAGGCGTTCATTGATGATAGTTAGCAGTATTTACTAGCATGAGGAATCAGGGCGATTGTTCTGTAATTACCACATTCCAGAGGTGATCCCTTTTTAAAGATGGGCACCAGGATGGAATTGCACCACTCATCGGGCCATTTGCCGGTATTCCAGATCAATTTGCATATCATATGCATTAGGTCTACTCCTGTCTCTCCCATTGCCTTGATTACCTCTGCGGTGATACCGTCAATTCCTGGAGCCTTGTTGTTTTAAGCCTTGTTATTGCTCTTTGGACTTCTGTTTTTAGTATGGCAGGTTCCCTGTTTAGATCTCTAGGGTCCATATTATCTCGGTTAGTGCTGGCGTCTGCGCCATATAGCTTTGAGCAGTACCCCTTCCAGTGACTTTTGGTGCATTTTTAGCAGTGGACTAGTTAGACTATTGCTATTGCGCTTCTGGTATACCTTAGCACTGCTATATTTTCTGGTTACTATTTAACCTGAAACCGTACACCAATACACTCTGAAATTATTTGAACATTGTTGAATTTTCGGTTGTTGTTGGACTTTGAATTTATATGGACTTGACCTATATGTTTCCTTTATGCTATTCTGATTAATTGATTTGCGGTAACCAATTGTAAACTTTAGCCTAGTTGTAACTGGCATTGCTGTTTACTTGTATACTTGCTATCGATAATTCCTTTACAGCTACACATAGTGCGTTGTCTCTGGGGACAATTTAAACCACAACCGGCTAACTTGTGACGGGACTTCGTTGAACTCTGTGCGAGTGAACAAATAGTTGATAGTTCGTGAGTGATATAATCGGGAACTGTATATACTTTTAACCGAACCTTACGTAGAAAGACTTAACCGCAAATAGTAAACATGGATGTGAACTGGCTATTGAGTGACGAGTTAACCTACGAACTTCAACTCAGAGGACAAACAATACCAGGCAGAGTGATGCCTAAGCGAAGTTTACTACGACAGGTCATTCAATCAAATACCCCGTTACAATCTGGGACATGGATGGATCCTACCTTGGATATAGAGATATGCCAGAATAAACTCACCGATTTAGTGGAATCAATTCAACACTTCAACCACGACAATGCCGATAACGAATATTCGCGCATTTTCACAGGCTAAAACACGTACAAGGAAGATTGAACTTATTGACACCACTGATGAGTCACAGGTACAATTGGTCAGTCAGCTAAAAGGAGCTACAGCCAGAGCCTTGGATGCATTGCAGGAGGTTCATAAGGGCAGCCTTCAACAACCGTTTTCGCAGCAAGAGGGGAGATCTCTCTTGGACCTGGAGGCCCCGCCTTCCCTGGGGTGTCCCCTATTCAGCCCCAGCGAGCAGCAGGAGCCGAACCATCACTGGTTGACCTCGGAGAAGACATCAGTCCACCGTCCACTGGTGCAGTCTCACGAGCTCACACATCTGAAAGGAATTCTATATTAGATCGGGTTATAAATGACACCAGAAGGACATGTAGAGAGATACTACAGGAGATGCCGACTATACCGACCTCTCAGGAATCACCACAACCTGAGAGATTGACACCGGACCGTTGGGCGAACTCCACCCGAAGAGTATCTCTTTCCGGCAAATATATCGTCAAGAAATCCCCTCAGAGCGTTGGCACAAGGCAATTACCGACCTGAAAACCGAAACCCGATTTACATCAACACCGTCTGTTCCCCTGTACAAATAGACCATTTCATTTGATGGCACTAAAAGTGTCACCGATTTCATCGATGAGGTGGAAAGACTGGCCGAGTCACGCAAAGTACCACTAGGACAGGTGTTCGACTTAGTATACGAACTCCTGAGGAAAGACGCCGGGATTGGTTCATCCCCCGTAGAAGAACGTTTCAAAACTGGGACGACTTCAAATTCCAATTGAAAGAAGCTTTCCTACCGGTGAACTACGAAGAAAACCTGTTGGAGGAAATAAAAAAGCGAATGCAGGACCAGGATGAGAAACTTCTGCTCTATGTTACGAGAATGCAGAACCTATTCCAGAAATTATCCTGCAATCGACCGTCCGAAGAGGAACAGATCCATCTGATTAGACAGAGGTTACTGCCGTCTCTACAACAAGCCCTGGCCTTCCAAGAAACTAGGATTTATGATGAGCTCCTACGGAGGAAAAAAGTGTCTGAACTGGTTCAATGGCAGA
>CM024246.1:49545225-49771891 GCA_013421045.1 Propylea japonica
TTTACAATCTGACTGTTATTTTAGATCAGTTTACTGTTTGTTTTGTTTTCAACTAATGTTGCTCTGTTCGTGTATTTTCTTTTGTTATTTTTGTTTATTTTACGACGACTTTTCTCGTACATTTTTCTGCAGATGCTTTGAGATGACCCTACAAATGTAGCTTTTCGATAAAGAATACTTGCAGCAAACATGAAAAAGTTTTATCAATATTGAAAGACAGTCTGACGATGTCAGACGCTAACGAAAAAAGATGGGTGAAACAAGCTGTAATATATTGGTTATAAAATTTAATATTGTCATGCGTTCATCTCCCCACTTAATCTGATTATATTATAATTGTTCTCCGATGCAAAAAGGGAGTCAGTTGTATTGTAGCAAATGTAGATTAAAGTATACGTCCGTTGAAGTAGTCGTTTTTTAATCATTGCCATTCATTCAATACACCACACAGGCCTACTTACGCGGCGGTTTTTTCTTTACTTTCAGGTAATCTTCCTCCATCTCGACTACTATAGGGGCCGTGACCGGCTTTTCAGTTTCCGGTTCTTCCGTAATCAAATCTAGACTGCTCTGTCTGGCCGCCAGGACGTGACGTGGAGGTCCTGGGTCCTTGTGGAGAGCGTCCTCAGGGCCTTGTTCAGTGTTCATTTTGCAGCCTGCGGCGTGTTGTTGTCTTAAGCTGTCATTTCACTGTTTTGTAGATGGAAACTCGAACATTGGCAATGTGCGAACTTTAACTATGACTATTTATACTTGTAGACTGGTCGAGAGCGAGATCTGCGGGTATTTTTAGAAGATTCGGCGTGTAGGGAAATTGGCGATGCAGTAAGATTCGTTTAGTATCTGTTATGATTCGTTTGTAATCGTTAACTTGATGAATTGGTGATATATTAGCGTTAGTTGGGGTATTTGCAATTGCATTGGTTTTTTTCCCACGTTTACATTGAGAATCGCCAGTGATCTTGAGGAAATCAGAACACTCATTACGGATGTAATTTTTCGAAAGCTATTTCAAGTGATAATCTGATGAAAAAAAGCACTTTATCCTAAATCGCAGAAAAAATTGCCATGCCTGACAAAATTTCTTGAAGAAAGATTCAAGACTTCTTTACTGTCAGGACAATCATTCCCTTACTAGACCTCGCAGTCTTCATGGACAGCCAGGAATGTTGGGCTTTCCTACCCAGTAAAAAAACATTCTGTTATTTCAATGAATAAAAATCTCTTCGATATGCATATTTCAGCTTTCTTTCTGAGCAAATCCAATGACTTTATTGTGTGTACCATGTGGCACTAACCTGCAGAAACCACAAGAACTGTGTCATCATAGTCCGATAACGTTCGCCATTCACCGTTACTACTTAACCTTCTTCGCGTGAAGAGTGTTGAAATATCCAATGTACAGACTTGCTTATGTTTTTTCAATAATTGTCAGTTGAGTTAAAACAGGCTACGGCCTCGACTCTACCATACCCAACCAACCCCTAAAGTTATTTCCAATGTAACTTTTTGTCTTATTATTTGTTTACCATTTATTTCCGATAGCCTGTTCCATTTTAAACAAAAAATGTCAATTGAGTTTTTTGCCCAAAATAAACCAGTTCGCAGTAAAATAGTTATTTTTGTATTAAGTGCGTAAAATGAGTGTTTTTTTCATGGCACATGAGAGTGTCAATTTTGGTCGAGACCGCAGGTCGAGGCCAAAAATTCACTCGAATGAAAACACGAATTTTATACGCACGAAATACAAACAACATTTTTTGTACAACTGTGAATGTGAATTTACATCGTCTGAAATACGTATAATCATTGAAGATAATGCTTTCAGTACAATATTTAAATGAATCCAGTGATCTTTTTGTGTCGTAACTATAGAAACAGTTTGTTGAAATTGTTTGAATCGTTGACAGTATTCGCTCGTAGTTGCTTCAATTTCGAATTATTTTAAGAAGATGAATGTTGAACATGATAGTGGTAGTGGTACCCCGCAGATATGGCTGAAGAAGCAAATACAATGGTATATTATATGTTACCAGCCAAATCAAAGCTAATAATATGAGAAAACATATAACCAATTTCGAGAATGGTGCAACAAGAACAACGTAAAAAAGGTTTCTGAAAATGTGCTCACATGCTATTTCGAGGAAAAATTAAAAATTTTTGAACCTTTCAAGTTATGGAGCTCAATGTTAAAAAAAACATCGAATGTCAAGGAAAATATTGATATAAGGAATTTTTCAAAATTGGTCCCGCTTATTAAGAACAAAAGCGTCGGATACCGAGGAAAGAAATCTAAAGTGTTATGGAGGAATAATATCAATAAATTTCTCAGAGATGCTGATGACGAAACTAATTTACTTCATAAGGTACAGATACAATCATAATTTTGTGAAATTAGTTGTACCTAATTAAAAATTTCATTATTTTGAGCTGTTCTAATTTTAGTTATCAGCAGTGAAAAATAGTATATTATATTATAAGGATTAAAAGTGCATCTTTTTTTTACGAGCAATATTTGCAGTTGCGAGGCGCAGCCGAGCGAATGCAAAATTGCGAGTTGAAATAGGCACTTTTAATCCGAATAATATATACTATTTTTCTCCAACCAAGTCAAAATTACAATAAAATTGGTTTTAGTGAAAAATCGTTCATAATTTGGTTATGAATTTGAACACAGAATCAGTGATTGTCAAGTAGACTTCAAATGCATGTACAAGGATTAAAAGTAGCGTTTTTAATCCTAGGATTAAAAGTGTTGCTAAGTAACGAGTGAATTTTTGTACGGTAAGAAAATCTATGACTTTTGCACCTGAAAAGAGTACAAAAATGTCAACATTTTTTGATGGTTGGAGAAAAAAGACTTTTTTTAACGGTGAAAAAAAGTAATATTTTACGCATCCATAGTGATGAAGAAAAGTCAAGTTTTTTTGACAGTTGTACAAAATAGTAATTTACGTAACAAGTCCGGAAAATAGGGTTTTTTTTGGACGAATAGACAAAATTCTAGGACGAGCGCAAGCGAGTCCTAGAAGTCTATGAGTCCAAAAAAACCATTTTCGGGCGTGTTGCGTACAATATTTTTCGGCAACCGTCTAGAATAACAAATCAATGAGACGACACATTTCTTTTTTATATATTTTAATTCTTATTTAAATTAAACAGAACAGAAAATATCACATATTAACAGACAAGACATTTCATGTCAAAAAAAGGCGGTGTTTTGAAGAACACCGATAAACAAACTAGGTACTATATTTAATTTTTTTTCTGAAAAACGATTTTTTCGGCAACCGTCCGGGAAGTACGTACTTCCCGGACTAGGCCGGGAAAGGCTTCTTTCTCAAAGAAAAAGCGTCCGGAAAGTGGGTACTTCCCGGACGGTTGCCGAAAATAGTAATTTACGTAACAAGTCCGGAAAAAAGGGTTTTTTTGGACGAATAGACAAAATTCTAGGACGAGCGCAAGCGAGTCCTAGAAGTCTATGAGTCCAAAAAAACCATTTTCGGGCGTGTTGCGTACAATATTTTTTCGGCAACCGTCTAGAATAACAAATCAATGAGACGACACATTTCTTTTTATATATTTTAATTCTTATTTAAATTAAACAGAACAGAAAATATCACATATTAACAGAAACATTCTAATTCTTATTTATATTAATATTTATATTAAAATTCGAGCAATTACTGATATTGAAGTACCCACTTTCCGGACGCTTTTTCTTTGAGAAAGAAGCCTTTCCCGGCCTAGTCCGGGAAGTACGTACTTCCCGGACTAGGCCGGGAAAGGCTTCTTTCTCAAAGAAAAAGCGTCCGGAAAGTGGGTACTTCCCGGACGGTTGCCGAAAAAAATATTTTACGAACAACTACAGAGATGGATCGTCATAAATGCGAAACTAATCTATCTAGTAGGACACTTTTAGCGATAGTGACAATTAAATTGATATAACGCTGTCAGTAGTTGTTCGTATAATAATTTTTTACTGCGAACTGGTTTATTCTGGGCAAAAAACTCAAGAGACATTTTTTGTTTAAAATGAAACAGGCTATCGGAAATAATTTTTTTAAATGGTAAACAAATAATAAGACAAAAAGTTACATTGGAAATAAACGTTAGGGGTTGCGTTTCCCACCCTTACAACCATGGGTGAACCAAATAAATAACTGGATAAGTGTCTTTTTGCTAGTAGGAAACGTCAGGTTAATTTCAATATTGTAACTTTTTTGGTGCTTGAAAAAATTGTTATACAAATTTTATGTACTCCCTTTGAGGGTCTGTATCTTAACAAGGGATACTCCAATGAAGTTTCTTTATATAAAAGATCCTATCTTTTTTTCGATGATGAATCACCTCCTTAAATATTTTACACTTATTTAGTTACATCCTGTATATGTGAAGATCACTAATACTTTTTGTTATTTCTTTGTTTATATGGAATAAAATTGTCTAAACATTCTTATCTCTCTATTATTTTTAGTATGAATATCTCAATGACCCATATAATGAGAAAGTATGAGTGAGAGAAAACAGGATGATATCATAACGAAAATTGATGCAAAAGTGAGATGAAATTATGTCAATGACTATCATACTGAAAGTATCTATGCCCTCAAGGTGTCAATCATTATAGCTTTTACCCTACGTCGTCCAAAATATCAATTCAAAATTCTGCATAGAGATGAAATACTTATGTCAAAGTGACGTAATATATAATAAGAATATATCCATATATTCTACAAGAAAGATATCTCAATTTTCCAACAAAATCTGAAACGGAATAAAAGCCCCATACACCAGAAGATGATGCCGCAATATTCCTTTCTTCAACTGATTTGATTGATGAAAATTCTCCTCCGCAGACATTATAGACCCATCAGAAATACCTGCGACACGACCAAAACCCTGTAATCCATCTCGAACCTTGAACCACCCTCTCCTACCCCTAAACAGCAGTCGTATCTTTTCAACGATTTATGACCCTCCGTGATTTATGCGTTGACAAAAGTTTTGGAAATATGTCAGAGGCACATACGCGATATAAATCCGCATTTAATAACTGAAAGTACGAGGAGCATTCCAATAAGACCACTGCGAAATTAGGTTCGAACTCGGATATATTTTCCGTGTCGTGAGGGAACTGGAAAAATTTCGATTTGATTGAATTAGGAAATTGAGTTGTGGAAATTTGATGAATTGGTGAGGGAGTATTTCGAGCTTGTGATTCGGTGGTTTGACAGTTCGAACGGTGTTTAAATGTTGAACGGGAATGTGAAATTTACTATTAAGAAGAATAGGACTAATAGTTATGAAAATCGTCCATCAATACGATACCTAGGAAAGAAATAACTCAAAATACTGAAATTTACAGAGCAACTTTCTCCGAATATCAGAGGAATTTCAAGAAAACAAGATCGAATTTGACTATGTTCGTAGTAAAGATTGATTTCAGTTCGCTTTTTCTGTAATTTTGAGTC
Organism: Propylea japonica; assembly: GCA_013421045.1. Lineage (NCBI taxonomy): Eukaryota > Metazoa > Arthropoda > Insecta > Coleoptera > Coccinellidae > Propylea > Propylea japonica. The sequence goes on from CM024246.1 coordinate 49,550,700, forward strand.
GAAAATGGTGTCAAACGATGAAATTCGACTCATTGATGACGAATTCGTGGTCAAATTCAGTTCTGTCCATAAACTCGTGCGTGAAAGCTCTCGAATGGTTTCAGGTTAGAGTCAGTTCTTGAATGCTTCGGTTATGTTCGTTTTCTAGTAAAATTTTACAGGGTATTCCATAAAATATGGCCATTCAAAATTTTGTTCATCAATATCTCGGACAAAACTAAACCAATCGAAATGAAATTTTGCGGCTACATGCCAACATACTCATAAGAAAGGTGTAAACTATGGAAAATCAAATTGAAATATTGAAAAGAAAAGTCCTTATAATTCCAAAAAAATTTGCGATTAGACTGAAATTTATTTTGCGGGTGAATATTTTCATACCGAATGTTCATGAAGAATTTGAAGATAATCGCATAATCGGAATCATAGAATTCAATTTTTTTAAATTTATATTTAATTTAAAGCAGTAAGTACGTCAGAACTAGAAGGAGTTTCAGTATTATAACAAAATGAAAGTGTAAAAAAAGAAAAAAATTCTAATATTCACATGAAATAGTTATTTAATCAACTAGGTTATTAAAGACAGCGACTAATGGTCAATAGTTCGAGACCATTAATAACGGAGTTGATTACAAGATTTTTCCGACGATTTCAATATGAGTTGTGTATCAATTCTTGATTGAAATACATTTTCATTTTGCACAAGACATACATTTGACAATATGAAATTTCTATGTTTCTATGTTCCAGTAGAGTTTCGACATTTCTCGTAGTGCTTCTGAATACTTTGTGTACGGTTGCCATGAGGATTGCACATTGAAATGGCTAAAAAATTGAGCATTAAAATGAGTCATTAATGTTCAATATCGTACACATTAAAATCACCTTTTATTTCGAGGTCGGCGGAAAAAACTTTTGATTGGAATGAAACCGAGTTCGAGAATGTAAATTGGTAAACTGAATGAACATGCAAATTTCGAAATGATTCTGTAATCAGAACCATAAAATTTTGATATTTTTAGTTATCGATTTTTCACATATTTCATTCTGGAAATACCCAGGATATAATTCCCGTCGTGCTCAGATTTTTTTTCCATTCATATGTAAAGGCATTATTGCTCCACCAACAAACGAGCGTTTCTTGAATTTTTTATGCTCATAATCAACGATAGATATAGTCCGTTTACGAGAGGTTGAGCCGCCGGTTGGCCATGAAAATTTGGCATATTCCACTGTGTATATTGAAATTTTAGGTTATGTTGTTTATTTTCCTGTCAGATTGATACGCAATGTTGTCAATATTGCATAGTTCTCAAATAACTCGCAAGCTCGTCGGACGAGGCCGGGTACTTTCGGCAACGTTGACTTCATTTAAAGTTATGACAGCAAATACTGCCAACTTCAGATAAATAAACAAACGCGTACTATGCGCTCACAATTTCGTGAACGGACTATACCATAGACTAACTAAACGGAGAATAGATGAGACACTAGTAGAACAAGCTTCAACGCCATCTGTTTTGTACAACATTATTAATTCGTGAAAAAGGCTCAATTGAAAAAGGAATCTGTATCGTAAAGTTGCCTCAAAAAGAATTCTGTAGTGCAACTTTTGAATAGGTAGGTACACCCATATACAAGAGGCAAAAAGTTTTCTGAAATTCAATTTCCAAAAGGAAATCAGAAATGGATTCGTGCAAGTTATCGATGAGTGAGAAAATTTATTTTCATGAAAATAATACCTGCAACGAACTTTCATCTGATTTTCTTTTGGAATCGAGAAATGAGGATCAATAATCAAATTCTGGATAGAATAAAATTTATTTACTGAAATAGGTACCACCCATTGAAAACACAGATTTATTTCATAAATATCTAATCAATAAACTAATGATTGCATTGAAAACATTTTCAAAAACTAACAATAATGAATTCAATAATACAAAATATGAGTATTTACCGACTAAACTTATTCAATACATGAAAAACTTTTTTGAAAACTATGAGTATCTTAATTCTTATAGGTAACAGAATATACATATAAATTTTATAATTACCCTCTTGCATCTCAATTTTCACATCCAATAACACAGCACGTCTTCACTCTTGCAGGCATATCGAAATTCATTATACATATTTAAAAAAGAACGTGTCAAACCACTCCTTGTGTCAGTTGACAATTCAAAGGTTTTTTGATAACAATGATTTTACATACCTACTATTTTCTCGATAGGATTTCCATGAATGCAACGACATCTAACTATCAAATTGAAAATAATTTTTTCGTGTATTAGTCTCCTCCTCCGACAGATGTCGCGGAATATACGAGTGGCTCATCTAATTTTTTAGTTTTGTCTATGGACTATACATTTCTATTTAAATGAATTTGTTGAGTATTCCAACTTCAAATAATAAAACATACCCATGAAAACTGAGTGAATGGGAGATATTTCTCTATACGATTTCCCCCTTCAAATTATGGCAAAATAAACGCTTTCACCATACAATCGGAAAAACAATCATACAGAAAAATCGCAACCAATCAATTCGTATTTTTTCCTCTGTCAGGCCATTATCCCTAATATCTTGTGATATCCGTTTCGCTGTAATCACCATCTGAATTCTTAATACACATGTTACATGGACGCAGCCAGGCAGTTGAGTAACTGATGGCAAGCTCAGCCACTGTAATATCCATTATTATTATAGGATGTCTGGGGAAATATATATTTATCAACTCGAGTCAACCCAAATCCCATCTATTTTTCATAGAACACAAGGGGCAGAGTTCTTAGGAAGTAAGATCACGATTCTCTGCGAGAAATCTCTGCTCTGAAACTACCCGTCGTTTATGGGATATGGGATAATACAGAATGAAAGATTAATTTATAATTATGGTGGTTTGATTACTAGACTGGTTGTGAAAACATATACAGGGTGTTTTGTAGTATTTTTCATTCATATTAATTTCCGCTTGGCTAAATAAACGTCTTTCAAGTGGAAATCTTAGCTATTGAAAGATGTCTAGATTTAAATCTAGAAAGAAACTATTAGAAGTGCGATATAGCCATACACTCAGATAGTCAAGCTGCTATTAAATCACTGAGCTCCTACGTCATCCTCTCAAAGATGATCTGGGAGTGCCGGAACAAACTCAATGAGGTAGTCAAGAAAAATAAGGTGTTTTTAATCTGGGTTCCCGATCATTCGCGAATCAAAGGACACGAAGAGGTCAATACGCTTGCCAAAGAAGGCGCAAGAATGTCACTCATTGGCACAGAGCCCTTCTGTGGTATAGGGCAATGTAGCTATAAGAAGGAGTTTCTGGAGAAGGAGAAAGCCGAGAAGGAAAAACTCTGGCGGAATCTCCCAGGGATGGATCATTCGACTAAGTTCCTTCGGAACTTTGAAACAGCAAGATCCAAAAATATCTGGATTTTAGTAATAAACAAATACACCTCCCCACTGGCTTTCTTACAGGATACTGTCACCTCAGGAAGCACCTGTTGAGGATGGGATTATCGGACACTGACGAGTGTGGGTTCTGTGGGGATGAGGAAGAAACCCCCATTCGCCTAGTCATGAAATGCTTCGGCATTGCGAGTCTAAGGAGAGAATGCCTTGGGCGAGAAACTTTTAAGAGCTACTAGCCTCGTTAAAGCCTTCACAGATATTCGATTTCATCAGATCTCAGGAACTGGAAGGCGAGCTGTGAAGGTTTGTGGCCAGAACAGCTCTGCAAGGGAGGTAAATAGACCTTGAGGTCGCCGTGAACTGTTACCCCTTTGTAAAGTATAACTATAACTACTACCATTCTATTTGAAATAGGAAGCCGTGTGTTATCACAGTTGCTACTAAACAATCTGTGAGTTCTCATCTACTCGGTGGTTCCTGATTCTTGAATTTGAAAACATATTTGACACTCATCTTAGATCCTTGGCAACGATACAAACATAAACCTCAAGTGGATTGCTAGATTGTTGGTTACTCAGCGAGTAGACAGTTTTGTGTGTAATCATCACAATCTCACAAGCTAATTCAGTAAATCACTCTCTTCTAAATTCACTCAGTAGCAACTTGTAAAGTATCTCAATGTAATCAACCCCTTACAGTTTTCGCTGAAGCTTCTTAATATACTATCACATGAACTTTCACACTGGGTATCTTAAAATTCAGTTGACTGATACATCATATTGAACTCTAAAAATCCGTTGCGCTGGGCTCCTCGAACAATTTTTCAACTTTTTGATTTTGACAGAAGAAGCTGACATGGGTCGATTACATAGAGATACATATTTTACAAGCTGCTACCAAGCAAATTAAGTAGCTGATTGAAATTCGCTCAGTGTATTCCTGTTCGCTAACCAAGAATTTGATTGTAAAAAAGCTGCATCTAAAGTACAAAAGCTGGGCTACTTTACACGATAAATCGCTAGCGTTTTGGTTCGTCGGTATGTAAACAGTTGCTAAGTAGCAGTAGTAGGTGCTACTAATGCCCGTACTCATAGTCGATGCTCCGTTAAATCTCGTATTCAAGAAGATCTTAGGCTCGTATTCATAGTTCGCCCTAGAGGGTGAGTGAGAGTTTTCATCGTCCTTGGCTTGAGTTGAGGTCACCTTTATGACAAGTATTCATAAGGGCGATACAAGTTCTCACTAACCCTCAAGGGCGACTATGAATACGAGCCTAAGGTCTTCTTGAGCAAGAGATCTGACGGAGCATCGACTATGAGTACGGGCATTAACAATCTGTGTGTTCTCATCTACTCGGTGGTTCTGGTTCTGAAATTTGAAAACGTATTTGACATTTATCTTAGATCCCTGACAACAATACAGACATAAACCTCACGTGGATCACTAGATTTTTGGCTAATCAGCGAGTAGAAAGTTTTGTGTGTAATCATCACAATCTCACAAGCTAATTCACTCGCTTTCAAATTCGCTCAGTAGCAGCTTGCAAAGTATCTCAATGTAATCGATCCATAATTGAAGATGATAAATTTGACTAACTCGATTTGATCGACTCGAATTCACCCAGTTGAAAAACTCAAGTTATCACCACAAGCTACGAGTAATTCACTTGCTTCTAAATTCGCTCAGTAGCAGCTTGTAAAGTATCTCAATGTAATCGATCCATAATTGAAGATAATACATTCGACTAACTCAATTTGATCGACTCTGATTCACCGAGTTGAAAAATTAGAGTTATCATCACAAGCTACAAGTAATTCACTTGCTTCTAAATTCGCTCAGTAGCAGCTTGCAAATTATTTCAATGCAATCGACCCATTAAACTTCTCGGAAATCGCGCTCAGGTAAGCAAAATCCACACATTCCGATCCATCAACATCGCGTAAACGTCAAATTTCAGTGATGAATATCCGTAAAACAAGATTCATTTAACACGACGCTTGGTGCAACCGGTGCACAGCTCAGTCGACTAAACCAAAATATCAGACCATCAGTATATACAGAGAGTAAATCGTCCACCGCCCACGTTTCGAATTATTTACGCATCCATCATCCGAGAATTTATGTTGAATTAATTTCGATGCGATGTGCTGCAGTAAGTGATATGAATATTCAGATTCGGCGTCCTGTGAAGAACGTCGCGACGCCTGTTTGCGGTGGAAAAATAAACCGAAGCAAGTGCTGGCGATTTGAATTTAGCGCCACTTCTGTCGTTTTGGATACATTTTGGTACACAGGGTTGAGATAAGTATGGAACCAAGAAAATATCGGTTTTTCTACGACTGTCACAAAATACCTTTATTCTATGACCAATGATGATTTCTTAATGTACTAAAGGGTTTTCCGATATGAGGTGTTATTTTGATATTCAAAGAAAAATGCCATTTCCCAATATAAACGATCAGATGTTTATTTCATCATAAAGAAGAAGCTATGCTGTTAATAATGGGAAATAACATCAGGCAAATGACCACCACGACCACGCTTACAGGACCATATTCTTTTAATCAAATTTTCCATAACCAAACCGCAAAGTTGCTGCTCTATGTCCTAGATAGCCTCACGAATTCCATATTTGAGGTCTTGAATCGACGCTGGGCTATTGGTGTAGACCTTCTCTTCCACGTGGCCCCAAAGGAAGAAGTCGCAAGGTGTTAAATCACAAGATCTTGATGGCCAATGGTGATCACCTATTCTAGAGATAACACGGTCCAGAAACTTTTCCCGCAAAAGATCAATGATAACTGAACTTTATAAGCCTTAAGACTCAAATCGTTATGCAAAATACGTTTGTGGATTGCCTATTTCCAAAGAACGATGAGCAACGGACAAACCTGGGTTTTCTTCAACACTATCAGCTACAGCAGCAATATTCTCGGCTGTTCTTGAGCGACGTGCACGGGTTTTATTTCTCACATCACTTACTTGTTCCAACAGCTCGAATTTTTCTGCCAATTTCTTTATTGCGGTCCGACAAGGTGCTTCACGACGACCCAAAAATGTTCGAGTTTTACGAACCGTCACGGCCAAATTTTCACCATTTTTATAGTGAATTTTAATAATTTCAACGCGTTCTTGAAGCGTGTATCGTTTCATTTTTATTAATGGCGTAGTTTCTACTTGTCAATTGTCAAAAAATGACAGCTTGTAACGTGATATCTACCTAAATATCGGGCTATTCAAAATAACACCTCTTATTGGAGAACCCTTTCTATACTAATATTATAAAGAGGAAAGATTTGTATGTTTGTGGGTTTGTGGCGTTGATACGAAGCTACTAGACCGATTTCAATAATTCTTTCACCCTAAGAAAGGTACAATATCCCTGAGTAACATAGGCTATACTTTTCAACCGAGAAAATTAAGGAAACCTACTATAACTTCAATGATAAAAAATATGAGTACCAAAATCAGCTATTTTCAGGTGCGCTGCAAAAACCGTAAGACGTACATGGAAACAATGTATGACGGAAAAGTACCTCTCTAATAGTTCTACGAAAAAGTCCGCGATAGCATATATCTATCTTTCAAGGATTACTCGGTATCAACTTTTAAAGTTTTCCGAATGTTTCTCAAAATTATACATTATTTGGGAGTATTTTTTTTATTAATACGCTATTGATCCTTTCCCAATTAAATACGTCGTTCATACCCAGTATTTAATTTAGAACGAAATTGCTTTTTACATCATTCAATTATGATGAATACATCAAAAGATATGGCAGGTTGCGTCTCCGAGGTAGGCACTAGGCTGGTAGGAGAAGGTGAGGGATGTATGAATGTTTTTTGGATTGCCTGATGCCCGTATGTTTATGATCACAAATCAGATCAACAGATGGCGCTGTAACCGTTATTTAGGTTATTCATCTACTCTGCAACTAAACGGCTGGATCGAATTGGATGAATTTTTGTGTATACATACTTAGTCTGAATATACTGCTCATCGTGCTGTTCTTGCGCTCAGCTGGTCTTTTATTAAGCTCTCTTCGCTCACTTCACTCTGCATCGTGATCTTTTATTATCAGAGCGAGGAAGAAGATCAGACATATTCGCTCCCGCTCAAAAGCGAGAGCTCTTCAAAATGTCATTTTATTTCTAACCTAAGAGTTAGTTTAGGACAGTTGAGGTTAGTTGTTTATGTTCTGGATGGTTTAACGAAAGATGAAACTAATTTTGTTGATACAATATGTGGTATCGCGAAAGCAGAGACACCGTTTCAGAGCGAAAGACAGCAAATAATAATTTTGAGGTTACGAATTCTTTGATTTGACAAGCCTTTGCGCTTGAGCGTTCTTTTATTATTTTCACTCTACAACAAATGTCTTGACGTCACAGATAACCTTGCTCGCTCCGCAGATCATATTTTCAGACTAAGCATCAGAACAACGTCTGTTGGGTCTGCTAGTACATTATAATTCTCTTATTTTATGATGCACTAGTTGCTGGGCACGATAATAAAACAAGGACAATGGCACTATTCGTTGTTGGTCATCCTTTCAGTCATAACCGGAAACAGCTAACTTTTCGAATATTCCAGTGTTCACCTTGGCAGCAAAATTCTTTCTGTGATGCATTGAATATCGAAATTTTCCGATGTAATTTTCTATACCGGTATACCTAAAATTATTCATAAGTTTTCGAAGATTCACTGGAAACTCCAGACCATACTATGATCAAGATCAATATAATCACATCAAATAGGTTGACCTAATACCTCATGCATGAAGTTCTCCAGCAAACCCATTCCAAATGCAGCCAGTGATAAATATAACACCCCTCAAGCTGTCTAGCAACCGTGCTAAATGATCTATGAACGCACAAGACAGGCCCCTTGTCTATTGACACAACTGTTGATCCCGCTTGTGCGGCCATATATCAAAACGGCCCATCACGAAATATTATGCATGAACTAGATTAAACCGGTACATCTGATATGAAATACATTTCCCTCGACGTCTAATCTCCTTAATAATAACGGTTAATCGCTTCTGAGAATATCTCGCTGCTCTGCGCTCCATCTTGAAAGCGAAGAGATGGACGCAATATGGCGTAGTTTGTTACGGTTGAATTCTTTATGATTGAGTATTACTTGCAGCCTGTCGCAAAATTACTTAATCCCACGATAAGACACAGACAATAACAATATTTGTTGTTGTAGTCTTTCGAATATTCTACTGTTCACCTAGACGGCAAAGTTCTCTCTCTGGTGCATTGAATGTCAGATGTTTTCGATGTGATTTTCCACATCTGTATATCCATAAGTTTTCAAAAAATTGCCGAAATCTGCAAAACCATACTGTGATCGACATTATCGAATGAAATAACTTTGACCTAATACCTCATGCATAAACTTCTCTAGCACAACCATTCCAAATTCAATCAGTGATAAATATAACATCCCTCAGGCTGTCTAGCAACCGTGCTAAATGATCTATGAACGCACAAGACAGGCCCCTTGTCTATTGACACAACTGTTGATCCCGCTTGTGCGGCCATATATCAAAACGGCCCATCACGAAGTATTATGCATGAACTAGATTAAACCGGTACATCTGATATGAAATACATTTCCCTCGACGTCTAATCTCCTTAATAATAACGGTTAATCGCTTCTGAGAATATCTCGCTGCTCTGAGCTCCATCTTGAAAGCGAAGAGATGGACGCAATATGGCGTAGTTTGTTCCGGTTGAATTCGTTATGAGACAATGGCGTCTTGACGCTGTGTTGGATAACGATGGTCTTAACTAACGTGGAACTGACCGTCTAATTATTCGGACAGATATTTAGGGGTTGGATTGTGGAGGGTTGAAGGGATTGGGGCAATGATACCACATGGGAGAAATAAGGATACTGTAGAAGATGTCTGAAGATGGATAACGAATGCCTTCTAGAACGTCGAAAAGAAAAATTAAATTCTTTCCTAGTGCTCGTTCTAAAGGGTTTTCCAATAAGAGATGTTATTTTGATATTCAAAGCTAAATGCCATTTTTCAATATAAATAATCGAATGTTTATTTCATTATAAGGAAGAAGCTATGTGGTTAATAGTGGAAAATAACATCAGGCAAATGACCACCACGACTACACTTACAGGACCATATCATTTTAATGAAATTTTCTATGACCAAATCGCAAAGTGGCTGCCCTATGGCCAATTGTGATCACCTCTTCGAGAGATAACACGGTCCGGAAACTTTTCCCGCAAAAGATCAACAATGGTTTAGTTGCTTTTGTGGCACGTAGCGCGTTTTTGAAGCGTGTATCGTTCCATTTTTATTAATTTTTATTATTTTCTACTCGTTAAATGTCGAAAAATGGCAGCTTCAAACGTGGCGTATAGCGGGCTATTCAAAATAACACCTCTAATTGAAAAACCCTTTACTTAAATGAGTGCTATATCGTTTTACCCAAATTCCTGTAATTTTAGAATTTTGAGCCGAAAATGTTCTCAAACGATAGGGTTAGACTCCCTGATGACTAATCCGTGGACAAATTCGATTCTGTCCGTGAGGCCGTCCGGACGTAAGCACTATTAGAAAGAAATTGTCGTAGAAACTTGAGATTTTCAGGGTGAGTTCGGTTTCCAAATGTCGCGGTTAAGTTCGTTAACCAGCCAAATCGTCAAGGGTGTTCCATAAAAATTGTTCATTCAAAATTTTTGTACCTCAATATCTCAGAAAAAACGAAACCAATCGAAATGAAATTTTGCGGCCACATGCAAGATGCTCATAATATAAGCCTCATACAACTTTTTTTGGCCATAGTATCAACAGAACCATAGAATATTCAATTGGAATATTGAAAAGAATATTCGTTATTCTCCAATAACAAGATATCCGATTCGGATGAAATTTATTTTGTGAATGAAGATTGATATACTGAATGTTGATCCAGAATTTCAAGAGGATCGCATCATCAGAACAATAGAATTTATTTTTTTTTAATTATTGATTCATATTTATTGATATTGAAATACGAGTACTTTAAACTATAATTCAAGATTTATTGAAAGAGTACTTGTGTTTCGCGATCTCATTTTCTATTGATGCCCCATACGTTGAACTATATAGAAATCCTAATTAGAAAAACAAACCAAAAAAAAATGATAATAATACATCGAAATGATTAATTGGGTTTTTTATGTATTTTGAATGGTTAAGTTGAGTAGCTAATGCTAGACTTCGCCCTTGTTCTGTGAATGAATGTTTTTAACATTTAAATAAAGACGCAATTATTATTGCAAGAACCAGAATCCTTATTAGAATGTAAAAAATTGGAAAATTCACTCTAACAATATTTCAAGACCCGCTCTGACCTGTCAAGTATGCTCATTTGTATTCTCAACGTAACTGATCGTAAAATATTCTTTGCAGGCGAAGCTGGAAACGAAAGCTCTGAAAGCTAAACGACCAGGATTCACAGATGATCGTTATGACGAAACGTCTTACTACATCGAAAATGGTGAGTTATAAATTTCCAATATTTAATTATCATCTATCATCTTTTTTTATAATTGAGTCATTCAATTCGAATCAAAATATTAGGATTATTGTGCATTTGCAGTACTGCCTTATGAAATTCTGTCTCAGATATGCATGTTTAGATTCAAAATGTTCCTTGTGTGCTTTGATTGTTAGATTTATTTTTCTACCTGAAATGGAATGAAATTGATATTTTGTTTCCTTTTTTCCCGAAGTTTTCATTTTATTTTCATAATTTCAATCGATTGAATTAATCAGAATTCTATGAACTAGGTTATTAAAATAGGTTAATAATGCAGAACCCAGCGCATGCACCATTTTGCATTGGTCAAGACGTGTTTCTCTTGAGCGCTCGTTCTACTTAAATAGATCACTTTCGAATTTTGAGTCGAAAATGGTCTCAAACGATAGGGTTTAACTCCGTGATTCGTGGTCAATTCAATTCGGGTCTGGGGCCGTCCGGCCGGCCGTGGGCACGATAATTATCGAAAAGATATGGCAATACACATTTTCTTCAATATCTCAGACAAAACGGAATCAATCGAAATGAAATTTTGCGGGTACACTTCAAATGGCATTTGTCAAAATTGAATATTCTCTTGAAAACCGTGCACCGTGATGACCGGAATAGCGCCGTCTTTTCCCTTTGCTTCAAATAGACACTTGTAAAAAGTTTTCTAGTAAGAGGTGTCTACGACTGTTACTAAATACCTTCATTCCATGTTCAATGATAATTTCTAGATGTACCAAAGGATTTTCCAATAACACCTCTTATTGGAAAATCCTTTGGTACATCTAGAAATTATCATTGAACATGAAATGATTAATTGGGTTTTTATGTATTCTGAAGGGTTAAGTTGAGTAGCTTATGCTAGACTTCGCCCTTGTTCTGTGAATAAAAAAATGTGTAAAAAGTTTTCTAGTAAGAGGTGTCTACGACTGTTACTAAATACCTTCATTCCATGTTCAATGATAATTTCTAGATGTACCAAAGGATTTTCCAATAAGAGGTGTTACATTGATATTCAAAGAAAAATGCCATTTTTCAATATAGATAATCGGATGTTTATTTCATTATAAAGAAGAACCTTTGCCGTTTATAGTGGAAAAAAACATCAGGAAAATGACCACCACTACTACGCTTACAGGACCATATTCTTTCAATGAAATTTTACATAACCAAATCGCAAAGTGGCTGCCCTATGTCCTCGATAGCCTCACGAATTCCATCTTTGAGGTCTTGAATCGACGATGGGCTGTTGGCGTAGACCTTTTCTTTCACGTGGCCCCAAAAGAACAAGTTGCATGGTGTTAAATCACAAGATCTCGGTGGCCAATTGCGATCACCTCTTCGAGAGATAACACGGTCTGGAAACTCAGCAAAGACAAGACGTTGTTGATGATCGGTCGGCTTGAGTTCTTGTGTTAACTAAACTTTATAAGCCTTAGGACAGAAAATCTTTATGCAAAATACGGTGTAATAACGTTTGTAGAATGCCTAATTCCAAAGATCGACGAGGAATGGACAAACTTGAGTTTTCTTCAACACTTTCGGCTACAGCAGCAATATTCTCGGCTATTCTTGAGCGACGTGCACGGGTTTTATTCTTCGCATCACTTACTTGTCCCAACAGCTCTAATTTTTCCACCAATTTCCTTTTTTTGCGGTCCGACAAGGTGCTTCACGAACCGTCTCTGCCAAATTTTCACCATTTTTATAGTGAATTTAAATAATTTCGATGCGTTCTTGAAGCTTGTATCGTTCCATTTTTATTACTGGCGTAGTTTCTACTTGTCAAATATCAAAAAATGTCAGCTTCAAACGTGACATCAACCGAAATAGAGGCTATTCAAAATAACACCTCCTATCGGAAAACCCTTTATTTTCCGATATATTTTTTCACCGAATGTCACTCCACAGTACGTCACGTCACGGAAATGTGTGGATCAAACTTTAAACTGTTCCATTTCCAGATTGAAATAAGCACAACGCAGTAAAAGCAAAAGAAACGATAAAAAATAATACTACACGCCCCCTGGAAAAATCGCACCAAAACGAACGATAAGAAGAATCGAAATCGAACCGTATAACGATATTCGACGCGGGACAAATCGAATCATCGGAATTCGCCAATTTCCCGACCTGTTTTTCACCGGGAAAGCGGGGGAAAACCCGAAGGAATTACCAATGTTGTGTGAGTTTTAGGATTCGGGATGTAACGATGATGCTTTACGCGTATATTTTCGCTCTAAATTTTATTCCGTTAGGATTTTGCGTTTTGTATGCGGGACGAGTGATTTTACACTTGGGATTTTTCTTTTCCGGTTTTCATTGTGAATATCGGTAACATTATTTCGTTTGAAATAATGGATACCGTCGCAGCGGGATTCGATTGATAGTGAATTGGGATAACGAGTGTTCTTCATTCGTTATATACAGGGTGCCCGGAGAACTGTGGAGATTTCTCTATTTAGATAAAACATAAAAAAATGGTTCCCATCATATTTTCCTCCCTACGGATATAGGGCCTCCTGGATGGCGCCATTGGAAATCCATTTCACTGGAAGAAATGCCAAACTATTTAAAATTTCATGCAAATTCGATATGATGAACAGTGGTAAGAACCTCTTTAAATACTGCCCCTAAATTTAAATTAGCTTATTTATTTCACCAGGTATGGACAATATTCTTCATTTTTAATGTTTACATTTTTAACACCCTGTTGGACAAGTTATTGAAGAAGAAAAATTCGGATACCTCGAACATTTGGCAAAAGAGAAGGTACTTTTTTCGTCATTGTCGATAAAAAAAACCGTTTTCGAGAAAAATCAACTTTTTCGTTGAGTTCAAAATAAAATCATTTCGAAAAATTGACCAGGTTTTTCAACATAAAAGTTGATTTTTCTCTAAAACGGTTCATTTCATGGACAACTAACAGGAGTACCCTTTCTTCAGTCTAATGTCCATGATAACCAAATTTATTCTTTCAACTCCTTACTAACAGGGCTAAAATTTTGCATTGAAATTTACAACCTAGTCCACCTCTGGTAAACTGAACAAATCGATTAATTTTAAAAGTACCTTACCACTGTTCATTATATCAAATTCTCATTGAATTATATTAAGTAGTTTAAAAATTATTCCAGTAAAAAAAATTTCCAGTGGTGTCATTTAGGAGGGCCTATCTCCGTAGGGAGGATAGTGATCAATGGTTTTTCTTTCGTTTGATTTTCTACACTCGATCGCTATGCAAGGCGTAACACGCAATTTGACCCAAGAGGACTGTGCCCAAGCGATAGTTTTGCGAGAAAAAGGGTATTGCAGAAAGTTTTGTAGTTTCCCATACAAGTGTGTCCAGAATGTTGCAGCAATTCAGGGAGACAGGAATGAATGTCCGAAGACCAGGACAGGGTAGACCACAGGTAACAACTGCCATTCAAGAACGTTACTTGAGAGTTTCTTCGTTGAGACAACGGTTTGCAACCGCTCGCCTTCTTCAAAAGCAGCTTGAGCAAACTCATGGGGTGCAAATAAGCACTCAGACAATTAGAAATCGCCTCAGAGAATATGATTTAAGGCCTCGTGTCGCGGCAAGAGGCCCAGCTCTTACCCCAGCAAATCAAAGGGCGCCTTTGGATTTTGCGAGAGAGCATATCCATTGGGAAGAGGCTGATTAAGAAAGAGTTCTCTTCATAGATAAGTCTAGATTTCGCCTCTACCATTATGATCGACGTTCCCTTGTATACAGACGTCCACATGAGAGATATACTCAGTGCAATTTCCTGAATACTACTGGTTTCGGTTGAGGATCGATTATGGTATGGGGTGGAATATCTTTGACTGCTCGCACAGACCTAGTGGTCGTTGATAATGGAGCTATAAATGCTGATACGTATATAAAGAACATTCCTGAAGGGCATGTAGTGCCATTTGCCCCATATATTAGTGAAAATTTCATATTTATGGACGATAATGCCAGACCCCATCGTGCGCGCATCGTTCAGGCGTATCTCAAAAGGTTGAAGTCTCTCGAATGGAATGGCCAGCAAGAAGTCCAGATCTCAATTCGATTGAGCAGGTTTGGGACAACTTCAATAAAAGGCTGAGAAGTTCAGAGAAATCATCCAGCTACTCTTAATGACTTAGGAATTCAACTCAGAGAAATCTGGGAAGAATTAGATCAGAACATTTCAAGATCACTCATTTTGAATATAGACCGTCGTTGCTAAGTTGTAATTAACGCAAAGAGTGGAAATACCAAGTATTAAATCACTTATCAGCATTCCAGTATTTTGAAAATTGTTTATTTCTCTTCTTTCACATAAGATTCGGTGAAATCCTGAATTTTTCTTCCATTTAATGTGTCTTGTTTCGTTCAAAACCAAACCAAAAATAAGATTTCATTAAAATTGAGATTTTCAGAATGTGCATTAATTTTTTGCGCAGTGTATCATGAGGAATATCAGGGAATCCTTTTCATCAGGACACTCTTTATAACCAAAAAGCTTCAACTCCAAACACATTTCGAAAGCATGAATGGATGATTCCATTTAGGATCGAAATATAGTTTCCAATTTCCTCGAGGCGAAATTGTTTCCATCCCCAACGGCAAATACGTTTCGCAAATAAGCCATCAGGATGTATCAATATCTACCTAATTAAAATACACTCAGTATTTCGAGACCTCAATGGCTATCGAAAATACACAACGGGGCATGGAGCGGAGGCACTTTTGAAACTCATCCGGAAAGTTTCAATGAAAACCGTTGCCAGATCCGAAAATGCTCCGGATATTATTAAATATTTGGTTTCAACTGGGGCGAATGAGACTGGGTTTATAATGGTTCCGTTCGATCGTAGACACTTTTAAAGCAGGTGCGGAATTCTTATATCTCTGTAGTTTTCGATCGTGGAAATTTTCTCTTTTCTTTCAGGAAACTATGCGTTGAATTTTGATCAAGATAGTTTTCATTTTAAAATACTTCTTACGGATATTTCTTGTTCTTTTGAAACTATTTCCCATTGTTTGGTACTGGATATGTACAATTTGAGCATGTTTGTTCCTATGTCTCTAGAACTGATATTCAGTTATTTTTGTTCATAAAAAGCTTATGATGATGCTATAACCACAACATTTTATATATGGCTTAAAATCCATGCTAAGTATATGAATGCAAAATCTCAACACGATCGGAATTATATTCTAGAAATTATTCAAAAAATAAAATATTTAGAAAATCAATAATCAGAACATTCTATGGTTCTGGTGATGCAATCCTCTTGAAATTTCACATGAACATTCAGTATATCAATATTTATTCACACGAATCGTTGATTGATTGATGAAGTTTGTTAATTCATAATAGTTATTTATTATACAAGGGAAAAAAGTATTAGATTTTAGCTCGAGGTTATTTTGTCTCCCGACTCGAAGTGGCGGGACTATTTTTTTCTGTGATAGAAAAAAAGACCATTTATAAGTGAAAGAAATATAACTGTTCACGAATCTACTTTTTTTCCTCCGGAAAAAAATTAGTACTTTTTACCCGGCTACATAGAGAATAATTTTTTTGACAGGGAAAAAAGTAATTTCGGAAAAAGTCATATTTTGTGACCTATCAAGAGATGTAAAATGTCACATTTTTTTTCCCCGTCACAGAAAAAAAATGTTATTTCGAGTCCGATTCGATTGAATTTTTTTTAAATTGTAGGTACATTCATCTTGAATCAATCACTAGTTTTAAATTTCAAGAAAAGTCGGCGTATGTCATGTTATACAGGGTGAAACAAAATCTGTTTTTTTACTCTAACTTTAGAACCACCCCTGGTATGTTCCAGTTGTTCCACCGTGTGATTTCTTATTTAATAATCAAGACACATCTCCTCTTGACAATTTAATTCTTTATTTATAACAATAACTTAATTTTTCTTAAAGAAACAGGGTTTTCAGAGCAACATTAAACTCCACAATTTCGTACTTTCTCAGATTCAACCTTAAATCAACTGGCCTGCTCGAAGACCAGATTTGAACTCAATTTGGCATGTTTGGATGAGAAAAATTTCGATCTCGCGACCAAATCCTGAAAATTTGCAGCAGTTCAGCTATGCTCTAATTGATTCAAAACCTTAATGTGGAGACGAATTGCACCTTTTATCCGCGTCTGGACGGAAAACACGTTATGTTCTGGACTTAGTATTCAATTTATTTTGATTAACTCAGAATTATAGATGGAATTTATGGAAGTACTGTTGTAGCCTCAGCGAAATTCCATGTTTCACTGAAAAACCTACATTCAACAAAAACTGAGCCATTGTTATGAATATATATATATATATTCTTTTGAAATCAAGAGCTAACATAATACAATACATAAAACAAAAATAAAAATCCCTAACTGAGGTTGGTGCAAAACGGGGTACCATACTATTTTTTCGTATGATACCAGAGCTCAGGGAAAAACCCCAGTAGAAAAAACCCTGTCTCGCCGTTTCAACAAAAATAACACTTAAAAACTATTTGAATATTGATGGTTTTCTTCTTTACTTAGTCCAAATGAACGATTACCCTCTCCAGGATGCCTTCGGAATTCTGAATCTGAAACGAAAAAATCAAAGCAGAAAAAAGAAACAGAAAAATTAAATGATTAAAACTCTATTAAATAGATTTAAAATTAACAACCCAATTCAAAAACGACTCGGTAATTTCATGTACAGCTCTCAAGCCATCCTGAAATTTATATATTGGACAATTATTTATCAGGTGTTCAATTGTCTCCTCTGCTTCTCCGCATTCGCAATTAGGACTCTCAACTGAATTCCATTTGAAAAGCATACTATTGCAACGTCCATGACCTGTTCTTATACGATTAAGAACAGTCCATATTTTCCTTGGAAGATCAAATCCAGGAACTTTATTCGAGGGATCAGTTATTAAATCTTTGTTCTGTATATTACATGAGTTCCACTCGGATTGCCAAATTGCTTTATCACTTTCATTTGAGTTCAGAAAATGATTTGACCAAAAAGGTTTTCGTGATTTTAATCGAGGAATGTTATTGTCTGGAATGTAGGAGAGTATTGGATATGAATTTATCGAAGAATTGAATTTGTTCCAAATTTTCGAAGTAATGGCCTGTCTGCGGATATGTGGAGGAGTAATGTTTGAAAGAACTGGTAACCATGGAGTTGGTGTTGATTTTATTGTTCCAGTTACTATTCTCATGGAAAAATTTAATTGTGAATCGATCTTTTGTACATGTGCACTATTGAGCCAAACAGGGCAACAATATTCGGCAGTAGAGTACACTAAGGCTAGAGCTGCCGACGAAGAGTTTTTGCGTCCGCACCCCATGAAGTACCTGCCAGTTTTTGAATTATATTATTCCTTGTTTTCAGCTTCATACGTAAATCATCCAAATGGGCTTTGAAATTAAGAGAAGAATCTAGTTTAACGCCTAGATATTTAGGATTGAAATTATGTTTGAGAGAAGAATTACCAAAAAGTACGTTCAATTTTTTATATTTCTGATGATTATCCAAATGGAAACACGAGACTTCGGTTTTGTTAGTATTTGGACATAAACGCCAATCGAAGAAATAATTTTTCAGAATTTCTAAATCTGCAGAAAGATTATCTTCTATGGTTTTAAAATTTGAATGATGGTAAGCCAAAGCAATATCATCGGCGTATATGAATTTTTCAGATGAAGTTGTGGGGATATCACACAAATATAAATTGAAAAGAAGAGGTGATAAGACTGACCCCTGTGGGAGACCATTATTCAATGTTTTGAAATTACTACTATTCTTGTCGACAAAAACACGGAACCTTCTGTCTGACAGCATATTTTCTATCAATTTGACCATTTTACCACATTTCAGATGACTATAAAGTTTAAAAATCAAACCATCTTTCCAAACAGTATCATATGCTGAAGACAAATCCACAAAAGCTGTACCTGTTTTTAATTTATTATTAAAACCCAATTCAATAAAGGTGGTGAGACTAAGAACCTGATCGCAGCAATTTCTATTTTTTCTGAAGCCCCCTTGGCAATTTTGTAAGGAATTATCTAATTTCGGTTCAATTCTTAAAAGGATTAGTCGTTCTAAAATTTTGAAGGGAACACTCAATAAACTAATAGGTCGATAGCTACTAGGATCGGAGGGATTCTTTCCTTTTTTTAAAATTGCTATGACGATTTACGAAATTCGGTCGGGAAATTACCAGTATTCAAAATATTATTATAAAATGAAAGTAACCAGGATAAGGCTCGTTTGCCCAAGTGTTTGATGAATTCTGGATAGATTCCATCGAAACCCGCTGCTTTCCTGGATTTTGTGCATTTAATCGCTGATTTTAATTCATCGATATTGAACGGGCTAGAAATTTCATCTAATTCCTTGTTTGATTTTCTGAATTTATGCAATTTGTGTTTCATATCTTTGATTTTCGATTTTGATATTTCGACCGAATTAGAAACGTTAAGGAGACGACGAGCAACCAATTTTGGATCAATTTTTGGGGATGACGTTGTGATTGGTGTAGCTTCACCTAATTTTCTCATAACATCCCATGAACTCCTACTAGAATGTGTAAAATTCATGTTAGTGACTATACTATTCCATTTCTCTTTTCGACTGGCATTAATTGAATCCATAAGTTTATCACAATTTTCTCGATTTGGCGAATTCTGATATTCTTCATATAAATTTTGGGTTTCTTGTGACCAGCCAGGTGTGTAGTCTTCACGAAAACCTCTAGGGATAAACTTTTTCGCAGCAGCCTTAATTACACCTACGAATCTAGAGTAATTATCATGGGAAGGTGGAATCCATCTTATATCACTATCAATTTTATTCGCAAATTTAAGCCAATTAGCTTTTTTGAAATTCCATCGGGGTTTATTCAAACATGGAACGAAATCAATTGGATTACCTAGTGTCAACAACATTGGCCTATGTTGGCTGCGTGGAAAATCCCCCATAATTTTACGCTTTATTTGAATAGGTTTATAAGAAGTATCACGGAAAACGAAACACAGATCAGGATTATAGCCTCTATTCCACCTCGAAGAATGAAATGAAGGTTTGTCTTTCGCGTCAAAAATTAAATAGTAATCCTGGTCTTCCATCCAATCTGTAAGAGCTATACCATTTCTATCATTATTATCATACCCCCACATGACATGATGTGAATTGAAATCTCCGCAGTAAATGCATGGTGGAAAACATTGATATTGAAATTTCTGGGCCAAAAATTATTCGGAGGTTTATAGATATTAATGACAGAAATGTCACAAAATTTGAAAGCAATGAAAAAAACTCCTTCAATGTTACCTTTTTGGATAAGCTGAACATTACACACTAATGATTTTTTAACGTAACAAGCAAGTCCATATATTCTACTTAGTAAAAAATCAATTAAAACATAACCTTTTAGAGATCCCCTCGCACGAAGATTTTCTTCAGTTTCCGTATGCGTTTCCTGGAGAAGCACCACCTCGACACCATGTTCTTCGGCTAATTTAGAAACATAATCACTCTTGTCCTTTGAAATGCCTTCAATATTCAAACACAAAATACTCAAATATTTGCTCTTTGGCCAGGAGGGTGTTTTAAACCAAGTTTGGCCTTCCAAGCGATGATTTTTCGGATCTTCTGTTCTTCGAAGACCGCTACAGGACCCTACTGAAAGGTAATCATCTCCCATAGATGCACTAATAAAGTTTTATTTAAATTTTTGCTAAAAAATTCTCAGAATGAAAAATTTCGTGACTGATGTCATATTGTCATTAATGACAATGTTATGAATGAAGAATTAGATTGTCAAGAGAAGATGTATCTGGATCTGGGGTGGTTCTAAAGTTAGGGTAAAAAAAACGAATTTTATCTCTCCCTGTATAAAATGACGTATGCCGGGTTTTTCGAAATTCAAAACTGGTGATCGATCGAGGATGAACATACCTACAATTGAAAATAAAATTCATTCAAATCCGACTTGAAATAACATATTTATGAACGAACAAACTTCATCGATTATTTTGCCAGTCTATAAAGATTCTTTTCTTCAATATTCAACTGAATTTTGTTTGGTTCTGTTAACACTATGGCTATGACATTTTGCATGAGGCTTATAACGAGCATCTTACATGTGGTTGCAGAATTTTGAGAACCAAAATTTTGAATGGCCATATTATATGGAACACCCTGTACGATTCGACTGGGTAACAAACTTAACCGAGGTATTTGGGAACGATGTTTACGGCCGGACGGCGTCAGACATTTGAGTAATACTATATAACATTCGTTTAAGTAGAACGAGAGCTCAAAAATTATGGATCTGAAATCCTAAACTCCTCAATATTTCAGCGACAGGCATCCCGTCTAACGCCATATTAAATCGAATAATGTCATCCTGATCCACAATAACGTCACTCGAACTCAGGAAGAAGTGAATGTTATTGGGGCCATTAATTGGATCCGACTAGGTTAACGTCGTCAATTCTGGAGAAGACGACAGAGTAAGGACGCTGGCATGTTCCTTAACCAATAACCTGATTATGCCTGTTCGCTATCAGATAAAACCTTAATTGATTCAAGTTCCATTCCGGCTGACTAGCAACGTTCTCAGATGTAATCTGTTATTCCTTGTACTTGGAGTAACCGCGGGTGAGGACAATGCCCTATCTGGATCGTTTGGTAGAACTCGAATTCGACCACTGTCGAACACGAAATTGGATTCTGATCGATTCAGGTTATTTCCAGTTTATTGGATTGTGGATTGTTGGGTTGTTTAGGAGGTTACATTTCAGTGCTACCTCAAGATCCATTGTGCTTCCCCATCAAAGCTGTTTCTGCATCAGTTGCGCTGTAGTTCCAGATGAACTCCAAAATATAAAAGGGCTTCAGGGAGGTTAGATACCTGTTTTTCCTATAGCTCTTCTGTTCGTATCATTCTTTGCGCAGGTTCGTAATGGCGAGCATTCTAGAACTAAGTGAACAGGAATTTCTTGCTCCTCTCCACAGAATTTACTCTCATCATATGCTTTCCAAGGCGACAATGAACTGTTAGAGATTATAGTCTGTGTATTCCCGTTTCCATTCCTCTCTTTTACTTAGCAATGTTCTGAAGTTTTTCTCAGTGTTTACTTTCTTGATCATTACATCACTAGGGAGGTTCGCAGATGAGATGAAGTTGTTCAGAGAGGACCAGACTCTCTGATTCTTCAATGCACCTATAGGAAAGAGTTTTTCGAGAAAGAAGAAACTGAAAGAGAAGCAATCCCGAGGAATCTTCCAGGAATCGATCAGTCCAAGAAGTTCTTTTGGAAGTTCAAGGTCTTCAAAGTATTTCGATCTCAGCAAGAATAAGTTATGCCTTCACACTGGATTTCTAACAGTTAATTGTCACCTTGGAAAGCATATGATGAGAATTGGCTTAACAGAATCTGACGAGGGTGGATTCTGTGAAGAGGATCCAGAAACTCCTGATCACTTAGTTATAGAATGCCTCATCATTACGAACCTGCGCAAAGAATGGTTTGGACAGGAGAGGTATAGGAAAATAGGTATCTAATTTCCCTAAGGCACTTGTATATGCTAGATTCATTGAAGCTCTGGAACTACAGCGCAACTGCAGAAACAGATGGCTGGGTAAGCCATAGCCCTTTGAGAACTGCTATCATGTAGATCTTTTGTTCCCCACCCAACTCATTCAAAATGCTACTATTTTTCACTGAAACAGCCTTTCATGACTGAATAGAAATAATCATTTATAGTCATGGAAGAGAAGAAGACGACAGACTAAGGACGCTGGCATGTTCCTTAACCAATAACCTGATTATGCCTGTTCGCGATCAGATAAAATCTTAATTGATTCAAGTTCCATTCCGGCTGACTAGAAACGTTCTCAGATGTAATCTGTTATTCCTTGTACTTGGAGTAACCGCGGGTGAGGACAATGCCCTATCTGGATCGTTTGGTATAACTTAAACTCGACCACTGTCGAACACGAAATTGGATTCTGATCGATTCAGGTTATTTCCAGTTTATTGGATTGTGGATTGTTGGATTGTTTGGGAGGTTACATTCCACTGCGACCTCAAGGTGTATTGTGCCCCCCATCAGAGAGATTCCGCAACTGCGCTACTGATCGCTTCTTGTTCCAAAGCTTCAATGAACTCCTGTAACTGGACAGACTCGCGATTCTACTATCCGAGACATTCTATGCGGAGGATTGCTGTAACGAAGTGAACAGGATTTATCTCCTCCTCACAGACTCTATCATATGTTTTCTGAGGCGATATTGTCTTGTGGAAAACCAGTTAGGATCTTTTGCTGGGATCCACATAACTGGACCTTGCCGTTTGAAAGTTCTCTACTTAGTGTCATGATCCATCCCTGGGAGATTCCTAAAGAGTTTTTCCTGCTCGGCTTTCTCCTTCTCCAGAAACTCAGAAAAAGGGTTTTGGGCCAATGAGTGACATTCGTGCGCCCTCTTTGGCGTGTATTGGCCTCTTTGTTTCCTTTGATTCCCGAATGGCCGGGAACCCAGATTTAAAGACCCTATTTATCTTGTCTACCTCATTGAGTTTGTTCCGGCACTCCCAGATCATCCTTGAGTCGATGACGTAGGAACTCATTGCTTTAATAGCAGCTTGACTATCTGAGTGTATGACTATATCGCACTTCTGATAGTTTCTTTCTAGAATTATCTAGACATCTTTCAATAGCTAGGATTTCCGCTTGAAAGACGCTAGTACAGGAGCCTTGCAACAGTGCCACTCAGTTCTTGGCCCGTATCTTTGAAACAGCAAGTTCCAAAAGATACACCTCCTCACTGGCTTTCTTACAAGACACTGTCGCCTCTGGGAGCACCTGTTGAGGATGGGATTATCGGTCACTCACGAGTGAAGGTTCTGTGGGGTGGAGGAAGAAACCTCCATTCACCTAGTCATGGAATGCTTTGCTATTGCGAGCATAAGAAAAACATGCTTTCGGCTAGAAACTTGTAAGAGTGAGGAACTAGCCCCGTTGAAGCCTTCTCAGATATTGGATTTCATCAGAGCTCTGGAACTGAAAGGCGAGCTGTAAAGGGTATGGTCAGAACAGCTCTGTAAGGGGGCACAATAGACCTTGAGGTAGCTGTGAACTGTACCCCCTTTTTAAACTTTAACTATAACTAAATATTGTTATCAAAGATGTTGTGTTACATCAGGATAAGAAAAGAAGAAGATATTAATTCCACGGCAGTCAACTATAGAAGTTCTCAAGATCCCAAAAAACTTTCATTACTTAGCAAACAGGATTATTCTCATGAAAAAACGAAATAACTGTTCTAGGTAAAAAATGTGTCATCATAAGCAGAAATTCATCTCTTTTATGGACCCCGGATAACTTTTAATCATTATTCATAGCATGCGCACAAAACTCGGAATGTTTACGACTATATTAATTCAACGAAATAGCAAACTCATATTTTCTCATTCCGCAAAGTACACACATGAACATCACGTATCCGAAACGTTATCTCCGCAAGAAAACTATGCAGAAATTTGCATATTTTCTGAGGCAGGAAGCGCCAGTCCACGTCGTTCGGACGAGCTCGTTGTTTTGCGAGTCCTAACTTTACGTTTTTAATCTCTTAAAACTGCTCATTAACTACAGATTTGCAGCTAGAACGACTACGAATGCTATGACAAAATTACTTTTCTCTGTGGCGGAAATATGAACTCGCTAATCTGCTTACCCTCGAGGTAGGCAGTGGAATAAAGAACTCCGAATCGCGGCTTTCGGATTTAATTAGTGAAAAGGAAGTTTTAGACGTATAGCAAAAATTTTAGAGAGGAATGACGTGGGATAGTAGATTTATTGCACTTAAAAACTGAATAATTTGAGCATATTTCGTGGATTCTCTTTTTGATATTTAGGGATTTGACAGCCCTAGTGTGACAAACGAAAGCTCTATCGTGAAGTTTAACATTTTTGATATTTTGGTTATTCAGAAAAGGTTTTTTTTTCGAGGTATAGAAGTTGGCATAACTGTTCAAGATGGCGACCGATTTAACAGCTGTCAAGTGATTTATTCTCAGTTTGGTTTGGCAATTCATCATGAATAGACTCACGCCTGAACAACGCTTGCAAATAGTGCAATTTTATTTCGAAAATAATGAGCGAAATACTTCCATTTTATCGTCGACAAAATCGTCCATCAGAGCAGTTAATTCGATTAACCATGGAACGTTTTCGCACCACGTTTACTCTTATTGATAACTCGCATCCCCAGAGACGCCGTACGGTGCGTACAGAAGAAGCTATTGCTACTGTAGAGCGTAGCATTGAGGAAGACCCGAATGAGTCCATCCGCCATCGAGCACAGGAATTGGATCTGTGTCCATCCACTTTATGGAAGATTTTGCGGAAGGATCTTGGTTTGCGTGCTTACAAAATCCAAATCGTGCAAGAATTGAAGCCAAACGATCATCAAGCAAGGCGTAGATTCGTCGAATGGGCCCAAAACGAGATTGCCGTTGTTCCCGATTTTCATGAGCGAATTTTGTTTAGCGATGAAGCGCACTTCTGGTTGAATGGCTACGTCAACAAACAAAACTGCATTATTTGGAGTGAAGCTAATCCTCAAGTGTATGTCGAAACACCGTTTCATCCAGAAAAACTGACTTTTCGGTGCGTTTTATGGGCTGGTGGAATCATTGGTCCGTACTTCTTCAAAAAGGATGATGACCAGAACGTTACAGTCAATGGTGATCGGTATATAGCCATGGTTACTAACTTATTCATTCCTGAATTGAACAACCATGATGTCCAGGAGTTGTGGTTCCAACAAGACGACGCAACATGTCACACAGCTCGTGTCACAATCCATTTATTGAAAGACACATTTGATGACCGCCTAATTTTATGTTTGAACCTATAAATTGGCCTCCAAGATCTTGTAATTCAACACCGTTAGACTACTTTCTGTGAGGCTATGTAAAGTCATTGGTCTCTGCAGATAAGCCACAATTGCTTGACCATTTGGAAGACGACATTCGCCGAGTTATTACCAATATATGGACGCAAATATTGGAAAAAGTAATCAAAAATTGGACGTCCAGATTGGACTACATCAGAGCCAGCCGTGGCGGTCATATGCCAGAAATCATATTTAAAATGTAATGCAACAAGATTATCTTCTAGATAAACAAAATTCATGTCAATCGAATAATCCAACGTTATTTTATTGTAATTCAAAGTTCTATACCTCTAGAAAAACACCCTTTACAAGCGTTCAACGGGCGGAAAATCCTTCGTCTGATGCATTTTATAACGTATGTTGAAACTTTTTTAACTTTCATTAGTTCGCGAGATTGACATCATTTTCATAAACTCTGATGTTTTTTCTTGAAAAAAGATGCTCTTGTATAATAACGCCCAGATGCACCATTTCTGAAAAAAATAGATTTGAAATTTTTTCTCTTTTCACCAAGTACTCAATGTTCACTTTTGTTTTGAATTTATTTTCACTTGATAATGGTAAGGTTGAATTCTATCAAACAAAGATCATCTTCTCTCACCAAAAATTTCGATATCAATTATTTGCATTCATGTTTTGCGAATATGTGGCAAAAAGTGTGGACAGGAAGTCATCTTCAAAGGGCACCAGCTCCTTAACGAAGCAATTTTGCATTATGTGATTTTGGGTCGAATCTGTCCAAAATACGATCTATAATGTCCACTAACCGTTTGTCGGTCTAATTACGGGACACCCTGTATGTAGACTATATCAAAAGATGCTCTGTTTTAACCTATACAATACCTTGTTGAAATTCTCACTCGAATTCCTCTCTCATAGGACCGAGTTAGTATAACCTCATCTCTCAACTACACTTGAAGGGACAAGAGAACAATAAAATCTCACACAAAACTATTTCCACGGTGAACTTCGAGCGAGTCAAAGTTTTCCCTTTCAATCTTTCAACTCTAAGGGTAGAAGAGAAAACCGTCACATCGAAAGACAATTGAATGTCGACCTCCCTCCGAGTTTCATCAGATTGGAGCCGGTAATTAGAACTAATCATGCGCCATTTGACCCCAATTCAGCTTCATCGGTCTTTATCCGCGCCTTTGTCACCGATTTTCCGATATTTTCTCTGTCACTGGTGTTGTCGAACAGACAACGGATTTTGGACGTGAAATCGTGTACCGAGTTTTTCACTATAATTTGACCCCCCCCTTTAACTTTGTTTCTAAGAGAGATACAGAAAATTGTTTCATACAAAAATTTCACGAAATCGACTGAGGTTTTACAATATGAATTAATATAATGGAATATACACAGGATGGCCAACAATTGATGGCAACTCCATTTTTTCAAATTTTAAGAACCATCTGGCAAGATCTGTAATTATTTTACAAGTGGCAGAGTGCGTTTACTGAAAATGCCCTTTTTTGGAGTTATGATAACGCCAATGGAAAGATATACAGGGTGAACAACATGGAATGCAACTAAATTTTTTTCAAATGTGACACCCTGTCCTGTATATTCTTCCTTTTTTGATGGGCTATTTCCTCCTGATCTCGAATATAATTGCGTATGTGGCTGTGAAATACCCACGAAATTCTTTATATCCAAACAATCTACTTAGAAGTATTTATTTTAGAATGAATACTTAACAATTACTTAACCAATGAAAAATGATGAACTATGGTAGTATGGTAAAAATAACATCAACTAAAGAAATTGTTCGAAATTACCACCTTCATTCAATACACATAGTTCATATCGTTGTCTCAAGTTGTTTTGACTATTTCTGATAGCATTATTATGGCTCTGATTCAAGTCAGAAATCAAAGCTTCAAAATTTGTTTTTAATCATTACAATATTATCATAATTCTTTATGCGTTGACGGGATTAGTTCCGAATTATGGGTTCAATATTAGTTGATTTAATATAATTAATATTATTCTCCCCTTTCATTGATTGTCATTATTGCTGAAGTAAATGTTTTCCTTCAGAAACGGCTATAAAAACGTGTCCAACGGTGTTAAATCGGGACTATTTAGTGGCCATAAAATGGGTGTACCATTACCAATCCAAAGATCAAATTGGCCACTTAAATATTCACGAACTTCCAAAACGCTATATGCCAGATGGTTATTGAAATTTGAAACTCGGTGGTGCTCATAATAAAAAGATAGACCAACATATTATGTTACATAATATCCGAAATCAGGGGAAAAAGAGCCAACCAAATATTGAAAAATATACAGAGTGTTCCATTTGAAAAATGAAGTTGCCATCAATATGTTGGCCACGCTTTATATATTTCAGTTTCTGGACTCATATCAAAAAACCTCAGTTGATTTCGTGAAACTTTTATACGAAACATTTTTTTTTGTATCTCCTTCAGTAACAAAGTTAGAGGGGGGGGTCCAATTATAGTGAAAACCCCGGTAAAGGGTGGACGTACTTTTTTGTTTACTGAAGGGGTGGGGAGAGCTATAGGAGCTAGAAGAAAATTGATAACATATTCTCGAACTATTTCTTCTTTCTGACCGAATATGAAGATAATAACCGAGGTCCAGATACGACAATTTTGCTTGTTGACGAAGCCACCTAGGTAGAAATGGGCCTCATCACTCAAGATGATATTTCGATGGAATTCCGGATCCTTTCATGCATTTCAATGGCCCAATCAGCAAAGACACGACGTTGTTGATGATAGGCCGGCTTGAGTTCTTGTATTAACTGAACTTTATAAGCCTCAAGATCCAAATCCTTATGCAAAAAACGGTGTAATGATTGTGGAATGCCTTATACCAAAGGACGACGAGGAATGGACAAACCTGGGTTTTCTTCAACACTTTCGGCTACAGCAGCAATATTCTCGGCTGTCCTTGATTGACGTCCACGGGTTTTATTCTTCACATCACTAACTTGTTCCAACAGCTCAATTTTTTCCTCCAATTTATTTATTGCCGTCCGACAAGGTGCTTCACGACGACCCAAATGTTCGATTTTCACGAACCGTCTCTGCCAAATTTTCACCATTTTTATAGTGAATTTCAATAATTTCAATGCGTTCTTGAAGCGAGTATCGTTCCATTTTCATTAATAACATAGTTTCTACTTGTCAAATGTCAAAAAATGACAGTTTCAAACGTGACAACTACCGAAATAGCAGGCGATTCAAAATAACACTTCTTATTCGAAAACCCTTTATCTGTGGTAATATTTTATGATAATCACCGTTGCCTTCAACGAAATCAGTTTCTCTTATAAACAACACAATACAAGCTTTCATCAACAGAACAATCCCGTATGAGCTTTCAAATGATAAAAAAGTGAAATTAAATTGGGTTAGAGTCGAGGGAAACCCTAGAACAAATGAACATCAATATCAACAAAATTTCGTTGTATACGATCTTGTCGACGAATATACTGAGACTAGCTACAAGAACTGTAATATATCATGGGTCCTTTCACAAAAAATCTCCGGGGACCGGAAAACATGGTACGTATATACGGCACAATTTCAGGTCCTCTCCTATGACCAATTAAGAACTTATCCTATCATCCGGAGCAAAAGTGTTATTATTCGCACGATAGGCTGTTAACACTCCATAACTATTTTATGAATAAGGAGAAGGGTTGATGACGTTTGGCGATTAGAGGCATAGTGAGAGAACAATTTTTTAATCTTTAAGACAAATCCGGGGGTTGAAAATAACAACCCCCTATGATTTTCGTTCAAAAATTGTATTCGTGGGATAGATTTTCGAAAAATAAAATTCTCTTTTGGTTTCCCATTCAATTCTGGAGAAAAAAATCCTCTGCAAAATTTCGATACAGTGGATAGTTTTCTCAGAAAAAATAAAAACTTACAAGCAGTTATGATCAGTTCCATTTCATTGTATGTTCCATAGAATGAATATTCTAAGATATTGTACATATTATGTCTATGCCAGGAGATAAAAGCAAAAGTGAATATCTGCCAAAAGCAAATTCGAATGAACTGCCATTTTTATAACTGAGTAATTTATCTTTCCGCCGACCTCGAAATAAAAGGTGATTTCAATGTGTACGAAATTGAGCATTAATGACCCATTTTAATGCTCAATTTTTCAGCCATTTTAATGTGCAATCCTCATGGCAACCGTACACAAAGTATTCAGAAGCACTACGAGAAATGTCAAAACTCTACTGGAACATAGAAACATAGAAATTCCATTATGTCAAATGTATGTCTTGTGCAAAATGAGAATGTATTTCAATCAAGAATTTATACACTATTTATGTTGAGATCGTCGGAAAAATCTTGTAATCAACACGGTTATTAATCTAGCGACTAATGGTCTCGAACTATTAACGCGTTCGCTCCGCTCACGCATTAAAATATCTTGACCATTAGTCGCTGTCTCTAATAACCCAGTTGGTTAAATAACTATTATTACTGCAATATATTTTTTTAATAGAACTCTTCTGAAACTGAAAGTTGTAAAAAGTATCAGAGAAAATCTTTTTTCTTCTGTCAAAACCAATTTTGAAATGAAATGAGCAGTGATCATAACTGCTTGTTGTTTTTTTTATTTTTTCTGAGAAAAGTATCGACCTCATCGAAATTTTGCAGGAGACTTTTTTCTCCAGAATTGAATGAGAAACCATAATGGAATTTTATTTTTCAAAAATCTATTCCACGGAAACCATTTTTGAAGGCAAATCATAAAGGGTTGTTATTTTCAACCCCTAATAATAAAGTTATGGGATTAAGAAAAATTGTGTAAGTAACATCTACTCAATGAATCACATTATGTATAGTTATATGACTCAGTGTTTTTTAGGACTCCTAAAAAAATTTAAAACTGTCATCTCGTCATCGCCTTCCAAAAGCTGTATCTTGGAAGGGAGGTCGATTTCGAAAAAAAATTATATGAACTACCCCTGCATCGCGGAATCATCTCCTTAAGTCCCTGGCATTTGTTTACAAACACCCTGTATAATGAAACACCCTGTGAGATTTTGCTAGTTAACAAACTTAACCGCGGTATTCAGGAACCAAACGTATCCTGAAAGTTTCGAATCTCCAGGACAGTCCTTTCGCATTAAGTGTGGAAAATTCGGTAAACTTGCCACCTTTATCATATTAATTTCGAAAAAAAAATCTGCAATGTTGAAATTCTCCATCTTGACAATTATATTTCACCAAACCCTTGATGGTTCAATGAAGTTTTCGTCATCGAAGAATAACAATTTCAATTTTTTTTATATATTGGGCGTCCCAAGGTGAGTGGCCCATTTGATTATGATTATTATTATTGTGATTATCATTTTGGTCCATCCTGTATAACTGACAACTATAATTCAAAAGCAGTTACATAGTTCAGATCAATATCTAATGACTTGCTAAATTTCTGACTTAAATCTCAAATATTGAGCGAACTAGAGTCAATTTGATATAATAGGCCACTCACCTTGGGACACCTGATATACAGGGTGTTCCTAAATTGAATATACAAACGAAAAGGGGAGATTCCTTAAGTGAGTTTAAGAAAAAAAAGTCCCATAACATGGGGTCGCAAACGTTTCGTTTTCGAGATACAGAGTGTTGAAGTTTGAATTTTTTTCAAGTTTTTTTTCTCATAGTATCTACACTTCACAAGATATTCAACTGAAATTTGGCATAGATATTACATTTGAGAGTTCTCACCACGTGACATGGCAATTTCGATAGAAGATCTACAGGGTGATATTTTTTCAGGAACACTGCCACCTGTTCTTCTGCAGAACTTTTTTTTGGTGAGCAACTGTTGATTTGAAAAAATGTAAAAAGAAGCTTTGTTCTTATATCAAACTTTTCGGTCTCTTGTAGTTTTGTCGTATCTACCAACGATTTCGAGAAAAAAATTTTGAAACGTCAACACTCTGCATCTCGAAAACGAAACGTTTGCGACCCCATGTTTATAGGACTCTTTTTTTCTTATAGTCACTTAAGGAATCTCCCTTTTTGTTTGTATATTCAATTTAGGAACACCCTGTATATTTCACCAAACCGTTGCTCAAGTTTTCGTCATCGAAGAATAACAATTTTAATTTTTTTTATGTCTTTCGATATTTTCTTCTAAAGGTATTTTCTAAGATGCATTCATGAATTTTTGGTTCTTTCTGATGTGACAATATTTCCTTATACAGAAAAACACGATTTTCCCTAATCCCGAAGCTTGCACGTATAATTGGAAAGAACATCAAAGTGTAATTGAATAATTGGTGGGGAATTTTTACTGCCCCGTTTCCCTCGCCAAAATGCCAGGGATAACCTGAAACCATCTAATTAAAAGGCTGAATCAACACATAATCGGAATTTTTATTACTTCTTCTTCCTTCCGTCAGACTAAGCCAGAATATCCTGTTCCTGCCGTTCCATTAACCCCGATATAAAATGGGGTGTATAATGGCAAAATGGCGAGTAACTAACTTTCCAATATACCAAAGGAATAAATTATGGCTCTTTTTTCTCTTTCGGGTTCATTTCTGTGGTTTGTCTTTCGGTTGATTAATCTTTGATGAAGAAAAATGTCTTTTTGAGAGCTCGTTCTACTGAAATGTCAGTAATTTTCGAATTTTGAGCCAAAAAAATTTTCTGCCTAATTTGACATCTTTGCGTAACCTGATATATTTTTCTTTTGAATTGCTCTATTCTGTAGTCTGTAATTTTCTAAATTTGAGCCAAAAATGGTCTCAAACGATTGAGATAGACTCCCTGATGACAAAGTCGTGCTCAAATTCAATTTTGTCCGAGGGGCCGTCCGTTAGCACAATAAATTTTGAAGGGATTGTCCTAGAGGCTTGAGATTTTCAGGATGAATTCGGGTCCCAAATGGCTCGCTTGAGTTCGTTTTACCAGCCAAATAGTACAGGGTGATCCATAAAAATGGGCAAATTAAATTTTTTTCCTCAATATCTCACAAAATACGAAACCAATCGGAATGAAATGTTACGGCCAAATGCAAGATGCTGATAACAAGCCTCATGCAAAATTTTGTGGCCATAGTGTGAACAGAACCACAGAAAATTCAATTGGAATATTGAAAAAGAGAAACTTCATATTTCCATAATAAGATTCGAGTGAATTTTTTGTGTGAATAGAGATCGATATTCTGAATGTTCATCCAAAATTTCGTGACCATAGTTTTGTCAGATCATCATCAGGAAGTCTAACCCTATCGTTTGAGACCATTTTCAAAATGCTCTCAAAATTCTAAAATTACAGAATTTTGGGCAAAACGATATAGCACTCGTTTAAATAGAACGAACGCTCAATAAAAAACCAAAAAAATCATTATAGAAAATTCCAGCTTTTTCATAACAATTCATGAATAACTCTAATGATTCTTGATAAAATCTATAGTTTCAAATGAATTCAGTAATTTATTGAACAATTTCGTTTCTGCATAACAATAGGTTGTGTATTGGAAAATATGAAACGAATATCAGCTCTTTTTAGTTTTTCACGCCTGACGGATGAAACTTTAAACCGATTGAAAAATAGGACGAAAAACCGGGGCGAATAGAAATTCCACTTTGACACCTAATATGTTACCCGGCCTGAAATTTGTATTCGTTGTATCAGGCCTATCGGTAGGTATTCCTTTCAGATTTGACGTTGACATATGTATGACAGTGACTGAATGTTTACTCGATGGACAAATGCGTCGTATATAGACAAATTGCATTTCAGGGTTCCCTCCATGATTTTTTCGTTTTGGTTGTAGCAAAAATGATAAAAATAACAGAAACGGAAAGATTATAATATTTTTTTATTTGTGTCGTCTTCTAATTCAATCTTTCAATTATATGTTTTGAATGGTCTTTTTATAGACTATTTGGTATATGTAATTTAATCGACATTAGCTTATGACCAGAGTGGATGCCATCACGACTATTGTAACTAAAAAAAATATTTGAAATAAGCCCTTAGCAGGAGCTCTCGTTCTTCAGTAAAGCAATAGGACTATCACCTCAAAATTTTATATGCGATTTGAGATTGGTACCGAATATATAAATGCAGAATCTCAGTACAATCGTAATTATACTCTGGAAATTTTTCAAAAAACTGAATATGTGAAAAAATAAATAATTACAAAAATTGAATTCTATGGTTCTGATGATGCGATCCCCTAAAAATTTTGCAGGAACATTCAGTACATCAGTTTTGATTCACTTATTAAATTTCACTTGAATCGGTTATCCTGTTATGGAAATATAAAGATTCTTCTTTCTTTCACTATGGCGACAAAATTTTGCATGGAAATTCAGTATAACAGAATTCATTAACAAAGAAAAATTTCACTTGAATCGGATATCCTGTTATGAAAATATAAAGATTCTACTTTTGGATATTCCAAATGGATTTTCTATGGTTCTGTTACAACTATGACCACAAAATTCTGCACGAACATTCAGTGTATCAATCTTCATTTATAAAATAAATTTCATTCGAATCGGATATTTATTTATGGAAATATGAAGTTTCTTCTTTTCAATATTCCAATTGAATTTTCCAGGGTTCTGTTCACACTATCGGCACCCAAAATTTGCATGAAGCTTATTATGATCATCTTGCATATGGCTGCAATATTTCCTGACCATATTTTATGAAACACCCTATACGATTTGGCTGGTTAACAAACTTAACCGAGCCATTAGCTAACCGAACTTACCCTGAAAATTTCAAGCCTCTAGGACAATCCCTTTGAAAGTTATTGTGCTAACGGACGACCGGACGGCCCCACGGACAAAATTGAATATGAGCATGAATTCGTCATCAGAGAGTAGAACCCAATAGTTTGAGACCATTTTCGGCTCCAAATTCGAAAATTACAGACATTTCGGCAAAACGATATAGCTCAAAAACGAAAACATTTTTCGATAACTAAAAATAACTATATTCGATATAAATATGATCCGCGCATTCACCATTTTGCAAATGGTGTGTCCCGTCTTCAATTATTAAATTATTTATTCTCAAGAAAATAACTCGAAAATAAAACATTCATTAATATTTTCAATAGGTTCTCAATTGTTCTTTCAACCGCCATATTTCAGATCCGTAAACCAGGGTACTTTACATCAATGTATCATATATTCTTATTTTTCTTTGTTTTCCTTTCTCTCCTCCTATACAATACCATCTAGAGATTTTTCTTTGTCTTATTTGTTCTTGATTTAATTTCAGCGTCATCTGTACCTATTGCATTTGTAGCTTTCGCTTTTCTTTATGATTTCGTTGTTTTCTAGCTTCAAATCAGTGGTCTCCTCACCAACACAAAAGTATAGTGTTTCAGATACATTCATTACCAATGAAAAGTTCAGGAAAATGCATGCAAATTATCTGTTTTATTCGCGAAATTCGAAACACCCGTTGTTCATTTAACCGGTTTCCCTCCAATGATATTCGAATTAATTGCACTTCATCAATTTTCGCCGCTCAGAAAAAACTACCTCAACTTTTAATTGGCATTATTGATTGATACCGAGAGTAATTAGAGTTGAAATAATGAATTTCCAATTTTGTGACTGGCCGAAAACAGAGGAGATATCAATTAACCGGCGGCCTTTCTGAATTTAACAGTTTCATTTCGGCGCAGATGATAGATATCGAAAAGTTATGGATTTAATTGAATGACGGCTAATTAAGACGAGAAAATAGAGAAAATTTTTACTTTCGAAAGTTTTTTGTTCGAACTGGTGTTGATCCACTCTGTTGAAAAATTGTGGAAGTTTGTCAGAAAGTTGAGAGATGTTTTGAAGAACTTTGATTGAAGAAATTAGATTACGATATTGGGATAACAATTTTGTGGGATTAAAATCAAAAATTATTTTTCTAATTTCTGCAATGAACACTGCGCAAAAAAATTAACGCACATTATGGAAATCTCAAATTTATTCTACAACTGAAGGTGTTCTCAATGTTAATTATTTTTATCAGAATTATGCATGCATATGTTATCCACTTTCAACGTTTTTCTTCAATACAGATGTTTCTTCAGAGCAGGAATTCCATTTAATGTGTCTTGTTTCGTTCAAAACCTTCCCGAGAGAACTTAAAATATAAGTCAATGTAGAGTTAACTTTCATTAAAATAAAGATTTTCAGAATTTGCGGTAATTTTTTTGCGCAGTGTATTAAATTACTGAGAAAAGAGTAGATGGGATGGAGTTAACCTGAGTAAGTGTACAAAAATGCCTAAAACTTTTGTTAGTTCTTATCTTTATTGTCATCAGAATGTCTTGCTCCAAAACAAAATGTTTTTCTGATAGATGAATTCTTCAAAAATTGGACCATTCCTCAATCTTCATTCTAATCCAGAAGCGAACTCAATGTATACAGGGTGTTCCTAAATTGAACGTACAAACGAAAAGGGGAGATTCTCTAAGTGAGGTTAAGAAAAAAAATCCCATAAACATGGGGTCGCAAACGTTTCGTTTTCGAGATACAGAGCGTTGAAGTTTGAATTTGTTTCAAGTTTTTTGTCATAGTATCTACACTTTACAAGATATTCAACTGAAATTTGGCATAGATATTACGTTTGAGAAATTTGAAAATTTCCATAAAAACTGACACTGAATTCATTCACCACAGATTACAAACTGGCCTTCCTATCATAGTTTCGAGAATTTCGAGAGAATCGTTCAGAATTTTTTTTCTCGAAATCGTTGGTAGATACGACAAACTACAAGAGACCGAAAAGTTCAGTATAAGAACAAAGCTTCTTTTTAAATTTTTTCAAATTAACAGTTGCTCACCAAAAAAAAGTTCTGCAGAAGAACAGGTGGCAGTGTTCCAGAAAGAATATCACCCTATAGATCTTCTATCGAAATTGCTATGTCACGTGGTGAGAACTCTCAAATGTAACATCTATGCCAAATTTCAGTTGAATATCTTTGAAGTGTAGATACTATGAGAAAAGAACTTGAAAAAAATTCAAACTTCAACACTCTATATCTCGAAAACGAAACGTTTGCGACCCCATGTTTATGGGACTTTTTCTCCTCAAACTCACTTAAGGAATCTCCCCTTTTCGTTTGTACGTTCAATTTAGGAACACCCTGTATTTATCACAATCTAAAAGTGCTTTCTGCATCGCGAGCAAAAGTGCATGCCACGTAAGGTAAATCTTCAAACGTTTCGAGGCGAACGTTGCATGCATATAAATGCGTATCTTGCAAGAATTTCCGGGCCACCTGAGTACTTTATAACCACTATCCGTTTATTCGCCGAGTCATCAGATAGAAAAGCCATTAAATCAGCATGGCCGACGATGAGTTTTCCGTGAAAAGCTTAATAGGAAATTATGAAACTTCACTTCATTACTCTATCAACGCTCTTTAGAATTCTCAAAAGGAAATCGATGGGAGATTATCTTTCATGGCCTCGCAGCTTTGTCTGATGGTATTATTTTCGCGGTTGTGTGGAATTTGAGGGATATTTTAATGGCTCAATTTCGTCACTAAAAGATTGGTGTGGTTGTGAGAAGGGATATTAGGTTTGTCAATAAGTTTTGAGGTTCGCTAATGCTCAGTTGCAGGAACGTCCATTAAAATTTAAAGGTCCATTAAACCCTTAATCCTCCATTAGTTCCTTGTAATAATGGAGGATTAAGAGTTTAACCCTTTAGTGCCCAAAGTACGAAAAAAAGTGAATTGTTAATTTTTTTTTCTATTTTTCGTTTGTAGAGGCTTCGAAATAACACTAAATTTTTTTCAGAATTTAATTTTCATATTTGAAAAAAAAACAAAAAATGGACTTCTGAGTACCGTCAGGAATAATATCATTCATCGTGTCAAAACAACTCTCATTAACTAAAATATTTTTTTCACTTTTATCATTGAATTTTTTCACAAAATTAAAAAGTAGCTATTAGAAAAATTAAATTATTATAATTATATATCTTAATCAGTCCATTATATGGTACTCAAGGAAACAATTTTTATTTCAACACAAGAATAACCACATGTTGAACATTTGCTCTGAGGTCGAGATTGTATTCCACGCGAACTGACCTCGTATTCTCGACAAGTGATCTTTCGAAGCGTATACGAACTTCATTGCGCGAGTCGCTCATTTACCCACAAAATACACACCGCGCAATGGAGTTCGTATACGCTTCGAAAGATCACTTGTCCAGAATACAGGGCCTGCACATTTCACACCTTCCTCTGTTATT
This sequence comes from Propylea japonica, assembly GCA_013421045.1. Lineage (NCBI taxonomy): Eukaryota > Metazoa > Arthropoda > Insecta > Coleoptera > Coccinellidae > Propylea > Propylea japonica. Next base: position 49,588,878 of record CM024246.1, read on the forward strand.
CGTGAATACAACCCAATGAGATCCACGATTTCCATCCTCACGTCATCAGGTACACTATAATTGTATTTCCGTCTCTTCACTATTTGTCCATATTTCCTGTTCCTAACATTTTTGAAATTCATCGACATGAGCCCTAAAGAAACAGATCTTCTAAATTCCAATGTGGACATTTTTTCAAATTGCATGTTGTATATTATGTAAGCATTCACGAATGCTATGTCAAGAAATCCCCAGAATAGTCTATGCCACCATTTACGTGACCTGCGAATTACTCCGTATGTACTTCGTAACTGATTTTTTGTACTCCATGTTTCCTGACGGTACTTCTGCGTCCTGATGAAAAATGGGAATTATCTAATCAAAAAGATATTCGAATGTTTATTCTTCAAGCATAAACTTACTCTGTATAGTCACAAGCAACAATATTCACAAAAGAAAAATAGCAATATATCGGAAAACAAATGCAGAGACGAATATAAAAACATAATGCGAAATCGTCAGAGCACACTGGATCTAACAATGTACAAACGAGTACACTAAGTTTTTATAGGGCGCTACGGAAACTATCGATACTCTTATTGGATCAGGAATGGTACTGAAATATACCGTCGGGGCGCCGGACCTTAGTTTGCATCCTGTGTAGTTTTACGACGCGTCAAAGTGTTGGTACACAGGAGTACCGTCGGGCACTAAAGGGTTAATGGACCTTTAAATTTTAATGGACGTTCCTGCAACTGACACTAAGAAAGACTGTTAGTTTATTTTAGTTTAAAAGGGGGTTACAGTTCACTGGGACCTCGAGGTCTATTGTGGCCCCTTACAGAGCTGTTCGGACCATACCCTCACAGCTCGTCTCCCAGTTCCAGAGATCTGATGAAATCAAATACCTGTGGAGACTTCAACGAGGCTAGTTCCTGACTCTTATAAATCCTATTGTACTGTTCTCTGCTTAGGCTCGCAATGCCGAAGCATTCCGGGACTGGGTGAATGGGGGTTTCTTCGTCGTCCCCACAGAACCTACACTCGTCAGTGTCCGACAATCCCATCCTCAACAGGAGGCGACAGTGTCCTCTAAGAAAGCAAGTGAGGAGGTGTAATTGTTTCTTACTGAGATCCAGATACCTTTAGGATCTTGCTGTTCCAGAGTTCTGAAGGAACTTAGTGGAATGATCCATCCCTGGGAGATTCCGTTTTTCCTTCTCGGCTTTCTTCTTCTCCAGAAACGCCTTCTTATAAGTGGTACATTTACCGATATCACAGAAGGGTTCTGTGCTAATGAGTGACATTCGTGCGCCATCTTTGGCAAGTGTATTGGCTCCTTCGTTTCCTATGATTCCCGAATGGCCGGGAACCCAGATTAGTTCCCTGGCTGTCGCAACATTAACATATATTGCGACAGCCAGGGAACTCTGAAATCTCTATCCGATGTTAGAGTTGACTCTCATTTGATAGAAGAATGCAGGAAAGTTTTGCGTATAGGCTGGGCTCTGATAAATTTTTGAAAGTAATCTGGTGTTCGGCTCATGCGGATATACCTGGTAACGTCAAGCCAGATGAACTGGCTAGGCGGGGAGCCAGATTAGCATTTGTTGGTCCGGAGCCTGCGCTGCCAATCTGTCGCACATCTGTCAGAAGTTTCTTCAGGAACTGGCTGAACAAGGAATTTTCCTCGGAATGGAGCGCAGGGGTGGGCCTGAGGTGGTCGAGGATTCTCATTGAGAGACCGTCCTCGCGATCTGAGGTCAATAGATTCTGATGCTGGAGAGGAAACAACTCGGTTTGGTGACTGGTGCATTGACTGGTCACCTGTTTAACAAGCATTTGAAGAGAATGGGATTGACGAGCTGCTCCCTATGCCGGTGGTGCAGGAGTACTGATGAAACGGTTGAGCATATTTTGTTCAACTGTGGGAACTTTAGTGAGTTAAGGTCAACACACCTAGGAAATCCAACACCTTCTATTCCTATGGTGAGAGGGACCACTCCTGGCAGGCTCGCGACATTTCTGTCTTCCTGTCTGAGGAGCTGAGTCTCTATAGAACGATGCGGCTGAACAATGGGCCACTAGGCTTCAGTTCGGCCGGAAAGGCACCGCACAGAGAAGAAGAAGAAGAAGAACCCAGATTAAAAAGACCTTATTTTTCTTGCCTACCTCATTGAGTTTGTTCCGGCACTCCCAGATCATCTTTGATTCGATGACAGAGGAGCTCAGTGCTTTTATAGCAGCTTGACTATCTGAGTGTATGGCTATATCGAACTTCTGATAGTTTCTCTATAGATTTACGTCTAGACATCTTTCAATAGCTTTCTGCTTGAAAGACGCTCATACAGGAGCCTAGCGACAGTGCACACTTGGTACTTGGCCCGTATATCCCAGCGCCAGCTCCTGTAGAGGTTTTTTAATCATCTGTTTACCATTTTGCGGTATTTTCGTTGAGGTTATAGTCGGTGTATTCCCGTTCCCATTCCTCTCTTTTACTTAGCAATCTGAACCCACCATCTGAAGCAATGTCCTGAAGTTTTTCTCAGTGCTCACTTTCTTGATCATTACATCACTAGGAAGGTTTGCAGATGAGATGTATTTGTTCAAAGATTACCAGACTCTCTGATTCTTTATTCTCTCATTATACCTGCTGTACCTTCCTTAGATATTCTGAGGATAGCCTCATGGGCTACCCTATCAATCATTAGATGTAGAGGTGTGAGATCCGTAATGACCTCAAGTGCCATTATGATCCATACATAAATTATACCTTTTTTAGTTCATTATAAGTTACTTTGTCTAAGTAAACCCTATTATTTTGACCAAGTAACTTAGGTATAATGAAATAAGGAAAATATAATTTATGTATGGATCATAATGGCCGGTAAATAGAACATATGATTTGACATGTTGCATTTATTATTAAAAAAATATTCATTGTTATAAAATATAATATTTATGAATATAATGATTGAGAAATAGTTCGCTACAAAGTCTCTTCGATTTTAAGAAACGCAGTCATAAATGTGTCTCTAAATTAAGGCTTACTGCCAGGATACAGAAAAAAATGAATGGAATAGAATCAAAATGAAATACGCTGCACGTCGCTGACTGTAAGAAATAAAATTAAAAATGGTATTCAGAAGAAACATTCAGAATTAAATCATCTTTCGAATGACACAATAAAAAAAATGTTCCTGGGGAAAAAATTTGATAGCGGCGTTTCCGCACATCTCAAGTCAACATTGACGTGTTCCAAATAACGTCAACAGAATGAAAAAAAACATCCATCACTTTTCGAGTAAAACTACGGTTACCAAGATAAGTGAATCACCCTGTATATCCTGTATACTGTTACCAAGATAATGAATGTATTCCTTTCAGCTATACTAAAAAAGAGAAGTTATCTTCCTCCTCAAAATGCCATATTTCTCCATCTACCTCCACAGACATCACGTTCCGCCTCAAAATGAAGTGCTAAACGTAACAGATATCATTCTTTTCGCAATTTTACGCTCCGCTGCCTTCCAAACGAAAGATGATACAAATGCCCCGTTTCGTTTCAGGTTTACGTAAAGTCTACCCTTATTATTTCACGTTCACGACATTCACCAAGGGCAGGTGGGTTGGAGAAAAGATCTTGGACGTCTTCGCCAGGGAGTTTAGAGCCCACCCTGCGGAGGAGTACGAGAGGTGCATACAGGCAGGGACCTTGACTGTCAACTATAAGAAGGTGTCGACGGACTACAAGTTGAAACACAACGATCTGCTTGCTAATATTGTACACAGGTTAGTAAAAATTTATGTTATATTATGATACTGTAGAACTTCCCTATAACGAACGTCCCTATAACGAATTTCTCTATACAGGGTGTTTCATTGGGAAAGGGAAATACTTCACAGGTGCATAGGTGGCACCAAGACGGTTCTAGAGATACCCTACTTATTGGGTCTCACTGTCTTCGTAGCCGAGATACAGGGTGTTTTATGAATTTTGCCCGTTTCTTCCTGAGGCCGTACCAGACGAACCACCCGGTAAATTTTCTTCATATTTGGCAAATATGTTCCTAATTTAGAGCCCAAACATATCGTGCAATAACCGCCTCGAAAATCCAGGTCCGGGTTAACAAAAAATTATGAATCGTTTGAATATTCGAAACAACACCCTGTACATCGGAATTTTGAAAATCTGTTTTGATATTCGAAAACACCACTAAAAACTAAACTGAGACGTATACTTCAAATTTTCGCGCAGAAAGTTTTACTGCACAAATTTTCAAGATAAAAGTGAAATTTTTAGGAACTTGGATACCCGAAAGTAGTTTGAAGTAACTTTAACAATGAATTATCAACAATATTGAATCCATAATTATTTCAACATTACTTTGTAATTCATTTCCATATCTCGGCTACGAAGACAGTGATACATAATAAATAGGGTATCTCTAGAACCGTCTTGGTGCCACCTATGCACCTGTGAAGTATTTCCCTTTCCCAATGAAACACCCTGTATAACGAATTTCGTATCACCTTGAATCACCTTGAATCCAAATTCCATGTGAAAAACACGAAGTAAATTCTCTCTATAACGAAATATTCAAAGAACATCACTCTTTGAATGGGTATTGGTAAGAGAAATAAGGGTGGGTTTTTTCCTGACGTACGTGATAAATCCTCACCTTGAACTAAATCATTACAGAGGGCAGAGAGATCCTTCTGAAACAGATTTATATACACCCCTGGCTGTTTAGTTTCAATCTAACCATTACGCTAGTGTGAAAGTTGTGCGAAAATGTCTAAAAGGAAGTGCGCGACATATAGAAACAAATTTTCTGTATAACGAAATTTCTTTAAAACGAATTTTTTTGCGATTTTTTTCAGTAAGAGGTGTTATTTTTTAATTTATTTATTTATTTAGCGTATGGCATACATGGACTTAGTTATAATTAGTTAAAATTGTACACATTCACATTACGCCATAAAACATACAAGTGTATATCCAAAAATGAAAAAGTAGAAATAAAGTATAAACACAAATATAAATACAAATATAAACACAATTATAGCACGATTTGAAGTTAAATTTTAAAATCGAGACCATTAATCCAGTCCAGCACAGAGTCAGTGGCCTCATAGAAGTCGCTAATTTCTCCTCCGTATGCAGTAAGGGGGCACTCCATTGCAATATGGTGGACAGTCTGACGAGGCTCTCCGCAGTCACAGGTTGGTGTTTCGGTGAGTCCCCACTTATAGAATGAGTCACGGCAGATACCGTGAGACGTTCTTATCCTGTTTTTAATAGCCCGCTGTATCGGTAGATTTCATGTTTGAAGCTGTCATTTTTTGACATTTGACAAAAAAACAATGAAGAACTTGGTGGAAAAATTCGAGCTGTTGGGACAAGTTAGTGATGTGAAGAATAAAAACCCGTGCACGTCGCTCAATAAGAGCCGAGAATATTGCTGGTGTAGCCGATAGTGTTGAAGGAAAACCAGGTTTGTCCATTTCTCGTCGTTCTTTGGAATTGGGCATCAAACAAACGTCATTACACCGTATTCTGCATAAAGATTTAGGTCTCAAGGCTTATAAAGTTCAGATAACACACGAACTCAAGCCGGCCGATCATCAACATGATTGCGGGAAAAGTTTCCGGACCGTGTTATCTCTGGAAGAAGTGATCACAATTGGCCACAGAGATCCTGTGATTTAACACCTTGCGACTTCTTCCTTTGGGGCCACGTGAAAGAGAAGGTCTACGCCAATAGCCCAGCATCGATTCAAGATCTCAAAGATGGAATTCGTAAGGCTATCGAGGACATAAATTTCATTAAAAGGATATGGTCCTGTAAGCGTGGTCGTGGTGGTCATTTGCCTGATGTTATTTTCCACTATTAAAGACATAGCTTCTTCTTTATAATGAGATTAAAATCCGATCATTTATATTGAAAAATGGCATTTTTCTTTGAATATCAAAATAACACCTCTTATTTGAAAACCCTTTATTTATCCCTTTTCTTGTCCTCATATTCATTCTATTGATATGAAGTTTGAGGCCTTTCTAGGTTTTTTGTTCATCTGAGCTTATAACGAACCATTCACGTCAGAGTCAGAAGTATACCTGTGGCGCATGTTACAATAAAAAAGAACCGCGGGGAACGCTATACCTTTATTATCTGGAACGTTACTCGACACGCACGATTTTATAGCCAGCATAATAAAATTCTTCTTGTTTTTCTGCACTTTCAGTAGTGATTTCAACTCTGATTTGTGTCTATCGCGAAAAGAAATGCTGGAACTTGCGTAATATTAGCTTTATCGCTGAGCATAAAACGGAACGTCGGAAAATAGATGTACTGTCGAATCTTTCCGAATATTCAATTTGTTTTACGATTGGGAATGGAAAAATCAATTGGGATGAGAGAGCGCTATTGTAGTTTATATTAGTCAACAAGTGATTTTCAGATCAAAATGAGATTTACACAAAATTATGAAGGGTTTTCCAATAAGAGGTGTTATTTTGATATTCAAAGAAAAATGCCATTTTCAATAATTGATCGGATGTTTATTTCATTATAAGAAGCTATGCCGTTAATAGTGGAGATAACATCAGGCAAATGACCACCACAACCACGCTTACAGAACAATATCATTTAATGAAATTTTCCATAACCAAATCGCAGAGTGGCTGCCTTATATCCTCGATAGCCTCACGAATTCCATCTTTGAGGTCTTGAATCGACGCTGGGCTATTGGCGTAGACCTTCTCTTTCACGTGGCCACAAAGGTAGAAGTCGCAAGGTGTTAAATCACAAGATTTCGATGACCAATTGTGATCACCTATTCGAGAGATAACACGTTCAGGAAACTTTTCCCGCAAAAGATCAATGGTTTCGTTGCTTGTGTGGCACGTACCGCCGTCTTGTTAAAAGCAATCGTTGTCCAGATCAATATTTTCCAATTTCGGCCATAAAAATCATTAATCATCTCTCGATAGCGCAATCTATTCACCGTAAGGGACCCCGCAGACTGCAGACTTTTAATCGGCCGATAGTTTAGTCAGGTTGGGCTGAAAATGCGCATACCGAGCCAATTTAACAAGTTTGCTCGGTGTGCGCACTTTCAGCCCAACCTAACTATACTATCGGCCGATAAAAAGTCTGCAGTCTGCGGTGTCTCTTACTGTTCCTCCAGCCTCATTTACGGAAAAGTAAGGTCCAATGACTCCGCCGGACCATAAACCGCACCAAAAACTCACACGTTGAGGATTTTCAACAAATAACTCTTTGGTTTTCCGAGCCCCTGATGCGACAATTTCGCTTGTTGAGGAAGCCACCTAAGTAGAAATGGGCCTCATCACTCAAGATGATTTTTCGATGGAATTCCGGATCATTTTCATGCATTTCAACGACCCAATCAGCAAAAGACAGGACGTTGTTTATGATCGAACTGCTTGAGTTCTTGTGTTAACTGAACTTTAGAAGCCTTAAGACCCAAATCTTTATGCAAATATGGTGTAATGACGTTTGTGGAAAACCTAATTCCAAAGAACGACGAGGAATGGACAAACTTAGGTTTTCTTCAACACTTTCGGCTAAAGCAGCAATATTCTCGGCTGTTCTTGAGCGACGTGCACGGGTTTTATTCTTCACATCGCGAACTTGTCCCAACAGCTCTAATTTTTCCACCAATTTCTTTATTGCGGTCCGACAAGGTGCTTCACGACGACCCAAAAATGTTCGAGTTTTACGAACCGTCTCTGCCAAATGTTCACCATTTTTATAGTGAATTTCAATAATTTCAATGCAATCTTGAAGCGTGTATCGTACAATTTTCATTAATGGAGTAGTTTCTACTTGTCAAACGTCAAAAAATAACAGCTTCAAACGTGACATTTACCGAAATAGCGGGCTATTCACACCTGTAATCGGAAAAGCCTTCATAATAATAATATTTTTACTTCCTTTCCAATCATCAACTTGAATATATCTGATGATGAATCTGAAAGGCCCCGAAAATTGCAGTGTCTAGGGGCACATGGGTTATTCCGGCCCTGTATAGGAGTTGACAAACAAGAGAGTAGAAAGCGGAATACCGAAATGTCATTCAATTTGACTCGATTTATCCTGTGGAAAGAAGGGTGGCTTGATTTGAAGATTGAGGATCAACATTTTTGGGTTGATTAGGTCGTGAGATGCGTGGATTTTTATGGATTGTTTTTCTGATGTTGATTCAGACTTTCGCACTGAAATGATGGTATACGATCGAAACTCACCCTTGAAGTCGGATTGTACGCATTAAAGATGTTTACGAAGGTGTGGAAATCTTTTTGTTTGTGTTCTTTGGGGGTTTTTGCGCGCTTGTACCTAGGAGAGCAGTGTTCATTTTGCTCAAATGTCTGTATTCAAGTGGGACATTATTAATCAATTTCGTACACGTAAAACCTACCTCTTATTTTCTTTTATTCTGATGTTGGGCGATAGTATAATATGCAACGAGCGTATAATGATTCACGAGGTGAAATTTAAGCTACAAGCCTTAGGCGAGTGGCCCAAATCAAGTGAATAACAGCCATTATACGCGATAGAATACTATTTTTTATCCACGACTACTGAATATACAGGGTGTCCCGTAACAAGACCGACAAACTTCTAGTGGACATTATAGATCATATTTTAGACAGATTCGACCCAAATCATATAATGCAAAATTGCTTCGTTAAGGAGCTAGTGCCCTTTGAAGATGACGTACTGTCCACACTTTTTGCCACATATTCGCAAAACATGAATGCAAATAATTGATATCGAAATTTTTGGCGATAGAAGATGATCTTCGTTTGATAGAATTGATTTATATCTTCAACCTAGTCATTATCAAGTGAAAATAAATTCAAAATGAACGTGAACATTGAGTACTTAGTGAAAAGAGAGAAAATTTCAAATCTTTTTTTTCAGAAATGGTGCATCTGGGCGTTTTTATACAAAAGCATCTTGTTTCAAGTAAAAACATCAGAGTTTATGAATATGATGTAAATCTCGCGAAATTATGGAAGTTAAAAAAGTTTCAACTAAAAATGTCCTTCGCCCCCCCCCCAAATGATACGAGTGTGCTTGGAAATGCACTCAATCTAATCGATGCGTATTTTTCATATTAGCCAATGTGTAAACTTTCAGCACTTTATGTGACTCCGTTTTGCGAATATGTGGCAAAAAGTGTGGACAGGACGTCATCTTCAAAGGGCACTAGCTCCTTAACGAAGCAATTTTGCATTGTATGATTTGGGTCGAATCTTTCTAAAATACGATATATAATGTCCACTAGAAGTTTGTCGGTCTAATTACGGCACACCCTGTATATCTCTTGAAGACCATGACAAGACATTTTAAGAAACAGGAAATTACTACAAGTTTTACACAATATGGACAACGTTGTTTGGTATTTTAACAAAAGACGACCTTGACCTCACATAATTTCATCAGACAGAATTAAATAGTTATGTTACACTCCTATGAACGTTCACTGATTTTGTTTTGGTCAATGAAGTATTTGCATCTCATAAATTTCTTGTATCCCAAAAAGACCAGTTCGTCATTCAACGAACAAAATTATAATATAAATTGCGTTACATTGAAAGGCAAGTTCAGAGGGTTCTTTGTCCCACTGACGTTTTATTAGCTCGAGCATCAATAAAGAAATTACAAAAAGGCCGTTTGCCCCTGTGACCCAAAAAACCGATCGTTTACAGCTTCTGAAGACGGGCGTTTTCGAAATATTGGAAGGCATCGCTTCTCTGATGTCAGAGGAATATTAATTATACGAAGATATGAGCTGGAACCAAATTGTTGTTATACGAAATATTTATTGATTACGCATTGCTTTCTTCTTAGCCAATTTTTCGTTTATTCTTTCAATTTCACTTCGAAACAAACGATACGAAGAAAAGAATTCACCATAGGCAATATTTTTAGAGGCGATGAAATATTCGATATCATATTTTTAAAGCCTTATTTTAGATCATTTGAAGAATCGACATATAATAGAGAAGAAATTATGACATACTATTGAGTAAGGAAAAATAATACCACTGGGCGGGCTAAGTGGGGGACCAATATGGCGGAAAGTTCAGGGTTGAATTAAGTTGCCAGTTTTTTCTGTTTACAAATTTCACCCAAAAAATACGACGTGTTGGGTCTTTAGGAATTCTAGGTCAATTGAATATCAAATAAGCAATTTTTCTTCAGGCGATAATGTACACATATGAAAAGATATCAAATTACCAATACAGACTAGCAAAATTTCGAATGCGTATCTGTTCAGTACTCATTCCTACCTGTGATATGTTTTTCCTCTAGTTTTCTTCTTAGCTGTCTCTTCTCTGATAGAAGAAAGCTTTTTTATTGTATATTATTAAGCAGAAGAAATCACAATTTAACTATGTATAAACAGGCGCAAAAATCACAATTCCTCGAGAAAATTCGACAGTTTTCAAATTTGACCTTAGGTGGTAGTAGTATGGCGTATCTGTACCACGTTTATTTCAATGATGGCAACTCTATACTATCCTATCTCTATAATTTGAAGTAACATCATGTAGAACAAAATGGCGAATGCGTCGGTACACGATATGGAACTTTTCTACTGGATGACCTGAAGTATGTTGAAAAAATTTCAGAACAGATTTGTCGTGAAATTTTGCGTGCTTTTTCATATTAAGAAAATTATTACTCAATTTTAGGTAAATTAAGAGCTGTGGATCTCATTGATGAAATCAACTTTCCTAATCAAATATTCAACATTCTGTCCATCTGTAAAACTCTAACTTGTAAATATAGAGTGTGTTTGGTCTTGACTTAGCGTCAAATATACCTGATTTTATCGACAAAAACACCCACATTGGGAAGTTTATCCCCTCAGTTTTGGAGTAGCCCCCATTTTGAATTTACTTTTTTATTTTCGTTGACCCTTCCAAATAATGACGATTTTTTTTGGCATAAAGGTCCTACAGATATAAAAAAATGTTTTTGGAAGATGATACCAACCTTCTATTGAAGTAGAACAATATGAAAATATTCAATTTGAAAATGCCATAAACAAATTCTTCAAAAAGTTTAAGTAAAAAATGTACTGATTTTCTAAGTAAATAATGCAAAAACTAGCACTTTGAAGTATAATTTTTTCCAATGATTCAATACGCAAAGATATTAGCTACAAAACGACACCTACATCATTTCTATAAGTTACATAATTTGAGCGTTATTGCTGTTCGAACATGACCACTACGCGAGCGCCCCAAACATTTTTTGGTTGCAATAGGTCGTCATGAGGGCCACTGCCTGTCTACTAAGCAGAGGTGGCCGTTTTGAGCAATTTTTTTGATTTATTTGTTTGCTTTATCATTAAAATCAGTATTGAGTTTTTTTGATCAATTTCGGAATTGTCATGTTCGAATAGCAATTACTTTCTAATTATGTAACTTACAGAAATTATGTTGGTATCATTTTGTAGCTAATACCCTTGCGTGTTAGCTCATTAAAAAAAATTATACTTCAATGTGCTAGTTCTTGTACTATTGCGGATTTACTAAGAAAATCAGTACATTTTTTTATACAATTTTTTTAAAGAATTTTCTATGACATTTCTAAGTAAATGTTTCCATATTGTTCCACTTCAATAAGGCTACGTTCAGATGATGAGCGCTCAACGCGCGTTTTACTAACGCGCGTTTACAACTATAATACATGTATTTTGAACGCCCATCATCTGAACGTTCAGATGATGGGCGTTCAAAATACATGTAGTTGTAAACGCGCGTTAGCAAAACGCGCGTTGAGCGCTCATCAACTGAACGTAGCCTAAGAGTGGTAGTATCATCTTTCAAAAACATTTTCCTTTCAATCTGCAAGACCTTTATGTTCAAAGGAATCGATATTATTTGGAAGGGTCAACAGAAAAAGTAAGTTAAAATTCGGCTACTCGAAAACTGAGGGGGTAAACTTCCCAATGTGAGTGTTTTTGTCGATAAAATTAGGTATTTTTTGATGCCCCTAAATTATCACTTAATCATGACCAAATACACTATCTCACATAATTCTTTTTATTATTGTCAATTACAAACACCCAATCGAAATCCTACCAACATACGTCATAAGAGTGAACATAACATACGTTTTCCTTTGCGATTCATATTCACATCTCGAGACCCAACTAATTTATCTTATACACTAGCAATTTCGTAGAGTGTTCCCTTCCTAGTCTTACAATAAAGTCACATACTGACTTAATCCTAGAATCGCATTCTGAAACGTCACTTCCATTAAAACATAGCAACAGCAAAGTCTGAAATATTCTGAACACGGCTTCCAGACGAATTTCTGGTAAACAGAAAATGGAAGAATAGAAATAATTGGTTCGAGTATAGCTCGAAGCTTCATGGAATCAATAATTAGCAAGAATCCTGTTTGAGCTCATATCTTGATGTAATTAATTTTCTCTAGACATTATTGAACTGCGAAAGCCTTCACCGTAGTTCGAATAATCGTATTTTGATATTGATACGTACTTTGTTCTCAGGAAAATACAGAGTGTGAATTGAATTATCAATTTTCCGGGTTGATTATCGAAAGAGATCAGGTGAATGTTTAAAAATAGTTATTTAAACAACTTGTTTATGGATGCCAGCAAATAATGAATGAGTCTATTACGTGATTTTCTATCAGCTGCATTATGAATTGATTGAAAATATATTTTTCCGCCGACCTCAAAATAAAAAGTGATTTCATGTGTACGAAATTGATCATTAATGGTCCATTTCAATGTTCAATTTCGGCTATTTTAATGTGCAATCCTCATGGCAACCGTTCACAAAGTTTTCAGAAGCACTACGAGAAATGTCAGAACTCTACTGGAACATAGAACATCGAAATTTTATTATGTCAAATGTAAGTCTTGTGCAAAATGGGAATGTTTTTTTAACCCTCCGTTAGTCGCGCACGGTCTGTGAGACCGGCCAGACACTTTTTATCCTAATTTTCAGAAATTCAGGGGGCATGGCATCTCCGGCTCCGTCTATCTTTCCGTAAGGATGCGACAGAGAGTCCTTGCGAATCTCATCGTGAAACGTGCTAGTACGAAAAAAATATATCGTGACACGGTGTGAGAGACCGGCGCGACTACTCTCGTACCCTATTTTTTTCATATCTTGATAGTTCGATTGTGCGGTGAGTTTCAGGTGTTTTTGTTCGGTATTACTTATAACGAGGTAAATTCATAGTTTTTTAGCCATGTGGTCGTACGAAAAAGAGCAAGCTCGACTGCAGAATTTACTAGAGGTTTTAGATGAGGAAGAGGATAAAATAGCAAATGACGAACATTCAGATATTGATCAGTCTGAAGAAAAATTTGAATATTTAGAACAACAACTTGCGAGTGATGACTCAGAGCAGAATATTTCTGATGATGATGAGGAAGAAAATCAAAGTAATACACTGTCGATTTTTTGGCAAAGATAAAGTGATGCGTTGGAAAAATTTCCCCCCCCCACAAACAAAAAACTGCCTAGAAAATGGCTAAAATATGTTTGAAGAATCATTTTTATTTGATGAAAGGTGTAACTTTTTGTTATATCTAGTCTTCAAATCCTTAGAGTTTGATTTTTTTCTTTTTATGACTGAATAAAGTAAGGTGTATGAATAAAATTGATTTTTTTGGAATTTCCCCAATATATTTGCATCAATTCGAAATATGTACCAATCTTGCATTTTCTTGTCACTCAGTTATGTTTTGAAAGACATCCATTTGAATTTTTAGGCAAAACTCATTCCACTTAGCATTCAGAGCTCAATGAGTAAGCACGGTCTGTGAGACCGGCGCGACTACCCATGTTAAAAATTTTGACGCGACTATTCGAGGGTTAATCAAGAATTCATAACCAATTAATATTGAAATCGTCGGAAAATCCTGTTATTAATCGAGCGACTAATGGTCTCAAACTAATAACGCTTTAAAGCGTTATTAGTTTGTGAGTTGTGAGTTAGTGAGTGGAGCGAATTCGCTCCACTCAAGCTTCAAAATATCTTGACCATTAGTCGCTGTCTTTATAACCTAGTTAATTAAATAACTATTAATCAATCGAAATCAACCAATATCGAACTCATACTTCGGAGCTAATCTCGTCCTCGTTTAAGGCAAATGCAAGGAAGTGGTATCAAACAGAACACCTATAAATGGTCATTTCGTCCATATTAGGTATCTTCAGCACAAGATAGCTCTAAGGATAAAAGGTTTTCTCAGAAACCGGAGTACCCGAAGCGATCTGCGTCGTTGACTGAAGATATAAAATTTGCGAAATGCAAGTACGTTTCGGTCATTTGACAAATGGTAAACATCTCGCTACTTCGTTCAAGGTTCATGCTATGGAAGAAAGTTTTTCGTGTGGAACTGGAGATGGCGTTTTCGGTATATTTATACCTGAAAGAAGGTGCCATTTCGTTTTAAGTTTCAAGAAAACCTTGTATCATTCAGAGCTATCCTGTGCTGATGAGTCCTGATAAGGACGAAATGGCCATCCATAGGTGCTCTGTTTGATACCACTTCCTTGCATTTTGCCTTGAACGAGGACGAAATTAGCTCCGAAGTATGAGTTTAATATTGGTTGATTTCAATCGATTAATATTATTCTCTGCTTTCATTATTTTTGTAAAATCTTTAATTTCACAGCTTTATCAAATTGTAACTTCATAAAATTCATAAATCATTTGTTTCAGACATGAGGTGCCAGTTACCAGTCAACCAGTTACCATCGTCCATATGGATGAGGATTTAGTTGTGGTCAATAAACCAGCTTCCATTCCTGTGAGTAGAATTTTCTCCCGTTTATGGCGACATACCGAACACTTTTCTGATGTCAATTTCAAATTTGATTTCGTTATGTTACTAATGCAAAGGCTGAAATTAGTTTTAACTGAACGAGAAAATAATACAAAGAAAAAAGTACTTTATACAATGATAATCAGAAATTAAAATATAATAAAAAAGCCACCCAAAGGCTAAAAATTATTATAGTTTAAGACGATTATTAGCTCAAAATTAAAAAATAACAGACATTTGGGCAGAAAGATATAGCACTTGTTTAACTAGTACGAGCGCCCAAAAAGAGATTGAATATTTATTACCTGTTACCTGTGAAATGAATGAAAATTAAATATACTGAAAAAAGGCACTATAAACAATGTTTTTACGAGAGGATACTGTAATTTTTATAATGTACTTATTGATCGCAGTGCAGAATGACTGTCAATATGCCAATCGAACAAAATTTAATCTAATTTCTATATTAATTCAAAAACTCCTAATATTTTTCAAATCCATCCCAATAAATCTCTCGTCAGTAAGAAATACATCATACTTTATTATCCGACGATCGAGTTAAGTGAAATGAAAAGACGACAGAATTCGTAATGCAGCTAATGCCTTGTCCTTCAAATTGATCCCCTGGATTAACCGGGAACATCGGTCTTGACGAAGGTTCAGGGATTCCAGGCTGGTGACAAATTGGCGATGCCGATTTTAGAAATGATTCCGTTCAGTCTGAGTCCCGGACATTCTTAAAACAGCTCGGAATTGGTCGATCAATCATGGAGTCTCGATTGTCCGCCATTATTGTTGATTTATGCTGTGTTAAATAACACGTGAAAGATTGTTTTCGCGAAATTCTTAACGATGAGACTTATGTTTCAATGAATTTGGTGGAAGGCCAATGTTTCTTTTCTAACTACTCTCAACGCTATCGCATGAAAAAAAAGCTCGATTTTAACCTAATAAATTGGCTCTTTCTCAAACTGAAGTTCGAGTGCTTCCTTGCGCATACGCCATTTAGCAACATGTTACGATTAACATTTTTAATGATAGAATTGTCATCAGTTGTTTGAGTAATTTTTCATTTGGCTCCTAACTGTTTCGGAATCTTTTTAAACTTTTGAATTTTTGGAAAATTAACATGTCAAAAATGCGCGAAAAAATTAACGCATCCCATACAAGTGTGCCCCGAATATTGCAGCGATTCAGGGAGACATGTATGAATGTCCGAAGACCAGGACAGGGTAGACCTCGGGTAACAACTGCCATTCAAGAACGTTACTTGAGAGTTTCTTCGTTGAGACAACGATTTGCAACCGCTCCTTCAAAATCAGTTTGAGCAAACTCATGGGGTGCAAATTAGCACTCAGACAATAAGAAATCAGCTCAGAGAATATGATTCAAGGCCTCGTGTTGCGGCTAGAGGCCCAGCTCTTACCCCAGCCCATCGAAAGGCGCCTTTTGATTTTGCGAGAGAGCATATCCATTGGGAAGAGGCTGATTGGGAAAGAATTCTGCCTCTACCATTGTGATCGACGTTCTCTTGTATACAGACGTCCACATGAAAGATATGCCCAGTGCAATTTCCTGAATACTACTGGTTTCGAGGAGGATCGATTATTGTATGGGGTGGAATATCTTCGACTGCTCGCACAGACCTAGTGATCGTTGATAATGGAGCAATGAATGCTGATTGGTATATAAGGAACATTCTTGAACAGCATGCATATGCCCCATACATTGGTCAAAATTTCATTTTATGGACGATAATGCCAGACCCCATCGTTCGCGCATCGTTCAGGAGTACCTTGAAGAGGTTAAAGTCTCTCGAATGGAATGGCCAGCAAAAAGTCCAGATCTCAACCCGATTGAGCAGGTTTGGGACACCTCAATATAAGGCTGAGAAGTTCAGAAATCATCAAGCTACTCTTAATGAATCCAACTCAGAGAAATCTGGGAAGGATTAGATCAGAATATTTTAAGATCACTCATTTTGAGTATGAACCGTCGTTGCCGAGCTGAGATTAACGCAAGGGGTGGAAATACCAAGTATTGAATCACTTATCAGCATTCCAGCATTTTGAAAATTGTTTATTTCTCTTCTTTCACATAATATTCGTTGAAATCCTGAATTTTTTTTCCATTTAATGTGTCTTGTTTCGTTCGAAACCTTCCCGAGAGAACATAAAAAATAAGTTATAAGGCCAATATAGAGTTAACCTTCAATAAAATTGAGATTTTCATAAAGTGCGTTAATTTTTTGCGCAGTGTAGGTAGGCCAATGCTTTTCTTCTAACTACTTTCAACGATGTCGCATGAAAAAAAATTAAATTTAACCTAATAAAATGCCCGTTTCTCAAAGTCAAACCGAAGTTCGCGTGGTTCCTGACGCATTCGCCATTTAGCAACATGTTACGAGTAACATTTTTATGGATAGAATTATTGTTATTCACTTGTTTGAGTAATTTTTCATTGGGCTTCTAACTGTTGCGGAATCCTTTAAAACTTGGAATTTTTGGAGAATTAACATGGCACAAATAATATAAGTGTTTGTACCGGGTGTCCTAAATTCGTTGTCAAGTGAGGGGATCTCAGAAACCCGATGAGCTAGAACAAAATATAATAAAGGAAAATTGATTGCTTCGATGGATTTTACTGAAAAAAGTAGCTGTATAATGTTTTAGTTTTATGTTTATAACTCCAGTAATAAAGAAGTTTTGAGAACTTTTCATTTGACGCCATTTTCCAATTTTCTCTAATAGCTCGAAAACGGTTTCACTTGGAAGGTTGCGGTTTTCACCAAAAGAATTTTCCCAGAAATCGAAATGTGCCATTCATTTTGCTCTAGCATATCGGGTTTCTGAGATAATTTATGATACCCGGTACATCAGAAAATGTATATTTAGATAGTGGAATTTTGGTACGTTCACAACATAGGATCATATAGTTTTTTACCGCTCCCTCCCCTATAAATATTACGATATCATCAAGCAACGCCCTGTCTATCCCCTTAAACCCGATACCAGAAATACAACGTTGTCTACATAACATTAAGCAAACCCCCGTCTCATGTTTTATTCATAAATTTCGGCGTTGGTTTTCAGGTTCATCCTTGCGGAAGATACAGACACAATACCGTAGTATTCATTCTTGCCAAAGAGTTTAACCTGAAAAACCTTAGGACAATACACCGGTTGGACAGGCTCACCAGCGGGCTCCTGATGTTCGGGAGATCGCCCAAGAAGGCGAGAGAAATGGAGCACCAGATCCGTAACAGGCTGGTTCAGAAGGAGTACGTTTGTAAAGTTGAAGGGGAGTTTCCTGAGTGAGTATTTTCATTAGATATCGATTGAAATATATTCTGGGAGGATTCTGCATTTCTTAAAAACTTTATAGGTTTTCACTTCCATTTGTAATTATTTCTGTTTCAAAGACTGGGAGTGAAAACCTATAAGTTTTAAAGTATTTTCATTGTCGTTATTTTGGTAAATATCGCATTTCGGTGACACGATTTTGTTGTTATTGTATTCATTGAGTCTTCCTGAACAACATAGGTGAAACCAACAGGTGGCGGTCTGTCATATGGGTCGTTAACATTGAGATACTTAACAAGCTGCTACTGAGCGAATTTAGTAGCTGCTTGTAAATTTGCTCAGTGCAATCGTGTTCGCAAGGCAACAATCTGATAGTAAAAAAGCTTCGGCTAAATTTGAAAGCTGGGCTACTTTACACGCTAATCGTTGGCGTTTTGGCTTGTTGACATGTAAACAAGCCGTGTGTAATCGCAGTTGCTACTAAACAATCTGAGTTCTCATCTAGATCCTTGACAACGATACGAACATAAACCTCACGTGGATCGCTAAATTGTTGGCTACTCAGCGAGTAGACAGTTTTGTGTGTAATCAACACAATCTCACAAGCTTATTCACTCGCTTCTAAATTCGTTGTGTAGCAGCTTGTGAAGTATCTCAATGTAATCGACCCATAATTGAAATTGATAAATTCGACTAACTCGATTTGATCGACTCGAATTAACCGAGTTAAAAAACTCGAGTTAGTCAAGTTGAATTACTAGAAAAATATTTTTTTCTCCAACCATCAGAAAATGTTGACATTTTTGTACTATTTTCAGGTGCAAAAGTCATAAATTTCCTTACCGTACAAAATTCACTCGTTACTTAGCAACACTTTTAATCCTAGGATTAAAATAGTTATGTTTGTATCTAGTGCGCGAAATGCTACTTTGGTGATCGAGAACTGATTTTTTTAACGAGGCGCAGCCGAGTTAAAAAAAATAGTCGAGATCACCAAAGTATTTCGCGCATGAGATGCAAACAAAATTTTTTCTACAAACGCTTAGCTTAATATGAAAAAAAATATTGAACTGGTTTGAACTGTTTTTCCAAATCAAGTAATTAGGTATTATAACTATGGGCAATATGTTGAAAGCAACACTCAATGTTAAAGAAAACGTGGATTTCAAGAAATTTACAAAGTTAAAATATAAAAATCCCATATAGTTTACATGCGGTGTGCGAAGTAAGTATTTCGCACATTACTTCGCGCACGGTGTCATAGTAACAAAGGAAATGAAAAAAGGGTCACATCGCATATTCTTGCCAATGCGCGAACCTTGTCATTTTTTGACGTTTGTAGAGAAATGCTTCTTTTAATCCTTGGATTAAAAGTAAATGCATTTGAAGTCTACTTGACAATCACTGTCATGGTTCTGTGTTCAAATTCATAACCAAATTATGAACGATTTTTCACTAAAACCAATTTTATTGTAATTTTGACTTGGTTGGAGAAAAAATAGTATATATTATTCGGACTAAAAGTGCCTATTTTAACTCGCAGTTTTGCATTCGCTCGGCAATATTGCTCGTAAAAAATATGCACTTTTAATCCTTATAATATAATATACTATTTTTCTGACGATCCAAGATTTTGGTGTCATTTTATTCATTGAGTCTTCCTGAACAACATTAGTGAAACCAGCAGGTGGCGGTCTGTCTTATGGTGGTATTCTGCTTTCATCTGTAAGCTAACCTGTAACTTTTCATAAACTTACAGGAAAATTTCAATTCAATGGTTGCAACTTCAAGACGCTTTTGTCATCAACATCTTCTAGACCTTCTATAAAGCGCTTGTACCTCCTTTAAAACACCTTTTGGAGACAAAATGGACTCGTGGAATGCCACAGTTGATATTTCAGGTGCCTTGGAGCACTTTACTTTATTCCATTTTTAACACGAAATGATAATACCAACATATAATAAACATATTCGTACCAACAGAACAACAAAAAAATCGAAGATCGAATGTATATAAAGTCCGTTCACGAGAGGTTGAGCCGTCGGTTGGCCATGACAATTCGGCATATATCACTGTGTATATTGAAATTTTAGGTTATGTTGTTTAGTTTGTCAGATTGATACGCAATGTTGTCAATATTGCATATGATTCTCTGATAACTCGGAAGCTCGTCGGACGAGGCCGGGTACATTCGGCAACGTTGACTTTATTTCACGTAAGACAGCAAATACTGCCAACTTCAGATAAATAAACAAACGCCTACTATGCGCTCAAACTTTCGTGAACGGAATATACAGCCCAAGAAAGTCAAAATTGATCTTTACTTTTAAACAGACCCTATACAATATTGACCAATCAATTTCGCATGTAGCGACGATTTGGCCAATAGAAATCGACATTAAAACAACCATTACAATCCCGAACCAGCTCTCTAATTCACTCACTCCGCAGCCATGAAACAAGCAACAAATTCGACAATAAAGATTCAATTCCTGTTTATTCTCGAATTGACGAATCGCGAAAATAACACAACAGTGAATAGTAAAATCTATACCTACTTTACGGTCTATAATAACATGCAGCACGATCTGGGGAATTCCCCGAATAGTTTATGCAATTAAACAAGCGTATGTGCCAACCTAGCGGAGATCGATACTCCTACACATTGAGTGTAAGCAATCAACCGGAACCAGTGACGTTAGCAACAAGCACTGGGGTAAACAAGGAAATTGATTTGGGGCATGTTCCTGAAATATCTAGATCTAGGTTCTACCACCCCGTCGTAGCTTGAGGTTGCGGCTTTTGCTTTTCGAGTTCGATATACAGCTTGACTTGCAGATTTCACGAGATGTGTGTCGTGGTTTCTGCTGACTAAAGTTATTCATTTTTAGCGCTCGTTCTACTTAAACGAGAGCTACATTATCGTTTTGTCCAAATGTCTGTAATTCTCGAACTCTTTCTTCCTTTCTGACCGAATGTGAAGACAGATTCAGCATATTGTTACAATCTTGGATTCGCTATCAATTGAAAACTAATACACAATACCAAAAATCTCCTTTTATTACTATACAAACTACAAATACGAACTATTCTATCCCTAACTTCAAATCTGATCTCCCTTATCACTTTTTCTACAAAACTGTCCTGTCACTGTCCCGGCCGACTCATTTTCGTAACAATATCTTTCCTAGATTCTGAGTCATGAATGAAAATGATCATTTACTTCACTTTATCTTGAATTAATTTGATCCTTACTCTAAATTGTTTCAGTTTTATCTGAATTCGTTTGAGTTTTTGTCGAGTATCTCTTATTTACTTCTCCATTCTTTTTCAATGATAAACTCCAGTTTGTTGGTCATATAATCATTTTGGACTTTCGTTTTTGGTCGCTAGTTCTACTTAAACTAGTGCTATATCGTTTTGCTCAAATGTCTGTAATTCTCTAACTCTTTCTTTCTTTCTGACCGAATATAAAGACAGATTCAGCATATCTTTCCTAGATTCTGAGTAATGAATGAAAATGATCATTTACTTCACTTTATCCTGAATTCATTTGATCCTTACCCGAGATTGTTTCAGTTTTAACTTTTTTTTCGAGAATCTCTTTTCCTTCTTTATTCTTTTTTAATGATAAACTGCAATTTTGTTGCTCATATAATCATTTTGAACTTTCGTTTTTGAGCGCTAGTTCTACTTAAACTGGTGCTATATCCTTTTGCCCGAATGTCTGTAATTTTCGAATTTTTAGCCGAAAATGGTCTCAAACGGTTAGACTCCCTGATGACGAATTCGTGGTCAAATTCAATTCTGTCCGTGGGGCCGTCCGTTAGCACAATAACTTTCGAAGGGATTGTCGTAGAAACTTGAAATTTTCAGGATGAGTTAGGTTCCCAAATGCCTCGGTTAAGTTCGCTAACCAGCCAAATCGTACATAAAATATGAGATATCCGATTTGGTTGAAATTTTTTTTGTGAATGGAGATCGTGATTCTGAATGTTCTTCATAAATTTCGTGGCCATACTTTTGACAGAACCATAAAAAATTCAATTATATTATTGAAAGAAGAATCTTTATATTTCTATAACAGGATATCCGATTCAAGTGAAATTTTTTCTGTGAATAAAGATTTATATACTGAATATTCATGCAGAATTTTGTGATCGTGATGTTAACAGAACCATAGAAAATTCATTGGAATATTGAAGGAAAAATCTTTATATTTCCATAACAGATATCCGATTCGAGTAAAATTTATTTTGAGAATGAAAAGTGCTATACTGAATGTTCATGCAAAATTTAAAGGCGATCGCATCATCAGAATCATGGAATTAATTTTTGTAATTTTTTTTTACACGTTTCATTTTTTTAATAATTTACAGAATATTATTCCGATTGTTCTGAGATATTACATTTATATATTTGGTATCAATCTCAAATCCCATATAAAATTCTGAGGTAAAAGTCTCATTCCACCAATGAACGAGCGCTCAAAAGCTCCTGCTCGGGGCTTTTCCTAAAGTTTTTATTAATTCTCAAAATTAATTTGGCTTTCACAGCTTTAAACCCATATTGAGGATCAGAAGGTTTTCTTGCATTACAAAAATATGAAAATTTGACTTCCATGTTGATCTAGGCATAGCATTGAAGCTGTTATCTTATTCATATTGGGGAAAAGGTTAATTCTAATTTGAATAATCGGCCATGTGAAGAAGTCAGATCGCAAATATTGTAACGTATAGACATCGAGAAACCCTTAATATTTTCTTTTTTTCCAGTGAGATGATTGAATGCAGTGAGCCCATAGAAGTAATCAGTTATAAAATAGGCGTTTGTAAAGTTTCACCAAACGGAAAAACTTGCAGTACCTTCTTTCAACGGCTAGGCTTCGATGGAGAAAACAGCATCATTTTATGCAGGCCAAAAACTGGCAGGATGCATCAAATAAGGGTGCACCTTCAATATTTAGGTAAGTAAGAATAGAGTGAACTTTATAAGCCTTAAGACCCAAATCTTCATGCAAAATACGGTGTAATGACGTTTATGGAATGCCTAATTGCAATATTCTCTGCTGTTCTTGAGCGACGTGCACGAGTTTTATTCTTCACATCACCTACTTGTCCCAAAAGTTCGAATTTTTCCACCAATGTCTTTATTGCGGTCCGACAGGGTGCTTTACGACGACCCAAAAATGTTCGAGTCTTACGAATCGTCTCTGACAAACTTTCACCATTTTTATAGTGAATTTTAATAGTTTCAATGCGTTCTTGGAGCGTGTATCGTATCATTTTTATGAATGGTGTAGTTTCTACTGGTCAAATGTCAAAACAGCTTCAGACGTGACATCTACCGAAATAGCGGGCTATTCAAAATATCACCCCTTATTTAGTATGTTTCATGGAAAAACTGCAGATTATCGAACGCATTCAAGTTCGTAATGAACCACATCTGTATTCATCACCAGAGTCCTTGTCAATTTTCGGCATCTTTTGAAGTACCTTACCGGCGGCAACATCAAAGAGCTCCCTCCGATTTTCTTCCCATAAACCCCCACATCGAATATTCTCCTAATACGGCAAAGAAAAGGGGACCCAGAAGAGCCAATCGCAGATTTAACAGGTATTTTCTTTTGCAGGATATCCGATAGTGAACGATCCCTTATACAACCACAGCGTGTTCGGTCCGCTGAAAGGAAAAGGGGGCGATCTGGGCGGCAAAACGGATGAGGAGTTGATTCAGGACCTCATTCATATTCACAATGCAGAAAACTGGCTGGGAATGGACGGCGACAGCGATTTGTCCATGTTCAATACGCGGAAGGATCTGGACGAGAATTTGGTGGTGGGACCGATATCGCCGAAAGGTAAGATTTGCATGTTCCTGTTATTATTTGGTTTATAGGTGACCCAATTGTCGTGTCTTCTTTTGGGTAGCTGAAGCTTCTCAAAATTTTATAATACTCGTAAAATTGAATTTGAAAAACCCTTTACGTGAAGATAGAAGCTATTCGTGTGTTTATCCTCATTTGGAAATCGATTAGGTATTCAAATGTATATTTTTTCTTGGAGGTAATTTTATCTTGGTTAGAGGAAGTCGATCGCGGTAACCAGTACGAAAAAGAGGCGTCTTCTTAACTATTTACAGATCTGGAAATTCACATCTGAAACATACGATATACAATGCATCAGACAGAGAATTCTTCCGTCCAGTTGCACAGATGAATAGTCAAGACAATGACGTGCTGTAACACACTGTCTTGTCTCTCTCTTATCGTTGGGAGGAGCATAATTCTTTTTTCATGTTGGGCAACAGTAAATACTTGAATCGAGTATTACGGGCAGCCTGACAAATTAAATAATTCTACACGTGTACTGCAGGTTTCCTATCATACTGGGATAAGAGAGAGACAAGACTAGAATATTGCAATAAGACAACGGAATTCAGTGTGTTACGGCACGTTATTGTCTCGACTATTCATCTGTGCAACTGGGCGGAAGAATTCTCTGTCTGATGCATTGTATATCGAATGTTTCAGCTGTGAATTTCCATACCTGTATTTTAAATATGAAATTCGACCATTCTATAAATGATAGATCGCACCAAATTCTATTTTCATCTTTTATTGTTGATCTCTTCAATTTCTTCATGCCTCGATTACACTCAGCCCTCATACTGCCACTCGCGTTGTCGGCAATAATTCCCGAAATACTTCTGCAGCAGTGTCGAAGGCAGTATGCATTTACATTCAGCCGCAACATTGCTCTCGTGACCACGGTTCGGCAATGACGGACGAAGAAATTCCAGCCTCAGCGCTTTGTCTCGTTGATTTATATTTTATATAAATATGTGGATGTCTTGAAAACATGTCGAGAAAAAAAGAAAGTTAGTCCCTCAGTATCAATTTGCCGTTTTTCTATCTATTCAAAGAATAATAGTTCTAAATGTTATTATATTATTCCAATTTGTGACTACAATCCACAATTATTCGATGTTTCGTATACAGGAATGGAATGGAAAGGAAAGTTTTTTTAATGAAATGACTTGTTAAGGATCTGGAGAATTCATCAAGTTTCGCAAAATGTCACCTGCAGATTTCGAATTTCTCTTGAACAAAATTTAACCGATGATAAAAAAATGAGATACGAGATTGAGAATTGCAATTCCCCCTAAATTTAGATTGGCGATAACTCTGCGATTCTTGGCCACAAGGGATAAGTTTACACTATCTATTCAAATTCTAAATATTATTATGTTAATCTAATTTGTGTGCAGAGCTATCAATATTGAATGAATTGTTTACAGGTATTTGGACTACATTTTATTTTGATTTCTTAAATATGTGCCAACGTTTCGAATCTTTCGTGATTCTTCTTCAAGGCTCGATATTCGTTTCAATCAAAATATCGTCATAATATTTATTTCGTTCGTTTCTCGTTGAAAGTCAATTCTGATGATGACTGTAAACAATTCATTCAATATTTATCATCATGGACATTACTCTTCAACAAGCTATCAATATTGTTCTCAGTGATCTTATCAAGGTAACAAATACAGATAAACAAACGTAAATATAATTCACTCTCCAAAAATTGAAATTGAAAAAAAAAACAGGAAAATGTATTTTCAAGAGCAATTCATAGTTTTTTTTATTTTCATAACTCCATTCCATCGTGGACTTTTTTCGATAATAATAAAAACACAATTTTCGTAAAAATTATCAAATTTCCTGAGAGTGCAGGGCGATCTTTTCTCAGCGCAGCAGCAGCAACCTAGCTGAATGTAATCACACACTGCGCCCGTATTGCCAGTCCCTTTGACTTCCGTCCGAAAAACCGCCAATTCGGGGAGCATGAGGCAGCACGAGGATTCACGGCATGCAGCAGGGAAGTATAGTGATTACATTCAGCCCCTGCCCACTTCCCTGCTCACTTCCCTGCTTCATGCCGTGGAAGTGGGCTGAGTGTAATCGGGGTATTCAAGTTATGAGCAGCTCTGTAAGGAAGCGGGGTCTTCTTATTGAATTTATGTTCTAATATAGTAAGGTACCAAATGTTTTTTCAGACATTGCGAATCAATCCAAACGTGACCATTAATTCTACTTGACTTTGTGTTTTTAAGAAGACTCAGCTTCTGTATAAAGCTACTCATAACTTGGAGAAATTGAAGAGATCAACATTAAAAGAAGAAAATAGAATTTGGTTCTCTAAAAAAGCCATCATAGCGGTGAAAACGAATTTTATATTGTCTATCTTAGATGCTTCTGTACCCATGACTAAGGTGAATGCTTTTCAAGATAATTTATCACATAAGTCCGAGTCGAATCATATTAGTACACTAAATAAAAAGCTTTCAAATCTAATTAAGAAAAAGCATGAGCGAGATAATGAAGTTTTTGATATATTTCAAAGACTATGTGAATTTTGTGTTTTGACATTTTTGCCTTTGAAGATGGTTTTTATATAACCGAAACACATCGGGCTTGAATGCATCAAAATTTTTTTTGAAGTTTAAGGACTTTACTTTCAATTATGATAGAGAAAAATCTTCACCCTGAAATAAACTATAACAGTTTTAAAGTGAATTCCACAATTTGGAAGTTGTTTTTGGCGTTAAACCATTCATGATGAATTTCCGAACCTCACTGAACAAAAGTGTCAACACAGTTTGACATTCTCAACTGTTAAACCATAAACAACAACCATCTAGATAGTGAAAGCAGATAATAATATAAATCGGTTGAAATCAACCAATATTAAACTTATTCTTCGGAGCTAATCCTGTGCTGATGAGTCCTAATGAGGACGAACTGCCCATCCATAAGTGCTCTGTTTGATACCACTTCCTTGCATTTTATCTTGAACGAGGACGAGATTAGCTCCGAAGTATGAGTTTTTAATATTGGTTGATTTCAATCGATTAATATTATTATCTGCTTTCATTTCTCATGCGCTCACGCAGCCAAAAGAACATACGTTAACGGTTAGCATGATAAAACTTCTCCATTGAACATAAAACTAACGTTTTATAATCAAACCCGTATCAAGAATGTCTATATTCTGCGGCAGTCATAAAAAAATGATTTTTCTACGCCCACAATCTAAATCCACTTTATATCTGGCTTAAAAACCGCAATTGTCCGTTCAAATATCAGTTTGTTCAGCCGGCTTCTCGTCTGGTACGTTAATATTCATTTAGCGGCAACTAACGTGATAATCTAAAATTAACAGCCCCTGCTAATGCGTCTGGTACGAAATGGGACATAACTGTCGAATATCGGATTTAGATTTACAAAACGCAGTCAATTAGAAGGCGATAGCTGCACTAACATGAAATAAAATCACATTACTAGGCGCCAATAAGAAAGGCGCCATTTGGCTATGTCGGATATAACTTCCATTACCGTTTTCCTTGTTTGTTTCTCTTAAATGCTAGTGAATCGAGTTTAAAACGCTTCAGATAATATAGGAAAACATCGATACCTCTTCGAGTTTGATTAAAAGATTATAAATTGTAAAAGGTTACATTCCACTGCACTGACTTCAGAAAGTCTGTTGTGCTCTTCGTAATGTTTTGACAACCACTCTACACCTTTCCCTCCAGTATCTGAGAGGGTTTCAAGGAGGCTATACAGGGTGTCCCGGAAAATGTGGGAAATCTCTCGGATTCAGGTAGAACATAAAAAATGAAGATGACAAGTTCCCATATTTTTTTTCCTAGCGGCCCTCCCTACGAAGATACGACCCCCTAAATGACGCCACTGGAAATCCATTCTAGTGAAATAAGTTTCGAACTACTCGATATAATTGGATGAAAATTTGATATGATCAATAGTATAAAAGGGCCCACTCACTAAGAGGGAAGCGCGAAGACTTGAATGCGCGTTGTACGGGGTACAGTTAAAACAGTGTGTGTATGGCCTAAATTTGGAATGCGCAATTATCTCCGTCGTGTGGCATGTGCATTCCTCACCGTACGTAGAAGAATGACCAAAAACGACCGTGTATGGGCAACAAGTCTGTGCACGTTTCATATTTTTAGCAATACAGTGTCGGGTTCCCTATTTATACATTGATCATTTTTTCCTAAATAACAACACACGCCACTGCCATTAACATCAGATCTTTTTTCGACGTCATCTCACGCTTGTCGCACATCCAAACCAACACGCAAAAGTGTATGTGTGTGGGAAATATGAATGCACACTTTTGCTTTATAGCAAACGTGCAGATACTTAACTGCGCATTCTTCCTTCTTAGTGAGTGGGCCCCTTTAAGGACCTCTTGACTTATATCACCGCACTCACATTTCAATTAGCATGTGTGTTTACCAGAAGCGGACTGGGTTGTACATTTTGATGCTTACACTTTTAACACCCTGTATGATGAGGTGCTAAAGAAAACAAATTTGGATACCTTGAACATTCAGCTAAAGAGAAGGTACTCTTGTTCGGTGTCGATAAAATGAACCGTTTCCGAAAAAAAAATTATGAAAGAAGTAAGTTATTGGAATTTATTCCACTAAAATGAATTTCCAGTGGCGTCATTTAGGAGGTCGTATCTTCGTAGGGAGAGCCGTTAGGAAAAAAAAATTATGGGAACTTGTCATCTTATTTGTTTATGTTCTATCTGAATCAGACAGATTTTCCACATTTTCCGGGATTACCTGGTTTTCAGTTTATCCAAGGTTTCACCTTCTATCTCCTTTAAAACACTTTTTTGGTTATAATTCAAAATTACAGTTGGAATAATAGTTATAAGTGATTTTTTCGAATTCAATTTCATCTTCTATTGTTTGCATCATTATTTTTTATATCACAGATCAACACAGATAACATGGTATTCTTTCGAAAATACAGTCTTGAGGTAAAATATCAATTTATTCAATGTTTGCAATTTTGCAATTACATACTATACCTGAAACCCTTAAAACAACCCTTGAAAAGGCATGATGTAATAGTGCGACTCGTGTGGGGGAAATTTACTTAATATATTACCCAAATAGCCCTGAAAAAAGGCTTGAATATAGACATGAAAAAAGGCATGGTGTATTAAGGGTATTAGGCTAATTCTCATCATATACTCGCTAATGCGTTAATATCCTGTTAAAATTGTTGTATCGTATTATTGTAACTGATATCCAAATAGTTTTTGGATCTGCAGTTCTAAGGTTCCAAAGAAACTTCATGAAATGATTCCCCCAGAGCGCTTCACTTTCAGTTGCTTTTTTCTCCAAAACTCATTCTAAGATATGCATTTGCCAATACCACAGAAAGGTGTTCTGGACCAGTGAGTGACTTTGGTGCTTCTTTTCTGACTAGTGTGTTGGCCCCTTCGTTTCCTTTTATTCTTGAGTGACCATGAACCCACACTTGAGAGACTCTGTTATTTTTATTCTTTGAGTCGATGTCAGGACTTTAGTGCTTAAATAGCAGCTGGAATGGACCACTATGTCACACCCTTGATAGTTTCTTTCCAGATTTCTATTTATGCATCTTTGCAAGTATTTATGCCTAAAAACACGCTAATAGGAGCCTTACGATAGTGTTCACTTGGTTCTTGGCCGGTATACTCCAGCGACTGCACCCATCGTGGTTTTCCATCTGTATATCATTTGACGTATTCACTTTGATTTCATATAGTGTATTCCTTTTCCCATTGTTCCTTAGACTTTTCGGATCGTAACATTACTAGGAGGTTCGCCGATGAGATGTACTTCCTCAGAGAGGACCAGACTATCTAACTTTTGATTCCCTCATTATCTGTACGTTCTCTGGATATTTTACGGATAACTCGAAAGTAAGCAGACTACCAAATTCACAATTTCGGCCACTCTCGTACTAACTAACCAATAATTGCGTTATTCTTTCTGCCGCACCCTGTATGAAGGTTAAAACCACACAGTATAAAGTTAAAGATCTTTTCTTTGCTCAATTTTTGATAAAAGCATCACTGGGTAGATTCGCTGATGAGATCAACTTGTTCAGAGAGGACCAGACTGTCTGACTATTCTCAAATGTTTTAATCATATCTTTCAAAACTAAATAGTTCATATACATTGCCCTTGGTTGAGTTCCCTTCTAAGCACCGATTTTCCAAACGCCTTGTATTCAGTCAACCAATATAAACAAATTAAAATTTTTCCATGCAGTTTAATCATTAACCGCACAAAGTCTGTAACATATGACACGGTAATATTTCCAAGCCAGGTTATCTAGTGGGCCGTGAATTATTCGCTGTGTTTACAGCTCGCAAACAAAGATTAGACGCAACGATAAAACAGGCTACTGTAAGTTTGTAGATAGTTACGAAACCACACTGCGGAAAACTAGACATGATATACGAAAATGGGCTCGCGTGTCGCGACAGTAAAGCACGCTCATGTTGGAAAATGCCGTTTTACGATCTGCCACTGTTATCTTTCAATCAGTAGTATTGTACTTATATTGTTATTTCTACGGATTCACGAGGACTGCGTTCATTCCTGTAGGGTGGAATGAATAAATGAAGATGCTAGGGAAAGTAGGGGATTTTAGTTAGGCTTTAGGCTTGTAGAATGTATTTTATTTTTGCAACAGCGTCAAACTTTGAGCTGGAAACGCGAAAAATGTTAGGTTCGGGAGAATTTCTCTGTTCTTTCAAACTTTTAAAAGAATATTAAATATGAAATAACAGGAGGGTACTCAAGTAAACACAATGGAAAATCAACAATCTCAAACATTAGATTCGCGTTTCTTTTATAATTCTTCTCTTCAATGCCTTTTTAGCAGGTTCGCAATGGCGAGCCATTCTGTCACTAAGTGAACAGCAGTTTCTTTCTCTTCACCACAGGATTTACACTTGTCAGTTTTTGTTAAACCAATCCTCATCATATGCTTCCTAAGGGACAATGTTCTGTTAGGAGGTCAATGAGGAAGCGTAACTTATTCTTACTGTTATTCAAATACTTTTTGGATCTTGCAGTTTTTAACTTCCCAAGCAACTTTTTGGAATGATCCTCCATTCGCTGAAGACTCCTCCAGAGTGCTTCTCTTTCAGTTTCTATCTTCTCCAAAAACTCTTTTATATAAGAAGGTGCAATTGCTATACCACAGAAGGGATCTGGATCTGTAATGGGTACGAGTAAAAAGCGCGAGAAGAGTAAAGTCGAAAGAGCCAGACGTTGAGAAGAGTTTGGAGTCGAGAGATACAAATCGATCGAAGTTCAGAGACAGTCGAGAGTTAAACTTTGAGCTAGATTCGAGTAATCTAAATCATTAGTTCAGAAATCCTTTGAAAGCAGTGAGAAGTTCAGCAGCTGGAATTCACAGTAAATGTGTTATGGGTCGATTACATTGAGAATTGAGATACTTTACAAGCTGCTACTGAGCGAATTTAGAAGCGAGTGAATTAGCTTGTGAGATTGTGATGACTACACAGAACTGTCTACTTGCTGAGTAGCCAACAATCTAGCGATCTACGTGAGGTTTATGTTTGTATCGTTGTCAAGCTACTATATTCGCTCAGTAGCAGCTTGTAAAGTACCTATCTCAATGTGATCGAGCTTTCCATTACTCCATTTTCTTTTCTAATTCGTTACAAAATTCATTTTCCTAGTCTGACCACCGGGATGCCCGCCACTTTTTTTTTCAACACGGTTTCTCCATCACACCCATTGTGTGTTATTACATCGTCCCTGGTATCTTTGAAACTATCTGGACTTTCTTCTAATTCGATCAAGCAAGTTTTCCTTTGTCCCTGTCGCAGTGTTGGCGATTTGAGACGCGTTTTCCACTTCCTATCTACATTTTGTCGAATTTTTTTCTTTATTTTTGTTGGGAAGAAAATCGAGAGGAGTTCTTTGATATTGTGCTAGGTATGTACTTCAAAAGATTACGAAAACTGACGAGAGTTTTTGCTGAATGGGTGTGATGATTTACAGCGCAATAAATATGTTATCTCTACATCAATTCTTCTTCAAATCTTTTGGCAACACGTCTATAGAAGTTCCTTTTCAATAATCGAATCCTATAGCCGATTCCAAGTTTTTTGTTAAGCAGATTAGCTAGTTAACATTTGCAACCAATCTCGTACTAACTTCTCAAATTGCTCAATTCTTTCAGTCGCATTTTGCTAATTGTTAAAAAAACGGAGCGCGCCTAGTATAGTGCCTCCGTGTTCTTAAAAATTACCTACATTTTCTATCAAAGTGTCAGTAAAAAACCACTTCTAAAAGTCTCGATTGAGATTTAGACAAAGCATCAGTGAGGCACAAAGTGAAATAAAACCGCATTAGTCCAGGCGCCAATGAGATCGGCGCCACAAAAGCAGGACGTACGGTTTCCCATTACTCCATTTTCTTGTTTAATTCGTTACAAAATGCACTTTCCTAGTCTGACCACCGGGGTGCCAGCCACTTTTTTTCCAACACGGTTCCTCCATCAGACCCATTGTGTGTTATTACATCGTCCCTGGGATCTTTGAAACTATCTGGCCTTTCTTCTAATTCGATCAAGCAAGTTTTCCTTTGTTCCTGTCGCAGTGTTGGCGATTTGAGACGCGTTTTCCACTTCCTATCTACATTTCGTCGAGTTTTTCTTGTTCATGTCTGTTGGGACGAAAATCGGAAGGAGTTTGATATTGTGTCAGTTGTGTACTTCAAAAGATGCCGAAAAATGACGAGAGTTTCTGCATCAGTTCTTCTTCAATTAATTTGGCAACACGTCTATAGAAGTTCTTTTTCAATAATCGAATCCAATAGCCAATTCCGAGTTCTTAGTTAAGCAAATTAGCGAGTTAACTTTTGCGGCCAATCTCGTACTAACTTCTCAAATTTGCGCAATTCTTTCAGTCGCATTTTGCTAATTGTTAAGGCACCTAGTATAGTGCCTCCGTTTTCTTAATAATTACCCACATTTTCCATCAAAGTGCCAGTAAAAAACCACTTGGAAAAGTCTTGATTGAGATTTAGACAAAGCATCAGTGAGGCACAAAGTGAAATAAAACCGCATTAGTCCGGGCGCCAATGAGATCGGCGCCACAAGAGCAGGACGTACAGTTTTCCATTACTCCATTTTCTTGTCTAATTCGTTACAAAATGCACTTTCCTAGTCTGACCACCGGGATGCCCGCCACTTTTTTTCCAACACGGTTCCTCCATCAGACCCATTGTGTGTTATTACATCGTCCCTGGATCTTTGAAACTATCTGGCCTTTCTTCTAATTCGATCAAGCAAGTTTTCCTTTGTCCCTGTCGCAGTGTTGGCGATTTGAGACGCGTTTTCCGCTTCCTATCTACATTTCGTCGAAATTTTTTCTTTATTTCTGTTGGGACGAAAATAGGAAGGAGTTCTTCGATTTTGCTGCCAGTTGTGTACTTCAGAAGATGCCAAAAACTAACAAGAGTTTCTGCTGAATGAGTGTGATAATTCACATCGCAATAGATATGTTATCTCTACATTAGTTCTTCTTCAAATCTTTTGACAACACGTCTAAAAGTTCATTTTCAGTAATCGAATCCAATATCCAATTCAGAGTTCTTAGTTAAGAAGATTAGCGAGTTAACATTTGCGGCCAATCTCGTTCTAACTTCTCAAATTGTGCAATACTTTCAGCCGCATTATGGTAATTGTTAAAAAACGCTCAATGTAGTGCCTCCGTTCCTTAACAATTACCCACATTTTCTATCAAAAAGTCAGTAAAAAACCACTTCGAAAAGTCTCGATTGAGATTTAGACAAAGCATCAGTGAGGCACAAAGTGAAATAAAACCGCATTAGTCCGGACGCCAATGAGATCGGCGCCACAAGAGCAGGACGTACAGTTTCCCATTACTCCATTTTCTTGTCTAATTCGTTACAGAATGCACTTTCCTAGTTCGACCACCGGGAAGCCAGCCACTTTTTTCCCAACACGGTTCCCCCATCAGACCCATAGTGTGTTATTACATCGTCCCTGGGATCTTTGAAACTATCTGGCCTTTCTTCTAATTCGATCAACCAAGTTTTCCTTTGTCCCTGTCGCAGTTTTGGTGATTTGAGGCTCGTTTTCCGCTTCCTATCTACATTTCGTCGAATTTTTTTTTCTTTATTCCTGTCGGGACGAAAATCGGAAGGAGTTCTTTGATATTGTGCCAGTTGTGTACTTCAAAAGATGCCGAAAACTGACGAGGGTTTCTGCTGAAGGGGTGTGATAATTTACAGCGCAATAAATATGTTATCTCCACATCAGTTCTTTTTTAAATCTTTTGGCAACACGTCTATAGAAGTTTCTTCTCAATAATCGAATCCAATACCCAATTCCGAGTACTTAGATAAGCAGATTAGCGAGTTAACATTTGAAGCCAATCTCGTACTAACTTCTCAAATTGCGCAATTCTTTCAGCCGCATTTTGTTAATTGTTAAGGCACCTAATATAGTACCCTCGTTTTCTTAACAATTACCCACATTTTTTATCAAAGTGTCTGTAAAAAGCCACTTGGAAAAGTCTCGATTGAGATTTAGACAAAGCATCAGTGAGGCACAAAGTGAAATAAAACCGCATTAGTCCGGGCGCCAATGAGATCGGCGCCACAAGAGCAGGACGTACAGTTTCCCATTACTCCATTTTCTTGTCTAATTCGTTACAAAATGCACTTTCTTAGTCTGACCACCGGGAAGCCAGCCACTTTTTTTCCAACACGGTTCCTCCATCAGACCCATTGTGTGTTATTATATCGTCCCTGGGATCTTTGAAACTATCTGCCCTTTCTTCTAATTCAATCAAGCAAGTTTTCCTTTGTCTCTGTCTCGGTGTTGGTGATTTGAGACGCGTTTTCAGCTTCCTATCTACATTATTTTCTTTATTTCTGTTGGGATGAAATCGGAAGAAGTCGTTTGATATTGTGCCAGTTGTGTACTTCAAAAGATGACGAAAACTGACGAGGGTTTCTGCTGAATGGCAGTGATAATTTACAGCGCAATAAATATGTTATCTCTACATCAGTCGCTTCTTCAAATCTTTTGGCAACACGTCTAGAAGTTCCTTTTTAATAATCGAATCCAAAAGCCAATTCCGAGTTCTTAGTTAAGCAGATTAGCGAGTTAACATTTGCAGCCAATCTCGTACTAACTTCTCAAAATTCGCAATTCTTGCAGCCGCATTTTGGTAATTTTTAAAGCACTTAATATAGTACCTCCGTTTTTTTAACAATTACCTACATTTTCCATCAAAGTGCCAGTAAAAAACCACTTGGAAAAGTCTCGATTGAGATTTAGACAAAGCATCAGGCGGGCACAAAGTGAAATTGTGAAATAAAACCGCATTAGTCCGGGCGCCAATGAGATCGGCGCCACAAGAGCAGGACGTACAGCTTGCCATTACTCCATTTTCTTGTCTAATTCGTTACAAAATGCACTTTCCTAGTCTGACCACCGGGATGCCAGCCACTTTTTTTCCAACACGGTTCCTCCATCAGACCCATTGTGTTATTACATCGTCCCTGGGATCTTTGAAACTATCTGGCCTTTCTTCTAATTCGATCAAGCAAGTTTTCCTTTGTCCCTGTCGCAGTGCTGGCGATTTGAGACGTGTTTTCAGCTCCTATCTACATTTCGTCGAATTTTATTGCGGTTAGATTGAATCTGATACAGAGATGGCGAGATTCGTGGGTTTTTGATGTTTTGACGTTGTTGGAATTGTTAGATAGGGTTGGTATAAATCGTTTATCTCTGCATTTCGAGATCATTCTATTGTATCTTTGGTTTCGGGAGTCTGGCCTGCACCCGAATGTTTCAATTTCGGTGAATTTTCTCCATTATGAAGGTTTTCTCTTCTAATTCAATGCTGTCTGAATGAGTATGATTGGGAGGTGGTCTTTGTGAAATACTGTATTACTTTTTATAGTTTATTTACACACCAACTCGAAATATTCGGTTATAGGTCGATTACATTACAAGCTGCTACTGAGCGAATTTAGTAGCTGATTGTAAATTCGCTCAGTGTAATCGTGTTCAAAATCCAACAATCTGATTGTAAAAAAGCTGCGACTAAAGTTGAAAGCTGGGCTACTTTACACGCTAAATTGCTGGCGTTTTGGCTTGTTGCCATGTAAACAATTCGTGTGTAATCACAGTTGGTACTTAAATATCTGTGTGTTCTCATTTACTCGGTGGTTTCCTGGTTCTTAAATTTGAAAACGTATAGTCCGTTCACGAAAGGTTGAGCACATAGTAGGCGATTCTTTATTTATCTGAAGTTGGCAGTATTTACTGTCATAAAGAAAAATAAAGTCGACGTTGCCGAATGTACTCGGCCTCGTCCGACGAGCTTGCGAGTTATCAGAAAACTCTATGCAATATTGACAACATTGCGTATCAATCTGACAAGAAAATAAAGAACATAACCTAAAATTTCAATATACACAGTGGAATATGACAAATTTCCATGGTCTACCGACGGCTCAACCTTTCGTGAACGGACTATATTTGACATTTATCTTAGATCCTTGACAACGATACAAACATAAACCTCACGTGGATCGCTAGATTTTTGGCTACTCAGTGATTAGACAGTTTTGTGTATAATCATCACAATCTCACAAGCTAATTCACTCGCTTCTAAATTTGCTCAGTAGCAGCTTGTAAAGTATTTCAATAGGTATATGCGCATGTCTTAGCGGTCAGATGAGATTCAAAGCGCAAATTTTTACCGTTGCCAGAAATCGACAACTGCTGAGAAACATCGAACTGTCAGCGGTTTTGCTGAACACTATCGTTTTCTCAACTTACTCAACTGTTCTCAACAGTTGAGTGCTGCTGAACGTACCCAATGTTATCGACCCATAACTCATTTGCTGTGAATTCCAGCAGCTGAACTTCTCACTGCTTTCAAAGGATTTCTGAACTAATGATTTATATAGATCACTCGAATCTAGCTCAAAGTTCAACTCTCTACTCTGTCTCGATTTCGATCGATTTGTATCTCTCGACTTTAAACTCTTCTCAACGTTTCTTTCGACTTTACTCTTCTCGCGTTTCCTACTCGTATCTGCAGATGCTACTCTAAGCTCTGTGGTTTTCGCACTCATCTCTCGACTCACCTCTGAGCTCTGCGGTTTTCCTCCGTTCTTTTTTCCGTCTCGTCGATTCTACTACCTTCCTTACTTGAGTCGAGGTCATACTACTACCCTTAAATCCCTACCAAAACGAAAACGGTGGTAGGAACTTGTACCTATGTAAATCGCCGTGTGAAATACCGTCATTATTATCAGACACGGGGTGAATTCTAAGAACTTTCAGATCTGGTAAAATTCACTTTTCCAACTTCGAGAAGAACAGTACAAAAAGTTTCCCAGTTTTAATAGCGTATTATGCCTCAATTACACTCAGCCCTTCCTATTGTCGCTCGCGTTTTCGGCAATAATTCCCGAAATACTATTACAGTATCGAAAGCTTTTAGCATTCATTCACACTCTGCTGCAACATTTCCCTCGCGATCAAGTGTCGGCAACGAAGAAATTCCACAGCAACCTAGTTGAATTTAATCACTTACAACTGTACACGTTGCCGGTCCTTTGACTTCCGTACGAAAAACCTCCAATTCAGGGAGCGTAGAGCAGCACAAGTGGCAATGGGAGGCAGCAGGGAAGTGTAGTGATTACATTCTCGCGCTGCCCACTTTCCTGCTCCCTGCCGTGGAAGTTAGCTGACTGTAATCGAGGTGTTAGGGACCCCGCAGACTGCAGACTTTTAATCGGCCGATAGTTTAGTCAGGTTGGGCTGAAAATGCGCATACCGAGCCAACTTAACAAGTTTGCTCGGTGTGCGCACTTTCAGCCCAACCTAACTATACTATCGGCCGATAAAAAGTCTGCAGTCTGCGGTGTCTCTTAGTGTTGCTCTACATCTGGAGCACCCTAATGTCACATACTCAGCCAGCTAAAGCTTGCCATACATTTCGAGTCCAACTTCCTTAAACTAATTTATTTACACTTCTTAGAAAAATATCTTGTTTTTACTAGAAAACTGAATTCCTACAAATATTTTTATTATTTGCTACTTTCATATAATTATCTCAGAGTAAGAAATAAACATAGAGATGCCCCTGCGCGTGAATAGTACTGCATTGTAATGAACCAAGCATTAAAGTGAGATGGAAGGCATTTCACTGCCACACTGGGGTGAAGTAAACAATTGGTTAAATGCATTTCTCCAATTCCTGAATATAATACAAAATTTTCGTAATTCTGCCCTAGCTATAATTAACGGAATAACCTTTAGCAACAATAAACTGCCGCCAAATCACTGGAATAATTCAGTTCAGAACGTCAAATCTAAATGAAAATGTAAACACATCGCATCAAGAAACTAAACACTAACAGACAATGTTGCCAAACTGACAGAATTATCTGTGACAGACGCAAACCGTAAGTATCAGAGTAGGGGAGCGGTAAACCAATTATCCCAATACGGAATAAACATACGGCACGTTTCGCAACGCCGGAAGTTTGATCGCGCGTATAAACAGATTCTACTTGACTTCATAACAAATGCGTGAAGGCTATGTGTTCACAATAGCTAACTGCTGTTTGTCTTGTATCAAGAACTCAATTTTTTCCAGATGACTGTGCAAAGAACGAATCAGAAGTAAGTTCGACCTCACACCCACGCTGTGAATCAACCTGTGATACTTCAACGTCAATTCCAAATGAGTTATCCTCCGAAACTGTGATAGCGCCATCTATGAGCAGGATGAGGCAGACTGTAGCGACGCAGACCGGACACGAGGCACCGGACATGATGTTCAACCCCGAGAAGATGACGTCAGACGAGCATTGTTATGAGTGCAAGGTCCGGTACAGGGACCCCAAGCCTCAGGATCTGATCATGTATCTGCATGCCTGGTCTTACAAGGTATGTCATTGTAGGACGGTTTGTTTATGTTAGTGGAAATTTATGCATATAGTTGGTGAAATCGAGAACTTAATGTGGGATTTTTATGATTCGATTTGTCTCATAGCGTTTTCTTTTGGAAAAACTGGTGCACACTAGAATTGCTCCAGTGCGATCTGAGTGCAATTTTTATGAGCATTTCATTGTTCTTTGTACCAATGGAACACGAAAAATTGCACTGGGGCAATTCTGGTGCGCACCAGTTTTCCCAAAAGAAAACGCTATAAGTGGCTAATATCGAAAGTTTGTCTTTGTGAAAACTATACAGGTTTGGAAATTCACATCTGAAGCACTCGATATACAATGCATCAGACAGAGAACTATTCCGTCCAGTTGTACAGATGAATAGTCGAGACAATCACGTGCTGTAACACACTGAATTCCGTTGTCTTTTTGCAATATTCTAGTCATGTCTCTTTCTTATAGTTGGGAGGAGCGTAATTCATTCAGTATGGTAGGCAACAGTAAATACTTGAATGGAGTGTTACGGGCAGCCTGACAAATTAAATAATTCTATACGTATACTGCAGGTTCCCTACCATACTGCGATAAGAGAGAGACAAGCCTAGGTTATTGCAATAAGTCAACGGAATTCATTCAGTTACATCACGTGATTATCTCGACTATTCATCTGTGCAACTGGACGGAAGAATTATCTCTCTGATGCATTGTATATCGTATGTTTTCGATGTGAATTTCCAAATCTGTATATTCGGTTCACATATTATTGAGCGCAAAGTAAGCTCTTGTTTATTTATCTGAGATTGGCAGTATTTGCTGTCATAACGATGAACAAAGTCGACGTTGCCGAATGTACCCGGCCTCGTCCGACGAGCTTCCGAGTTATCAGAACTCTATGCAATATTGACAACATTGTTTATCAATCTGACAAGGAAATAAACACCATAACCTAAAATTTTAATATACACAGTGGAATATGCCAAACTGTCATGACCAACCGACAGCTCAAAGTGTCGTGAACGACCTATTACAGTTTTTTTCGCCGATCTCGAAATAAAAGATGATTTTAGTGTGTACGAAATTAAACATTAATGATCCCTTTAAATGCTCAATTTATGCTATTTTGTTGTGCAATCCTCATGGCAACCGTTCACAAAGTATTCAGAAGCACTACGGGAAATGTCAAAACTCTACTGAAATATAAATATGGTCCCGTTCACGAAAGGTTGAGCCGTCGGTTGGCCATGGAAATTTGGCATATTCCACTGTGTATATTAAAATTTTAAGTAATGTGGTTTATTTTCTTGTCAGATTGGTACGCAATGTTGTCAACATTGCATAGAGTTCTCTGATAACTAGCAAGCTCGTCAGACGAGGCCGGGTTGACTTTATTTTACGTTATACCAGTGAATACTGTCAACTTCAGATAAATAAACAAACGCCTATCATGCGCTCAAACTTTGGTGAACGGGCTATATATGTAGAAATTTCATTATGTCAAATGTAAGTGTTATGCAGAATGAGGAGTATTTCAATCAAGAATTCATACACAATTGATATTGAGATCGTCGGAAAAATCTTCTAATCAACTTGGTTACGAACCACTAATGGTCTCGAACTATCAATGCGTTCGCTCGCGCGTTAAAATATCGACTATTAATCGCTGTCTTTTATAACCTAGTTGATTAAATAACTATTAGTTGTTGACGTGAAATTTTTCACGATAGAACTTTCATTGAATTATTATTTGGGCCAAATAATATATATGTCGAATCGTTCGAATTAACACATTGAAATTTACTACAAAAGGACTCAAACGAACCTTTCATACTGGGATACGAAATTACTGGCCGACGAGTCCGTAGACCAAGCTCATGTCACCTCTCAAATCAGACTGACTTCTTTATCCTTCTTTTCAATAGCTTCACACTTTTTGCTTTTATGCATTTCAGCATTAATTCAACTACGCAATACGCATCTACGCAGTATGTACGGGGGAATCCCCAACCTCCTTGTTCCCTAAAACTTGACGCATGGTCTACGGCCACGTCAGGCAACACACAATCGGTGCGATTCTGTTCGCACATTGCTATGAATTATGGCCCCTAGCCAACTAATGACCTGGTTGAACTCAAATCTCCGACATATATATGTGCAAAATTGAGGGTATATACAAAACAAATTAATTATTAGCGTACTCTCCTTTGCTAGCGACATGGTGGAAAAACTGGACGTCCTATATCGCCTAGCTAGATGATTATTCCAGAATTTTTATCCATGCGTGACCTATATGCGAACTGAGCAATCCATGAAAGAATAAGGCATGAACAATAAAAGGGCCAAAGGAAGTGCACTTACCTGGGGACATCCTGTTTAGAAGAGGGCCCTCTGAACTGCAAGCTCTGTAGCGATGAGATTTCCAAACCTCACATATCACCAGGAATAACTATCCTAGCAGAAATTACTCAAGT
The DNA here is from genome assembly GCA_013421045.1 of Propylea japonica. Taxonomy (NCBI): domain Eukaryota; kingdom Metazoa; phylum Arthropoda; class Insecta; order Coleoptera; family Coccinellidae; genus Propylea; species Propylea japonica. Next base: position 49,630,359 of record CM024246.1, read on the forward strand.
CCAAGGATTCAAAATTAAAAGAATCTTCGAGAAAACTGCACAATAACAATTCAAAGCGGTATGTGTCATCGACGAATGCGCGAATTCAACTGTCTCATCTGACGACTTCTTCAGTCATAAACACATGGATTGCGATTCTGTTTTTTGCCCTCACAGAGTCACTGCCAATAATGTGAAATAAACATACAGGTTTGGAAATTGACATTGGAAACATACGATATTCAATGCATTGGAGAGAGAGTATTTTGCCGTGCAGTTAGTTGGACAGTGCTATACTTGACATAACGTGCGTTCAGAAAAATTCGTGGTCAAGTAAGCTGTGGATTCTATTTGTCCCCTCATAGACTCTTAGGAAAAATAGAATCCACAGCTTTCTTGACCACGAATTTTTGAACGCATGATATTTACATGCTGTGTTTCCCTTTAGTTTGACACGTTGGATGGTCCAATGAACAAATAATATGATTGTCTCTCTCAAATCGACTAGCACGGACTGTCCGACGCATTCAGTAAATGCGTCAGGCCTCGTATTCTCGACAAGTGATCTTCAAAAACGTATACGAACTTCATTGAGAATTGAGTTCCTCTTTTACCTGCAAAAATGCACACCGCGCAATGAAGTTCGTATACATTTCGGGAGATTACTTGTCGAGAATACGCGGCCAGGCTGCGCGTAATAATCTATGCAAGTACAGCAGGTTCCCTACCACACTGGTCTATTAAGCCACTTCCAACGATAAGAGAGAGACCAAATTACAATATTCCAGTCACTTGGTTAGTAAGAGAGTAAACGAATCACGTGAACCTTTCCATTATAGCACTGGTTAACTGCACCGCAAAATTCTCTCTCTGTTGTATTGAATTTCCTATGTTTCCGAAGTGAATTTCAAATCTGTATAGTTATAGCTATAGTTCAAAAGGGGTTACAGTTCACTGTGACCTCAAGGTCTTTTGTGTCCCCTTACAGAGCTGTTCTGATCACACCTTTACAGCTCGCATTCCCAGTTTAAAAGATCTGATGAAATCCAATATCTGTGAAGGCTTCAACGAGGCTAGTTCCGCACTCTTACAAGTTTCTCGTCCAAGACATTCTCTCCTTAGGCTCGCAATGGCGAAGCGTTCCGTGACTAGGTGAATAGGGGTTTCTTCCTTCTCCTCACAGAACCTACACTCGTCAGTGTCCGATAATCCCATTCTCAATAGGTGCTTCCTGAGGCGACAGTGTCATGTAAGAAAGCCAGTGAGGAGGTGTTATTGTTTCTTACCAAGATCCAGATATCTTTTGGATCTTGCTGTTTCAAACTTCCGAAGGAATTAAGTGGAATGATCCATCCCTGGGAGATTCCGCCAGAGTTATTTCTTCTCGGCTTTCTTCCTCTCCAGAAACTCCTTCTTATAGATACATTTACCTATACCACAGAAGGGTTCTGGGCCAATACTGTGTTCCCAGATGACGGATGCAACCTTCAATAGATGTTGCCACGAAAAATCAGTAGAATTCAGTAGGAGCATAGAATTATACTATTCTATGAGTTCTGAGACCCTCTTCAAAAACAGAAAATTAGTTAAACTTCAAATAGAATTTAGGGGAGGGTAGTTTCATGCAAAATTCATTAAGAAATTACGGGTTTTAATTTAATTTTGACGAAAACATATTCAATTCATTCAAATAAACTTATAAATGGATCCGGATAATAAGTTGAATATAAAATAAATATTATAATAAAAAAACTGAAACTATATTAGATATATCCATAACATTGTTTAAGGACAATGATCATAATAATAAAAACAATAAGATGAAAATATTTTTCATTTGAATTTACTCATTCAGTAATCAGTTTCCGAGTCTTCATCTGTAAGGCCTTCCTCGATTTGTCTTTGTACATTTTCGAATTGTGGTATTTCAAAACATCTTCTCCAAATTCAGCAGAAGAGCATGTTTGATAATTAATGTGCGTTCAAAAAAATTCATGGTCAAGTAGGCTGTGGATTCTATTTTTCCCCTCACAGACTCTTAGGAAAAATAGAATTTACAGCTTACACGAATTTTTTTGAACGCACGATACTTTCAAGGAAATTTTTTTTGTGTTGATTTTTTCAGTAGATTCGAGGATGCAATCAGTAGATCAGTAGACGAAACCTAAAATCAGTAGATCTACTGATTTTTCAGTAGATCTGACATTCGTACGCCCTCTTTGACTAGTGTATTGGCCTCTTCGTTTCCTTTGATTCCCGAATGGCCGGAAACCCAGATTGAAAGGTAGGCAAGAAAAATATATTTTTCTTGCCTAACTCATTGAGTTTCAAACCTGTATACAAACAATTTGAAAATAAATTGAATTTCAATTTTATGAATCTGAAACAATATTAATCAATTTATTTATTGTATTTTACACAGGTATTATGTCGCATTCAAAATATATTTTTGTTTCGACATTGTTTTTTGTCTTTAGTGATAAAAGACAATCGAAAAACTTCAGAGTTTACGACAGTGCTTCGTATCTTAACCCCTATTTTTCGTTTCAGGGTCCAGATTGGAATACAAAACACCTCTTCCAAACTGGGCAAAAACCGAATGGACAAATCACGTTGAGTACTTGCAGAACAATTCATAGCAATCAATTTTATCTCCCCATATATGATGTTACTATCAGTGGAGGACAATCTGAGGGGGGAATTTTTCAAATTTTAGCTTAAATTGTAATTTTAAGTTGATATAAATTCATCACCCGACATAGATGCCGAATTATTACTGAACGCACCCTTGCTGTTCAATAATTTCTGATGAACATCATATTGATCTGTATGTAAAAAATATGTACAGGGTGTTCCTCAATGAGTGTATCAAGGGTCAACTTTAGATTTCTCGTGAAGAAATAACATTTTTCTTCTCTTCCATTTTTTCCTCTGGGTGTCAAAAATTTATATTTTTTTCAGTTTTTCGCTAATATCTCAAGAATCGTTTGAAGCACAGAATTGAATTGTACACACATCTCTAATTATAGCTACTTTCTTGCTTTTTACTCGGTTTAATTAGAGGTGCCAGTGGCGGAGATATTGAATTTGCACACAGGTTTCACCTCCCAACTTTTACACCACTGGACAAATTTGCATTTGTACAGCAAATTTCGATGCGCCACTGTGTTTTACATGAAAAAGGTTCTCTTGGTTCATTGCTGTAAAAAGAACCGTTTTTATGATAATTAACAGTTTGCTAACGCGTTGTTAATTTTTTGTAATTGGAAAATGAGTAGTGATAATTAACACGTCTATTAATTTAAACAAAATTTGGCAAGTAGGTTTTTAAGTTTGAATTGCGATATTTTCCATTATTTTTAACGCCAATAGTCAACAAGAATTGCTCAAAAATTTAATTAATTATCATTATTATAATTTAATTATTCAAATTATATTATTAGAATGTGTATACAAAAATTAATTACTTATACAGGTGTCCCGGAAAATGTGGGAAATCACTCGGATTCAGATAGAACATAAAAAAATAAGATGACAAGTTCCCATAATTTTTTTTCCAGTGGCCCTCCCTACGAAGATACGACCTCCTAAATGACGGCACTGGAAATTCATTTTAGTGGAATAAATTTCAATTACTTACTTCTATCATTATTTTTCTTATCGACACTGAACAAGAGTACCTTTTCTTCAGCTTAATGTTCAAGGTATCCAAATTTATTTTTTTTAGCAACTTATCATACAGGCTGTTAAAAATGTAAGCTTTTTAAAATGCATAACCCAGTCCGCCCCTGGTAAACCGAACAAGCTAATTAAAATTTGAGTGCGGTGATTTGAGAGGTCCTTTATACTATTAATCATATCAAATTTTCATCAAATTATATCGAGTAGTTTGAAATTTATTAAACTAAAATGGATTTCCAGTGGCGTCATTTATGAGGTCGTTCCAGTGGCGTCATTTATGAGGTCGTACCTTCGAAGGGAGGGCCGCTAGGAAAAAAATTATGGAACTTGTCATCTTCATTTTTTATGTTCTATCTGAATCCGAGAGATTTCCCACATTTTCCGGGACACCCTCTATACTTCAAACGGTTCCTGACAGATTAGCAAAATACTGAAAAAAATACAATAAATTTTTGACGCCCTGCAAGAGAAAAATTAATTTTTTTCATGAAAAATTTTCAGTGGATACACTTATTTATATGGAACACCCTGTATTTAGGTTAATTTTATTTTTTCGTCCCTTCTGGTTTTTAAGTGTTGACAATCGCAGTGAATATTAGTTTGGGGTTGGATATACAGGATACATGATTTGAAATCATGTGAATTTTTGCACTGTGTTTTTTGTTCGATTATTCAATTGATGAAGAAAGTGGGTAACCATTTCAATATAAATATTGTAAAATTGTTCAGTAAAAATATGATGATTAGGATAAATTTGGTACAACACATTCAATTGCTTTGAACTTCAGTGAAGTCAACAAACTATCCCTGATTGTCTTGAGTTGTTGTTTCAACTGACCTCTTTCGACTTCGCAAACACTCTGTATAATTATTAACTACAGAGACAAAAGCTTTGGAATGCACTTAACATCCTATGGATATTAAAAACTTGATTGTGCACCGAACAAAATTAATAATTTGAAGAAATAAAAAATATGAGCAACTTTTTAAATTGATTGAAATTTTCATTTTAATCTACTTATTAACTTGTGAGTTAATTGTTTACCAGTTCTTCATTTACTCGAATGATTATTTGTTGTTGTTTCGATTATAGAAAATTTTCTGAATTCCGGATTGTTTGAACTTATTGAATGGCTATGTAAGTGATATAGAATAAGGAAATTAAGTATTCAGAATGTATTTAAATGTAAATAATAAATGAATATTTTCAGTTTCGCGCTAAAATTGACAATATATCTTGATATGACAATTTGTGCAGCAAATGTAAGAACTTAAAACTGCATCATATGTTATTTACAACATCCCACTTTATATCACATCTATGTATACAGGGTGTTTCACAATAAGGTTTAGTGAATTCGGGATCTAACCCACCTAAACGCAAAGAAAAATCGTATACGGTGACGAAAATATTTTCGAAAAACCAATTTTTTTCTTGAATTTCATCACCCCGAATCTCGGAGAAAATGCGTCGGATACCTATAGACCAGAATAGTACATGGGCCAGCGTCTGTTTTTCATTATGATTACTAACAATCTGAATATTTGTGAGTAGCTTCATTTTGACGAGACGCCCAACTTTTTCCTCTACGAAAATTCTCGATAGTGAGGTCTAAAACAGTATGGAGGCGTCAAAAAGTGTTAAATGCGTGAATGTTCAAATTTTATTACTAACAGCTACTTTATAAATTAAATTTATTATATAATTTATTACAAATTGATAACAATAATTGTCCTACAAAAATGATGATTCTATCAAAGTGTCCCCCGCTCCCAACATATATCAACAACTAGGTCTAAAAAAATATTACTAACCGGCTGATTTTTCCACTGTTGCTTAGCAAATATTTCCTTCATGAACTGGTCACATTGTCCTACAAATTGAGTGCTACGTTTTTCCAGCCCCATCCCAGAAATTGTACCACAGAACTCACAATTAGAAATGATTACAAACAATTGACAATTTCCGAGCGTAGGACTGGAAAAACGTACCACTCAATTTGTAGGACAATGTGACCAGTTCATAAAGGAAATATTTGCTAAGCAACAGTGAAAAAATCAGCCGGTTAGTAATGATTTTTTCAGACCTAGTTGTTGATATATGTTGGGAGTGGGGGACACTTTGATAGAATCATCATTTTTGTGGGACAATTATTGTTTTCAATTTGTAATAAAATTGTTTCAAGATTTAATTTATAAAGTAGCTGTTAGTAATAAAATTTGAACATTCACCCATTTAACACTTTTGACGCCTCCATACTGTATTAGCCCTCACTATCGAGAATTTTCGTAGAGGAAAAAGTTGGGGACTGGTCAAAATAAAGCTACTCACAACAGTTTGTTAGTAATCATTATGAAAAACAGGCGCTGGCCCATGGACTATAAGAACTTTACATCATAAAATTATCTCAGGATTAAAATTCCAAATTTACGGAATCTTATTCTGAAACACCCTGCATTTCACACTTAATGTATCCATGTACATTTTTAAGCCGATATATTTCATTTAGTCACAATTGGAAACGCATACTTAGAGAAAAATAAGTTAAGATTAAACACAAGATTCAGGGATAACTGGATCAAAGATTAGTGGGACCTAATTTAAGTTTTGTTTTAATTTGTTGTAAATTATCTTTTTAGGATTACACGAAATAAGAATAAGGATTCTTGTATAAAAGACAAAAATTAACTGAACATATCAGTACCTGGTTCAGAGAATTGATTATTGTGAATTTTGTCTTCACTTAACACGAAAAAACGAAATTGTTATGTAATTAAATACATATATCGGGTTTTTGAACTTTGAAATCTTCAAATGAAGTGTTTATCGATGTATTGTTGAGAATGTTAACTGAAGACAGGAAATGTTATATTAGTGATTTCTCAAAAGACAATATGTATATTGCATTATAAATATTTTCTCAAGATGAAAATTCTTTCTTCTTATTAGCTGAATTATTGTGTAATTTTATTTCTGCATTTTACTATAAGTATATCGATCTATAGTTTGTAAACCATTAATGAAATAAAGATTTATTACTCTCAAAGATGATTGATGATTCTTCCATTGATTTCTTGTGAATTAGAAACTTTTGTTCGTTTATATTGGGACCAAACAAACTACACGGTGTCTCATTCAAAAGTGTCCTTTAAAAACTCAACAACGAATCAGAAATTCTGAAAACACACAATTTGTGTTATACAGGGTGTTAGATGATAGTATGTCACAACTTGAGGGGGTGAATCTACATTAATTTTAATAAAAAAAGTTTATATAAACATGGGTCCGTAAAAGCTTCGTTGCGGAGCTACAGGGTGATGAAATTTCCAAAAAAATGGTTTTTCCTCCATAACTCCTACAGTTTTTGAGATATTCGGTCCAAATTTGGAATGCCACCTATTTTCTACAGTCTCCATCATTGCACGTCCTGAATCTTAACTAGAATCTACAGGGTGTTTTTTTCCAAAGCAATGTCACCCTTTTCCCTCTCAAACTTTTTTGTGGTACGCCGCTGATCAGCGTAAAATCTTCTGATAACTTCGTTCAATTTAGAAACTTTTTTGCTTTAACCGTTTTCGAGTAAACAGTTATTGAACGATTGTATGTTGATAATTGATATTGAATAAACTGAGTCTCAGATGACGAGCTATCAAATAAAAGCAAATTTTGGGCATACTCATTGAGTTTTATTATTATTTTTTTTATTTAACAAATAACATCCGTTCACGAAAGTTTGAGCGCAAAGTAGGCGTTTGTTCATTTATTTGAAGTTGGCAGTATTTGCTGTCATAACGTAAAATAAAGTCAACGTTGCCGAAATTACCCGGCCTCGTCCGACTAGCTTGCGAATTATTAGAGAACTGTATGCAATATTGACAAAAAAATCAACAACATAACCTAAAATTTTAATATACAGAGTGGAATATGTCAAATTGGTTAGGGATACGAAAAAATTACAGGAGTCAAAAAAGTTTCTAAATTGAATGAAGATATCAAAAATTGATTTTACGCTGAACAGTGGAGTACCGCAAAAAAGTTTGAGAGGGAAAAAGGAGACATAGCTGCGGAAAAGAAAACACTCTGTAGATTCTTGTTAAGATTCAGACTGTTGAAAATAGATGGCAGCTAGTAGAAAAAAGCTGTGTACCCAGATTATGTCCCTTGTCATCAAAAACGACCTGTCTGGGAGTTTTCTTATATTCTGATTCGTTGTTGGAGGTGAACACTTTGAAATGAGACACCCTGTATGAAAGAATACACACATTATTGGAATTCTTGACCCCCATTAACTCCCAACTTGTTGAATGTAACATAACAATTTTTGTGTGCGAAATCTTCACTTAAATGAATATAAATAAACCAGCAAAATTCAAGAATGAAAAAGAATAAAAAAATCATAAATGAAAAAAATTAAACCAAAAATTCACCATTGGAAAAAAAATTCAACCAAAACCAACAAACTGAAATATGTGACTGGTAAATAAATGTCCCTTCTACTTACTCAAAATTTATTTTCCTTTGACAAAAAGAGGTACCAACACAAATGGCAGTAAAAAACCAATTAGTTGAATGCTGGAAACTTCAAAAAAACTTCCCTGAGAAGCATTCACACTTGTCTAACTCTCAAATCATTGAACACCTGAATTTGATACCTTTTTTAATTCGAGTTCATATCGTACCCCAAGGTGACATTTTGTGATTTAAATCCACTATTCAAATATAGGAAAACATACTGAAACCATCTTGAAAGAGTAGCATATCTAAAACTTATCACAAAAGTATGAAAAAAAGTGATTTGTATAAAGGATACAAAAAAACTGACGAAACACCTCTAACAATAACAAATGCATGTCTCGCCAGCCGAATTCTAAATATAAACATATGTACAACATCGAAAGATGAAAATAGCTTCGAGCACATCTTCGAATGGACGTAGAACTATAAATCTTTTTACTGACTAGTCTCCCTTTCATAATTTTCGAAGAAGTCAGTTCATTCTCTTCTCAATTATGAAATATTCCAGTTAAAAATTTCCTCCTAGCACCAGAATTGGGTCTTCGACTTTTTTCTAGCTATCTTTCTTTTCTACTTTTGCACTGCTGTCTGTTTTGTTCTCCTTTGGTACAACTGCCATGTACGAATCTTCTTTCTCTGAGTGATATATGCTCTTCGATTCCCTCCTTTCTTGTTCTGATTGCCATTCAACCTGAGAAAAAGTATTTATGTAAATCTAGAGTTCTTCAATGATGTAATGTAGGAGTATTATAAAGGGTATTTCAAATTGCGCGGTTTTTCAAATGAATAAAATGTAGATGGCGCACTGAATTCTTCTGGGTAATTTGACATTTAAGAAATGTGATGTATGACATATGACACTTATAAAAATGGCACCATACATGATACAACAATGGATTCAAATTGTTGAATTATTTTATGTGAAAAGTGTTTTCAGAAAATTACGCGAATTTTATGATTTACATAATAGTCCATCTGAAAGCACTATTGTTTGAATTACATATTAAAAATTTTCAAGAGACCTGCACGATGGAAGATCAAGAAAGTGAAATATACAGTCGTTCGCAAGAAAATGTTAATACAGGGTCTCTACAGTGTTTGGTCATGACTTAGCGATAATTCAAATATACCTAATTTTATCGACAAGAACAGCCAAATTTGGAAGTTTACCCCCTTAGTTTTGGAGTAGCCCCCATTTTAAGTTTACTTTTTTATTTCTGTTGACCCTTCCAAATAATATCGATTTCTTTGGACATAAAGGTAATACAGATGTGGAAAAAATGTTTATTGAAAGATGATACTACCACCTTTTATTGAAGTATAACGATATAAAACATTTAACTTGAAAACGCCATAAAAAAATTCTTTAAAAAAATTTAGTAAAATATTTACTGATTTTTTTAAGAAATCCGCAATAGTACAAGAACTAGCACATTGAAGTACAATTTTTTTCAATGATTTAACCGCAAAGATATTAGCTAAAAAACAATCCTTACATCATTTCTGTAAGTTACATATTAATTTGAGAGTTATTGCTGTTCGAACATGATCACTACGCGAGGAAAAGACACAAGACAGGTCGTCATGAAGGCCACTGCCTGTCTACAGAGAAGAGGCGGCCATTTTGAGCAATTTTTATGATTAATTTGTTTGTTTGGTCATTAAAAATTATCGAAAGTACAGTACTGAGGTTTTTTTTATTTTATAAATTTTCATAATGGTCATGTTCGCACAGCAATTACCTTCGAAATATGTAACTTACGAAAATTATGTTGGTATCGTTTTGTAGCTGATATCCTTGCGTGTTAGGTCATTGAGAAAAAAATTATACTTCAATGTGCTAGTTCTTGTACTATTGCGAATTTACTAAGAAAATCAGTAGGTACATTTTTTTACTAAAATTTTTTTAAGAATTTTTTTTATAACATTTTTAAGTTATATGTTTCCATATTGTATCACTTTAATAAAAGGCGGTAGTATCATCTTTCAAAAAACATTTTTTTCTCATCTGTAGGACATTTATGTCCAAAGAAATCGACATTATTTGGGAGGGTCAACGAAAATAAAAAAGTAAATTTAAAATGGGGGCTACTCCAAAACTAAGGGGGTGAACTTTAAAATTTGGGTGTTTTTGTCGATAAAATTAGGTATATTTGATCCCTGAAATTATCGCTAAGTCATGACCAAACACACTGTATAAATGATTGTAACAGCGCAGTTGGCTTTGAATTATTTATTTATCTATATTACTCTGTGACGCAGGTTGGGTGTCGAATTATGTGGCTGGAATTATCAATGTCAAAGATAGAAATAAATATGGAGAAAGATTTGATAAATGTGTTGAGTTTGCATAAAAAGCAGAAAATGAAAATAATTCTAAGCCAACTGCGCTGTTATGATCATTTTTTAAGACCCCGTATAATAAATGGATTTGCTACATTGGAGAATTGTCAAAACTAATAGAAAGAGCAATCAAGAAGTTAATTTTTCATACAACACTTTAATTTAATTAATTTTTTATTTAAACGTTTTAAGCTGATCATGAGTCAGAAGAACAAAACACGTTAAATCATATTTAAGTTCTTCTCTTCAGGAAGATATCTTTAATCTGAAGATTTTGATTACGAATTCATATGAAGATTTTGATTACGAATTAACATGAAGATTTCGATTATGTATGTACATATTTATATGCAGTTAAATTTGAGTGAATCGGTACCAGCGAAACGCAAACAAATTTACCTTTTGCCTGTGTTGTTTGACGGCATCCTCGCACTTCTCCAGAACCATTTTTTCCGTCAGAACTCCGTCTTCAGAAGCGTATGCTGCCGCCTGCCATGCAACACCCAGTTTGGCAATTTCTCTGCCAGACATACCTTCCGTCATTTTCGCCATTTTACTGCAGAGGGCGCTGTAGTCGAAGTTGTCCAGCTTCAAACGCCTAAACACACAAATAAAATTATTAGCCATTCATAACACAAAAAGGTGAATATGTAAATTCTTGGGGCCAGCAGACATCGAAAAGATTTTGGCTTCCTGAACAACTTGGTCTGTCTTAATTTAGAAAGCATGGGCTCCTTAGTTTCCAAAAATTTTCCATCTAGACGTCATTTTCTCCACTATAAAAACACCGAATTACTGCTCCAATTTATGGTGTTATTCTGCTTTCACCTGTAACTTTTTATAAGCTTACAGGAAAATTGCAATTCTGGACCTTTTAAGAGATCTGTAGCTTTCATATAAAAAAAATTATGATGAATAAAAATAATATGGCTTTGTTTATTGGATTGTTATCGGAAGAAAATTATAACAGGTAAAACATTGTTCAATAATATACATTACCTGAAAATCATTCTTTTTCAAAGTAGGAACTTTATGAGAATTGGAAGGAAAAGGTTGCGTGATCAAATGAATCCATTTGAAATGACGGATTCCCAGAATTCAGATGGAAGAAATGCTGAATGCCCAGTTTGTGAACAAGTGTACTATGAACTTAATAAATGCTCTACAGCAATTTTGACCAAGAAAATTTTTTCTTTCCTGTTTTCAATTTATTAGATGAAAGAAACAAACGTTAACTAAATTCAGATAAATGTATTTTCAAATTCAAATCAAAACCATTCACTCATAAAACATAAAGTTCCATGATCAAATCTTACGATTGAAGGTTATGTTTGACGATGAGTAGTTCAAAAGTGACACTGTAAATAAGGAAGTTGCAGGAACAATTCCAGAAGTGCATTATTCACGAATCTGTGAGTCAGCCAGTTACAGAACAATCGTACGCTACAGTTTCAACTTACAGATGAAAAGCAAATATACCACCATTAGTCTATGAATCACCTTTAAACATTCACATTACCATTTGCTAAGTTCCATTTTAGATATATTCAACAATTAATGCAAAAATATGGAAATTCTAGAGGTACCACACAATCACAAATTCGAGGGTAAGTAATTCATGGTAAGTTTGGCAATACTGCTCCGTCATTCGGCGAGTGACATATCGAATGATTGCGGGTAAGGTATTGTATCACATTCGCGCGAAAGAATCTGCGGCAGTGCCAAACCTATCATGAAGAACGGCGAGCTTTCCCTCGAATTTGAGGATATGTGGTACCCCTAGAATTTCGTTTATGCCTCTAGAATTATGTTTATGCAATAATTATTGAATACACCCGGAATGAAACTAATGGAATCGTTATGTGAATGTTCAAAGGTGATTTATAGACCAAATTGGAACAGTAACTCTGTATTTTTATATCGGAAAAAATGACGTGAAGATGGAATATTTTAGGAACTTTGGGGGACCATATTTTCTTAACTAAAAAAGACCGCCACCTGTTGGTTTCACTACTTTTGTTCAGAAGGCCTAAATGGACACCAAAATCTGGTCTATATCTGCTGAACCCCAAAATTCACCTTTAACTCTTTTTAATACCTTTTTCCTTCAGCTGCCGGCTGCAAAACAAACTTTTCAAAGTACAACCTCATCAGACGTTCTCGTTCCTCCAGACCAGGCAAGTCGAATTCGACCATTTCATCCAAACGATCATTTACCGCCCAATCGAACTGTTCTGGTGTGTTTGATGCGAGTACAAGCATGAATTTTTGACTCTGCTCTCCGGTACGGTACAAAAATGCGTTCAGGGTAGCTCTCAGATCTTCGGAGATGTTTTCTGAAGATCTTTTTCTTAGGAAAGCATCGGCTTCATCCACAAACAGAAGAAGTCCTGGAGAAATGAGTAGTTGATAGAAAAAAAGCCGAACTAATGTGATAGAAATGATGAAAGTTGGGCCTCGAAAAATTATAGAATGAAATCATCATATCTTGTTCAAAACCAATCCTTACTTTCTAAATCTTGGCAGACTCACAGAATTGATATCAACTACTAATTTTCAGATGACATAATGGCAACGTTGCCAACCAATTAAAAGGTAATGTAAGAGCTTACATTTATACTTGTTTGAAGGGAATGATTTGTCTCGACTTCTTGAATGATTATTAACATCAAGAATTGGAAAACAATAGGAAAATAAGCGCAAAAATTCTCGAAATCATCTATGTTAAAATGTACTTTTGGCTTTTGGAGGTTAGGTTGCCTGAACATTTACCTTTTCTTGAAGAATTTGCCCAGTCAAAAACTTTATGGATAGCAGTGACTCCTTCTCTTCCCATTGGTGCGATGTCACCTCCAGTCAAAATAGCGTAGTCCATTCCAGAATGTTTTGCCAATTTCTAAAAGAAAACCATTTCGTAAAAGTTAAATCGGGGCCCATCCAAAACTTTACCTTAGCAAACATTGTTTTACCAGTTCCTGGCGGTCCGTGCATCAATATATTTCTATACATTCCTCCATTTAGTTTTGTATTTTTTGTAGCTATCGCAACGTCTCTAAGTCTTTCCTCCAGTTTTGGAGCTAAAACGATACCGCCTAAAGCATCCTGCTGTTTCTGTAGCTTCAATTCTTTCAATTTCTGCAACTGTTGCCATGGATGTTTAAATATGTCCAAAACAGTGAATCTAAAAAAAGAGGATGAATCATTATTAAAGTGTTTTATATCTACCTTTATCTATACAGGGTGTCCCATAATTAGACCGACAAACTGCTAGTGGACATTATAGATTGTATTTTAGACAGATTCGACCCAAATCATATAATGCAAAATTGCTTCGTTAAGGAGCTAGTACCCTTTGAAGATGACGTCCTGTTCACACTTTTTGCCACATATTCGCAAAACGGAGTCACATAAAGTGCTGAAAGTTTACACATTGGCTAATATCAAAAATACGCATCGATTAGATTGAGTGCATTTCTTTCATGTCAAGCACAATCGTATCATTTGGGGGGGGGCGAAGGGTATTTTTAGTTTAAACTTTTTTAACTTTCATTATTTCGCAAGATTTACATCATATTCATAAACTCTGATGTTTTTTCTTGAAAAAAGATGATCTTCTATTATAACGTCCAGATGCACCATTTCTGAAAAAAATAGATTTGAAATTTTCTCTCTTTTCACTAAGTACTCAATGTTCACTTTTGTTTTGAATTTAATCTGGGCGTTATTATACAAGAGCATCTTTTTTCAAGAAAAAACATCAGAGTTTATGAATATGATGTAAATCTCGCGAAATAATGAAAGTTAAAAAAGTGTTAACTAAAAATACCCTTCGCCCCCTCCAAATGATACGATTGTGCTTGACATGGAAGAATTGCATTCGATCTAATCGAATTTTTCATAATAGACAATGTGTAAACTTTCAGCACTTTAGTGACTCCGTTTTGCGAATATGTGGCAAAAAGTGTGAACCAGGACGTCATCTTCAAGGGGCACTAGCTCCTTAACGAAGCAATTTTGCATTATATGATTTGGGTCGAATCTGTCTAAAATACGATCTAAAATGTCCACTAGAAGTTTGTCGGTCTAATTACGGCTGCACCAAATTGGATAATTCTTTTTTTGTTGTGTTCATAATTGCTAGGGCAAGGTTTATCAAACAAAATATTACCAAAAAAATTGTTCAGAAAAAATAAAAGGCTTTCCTTTTTCTTACGACCAATCAAGCAGTCATAGAATACATATTTATAGGTTAAAATGATTTTAACATTTGGACAAAAAGTGAAGTTACATCGAGTGAATCGAAAATTTCAAATTTCAATCAGAAATAACGTATGAACAAACATATTATACAATAATTTTTTAGTTATGCCTTATTTTACAAACTTATGTTTATGTATGTTTATGATCACAAATCAGATCAACAGATGGCGCTGTAATTGTTATCTAGTTTTCAATAAATACCTGGACGTTTCTCTGACCAGTGAAGGTTTACCAAGTCGTGCTTCAATATATCTCGTAGTAATACCAGTAGCACCTTTTGCCGAGTAGACACCTAGAGCAATTAACGAAAACCCTCCAGCGGCTACCAGAACTTTATTCCAATCAGTCAGTAATGCTTGAGCTCCTGATCCCAAAACAGATCCTGCAGTTCTGGAAATTTTCAAAATAGTTAACATAACCTTAAACTGTTTTCGAGAAACCACTCACTTGATACTTTCAAGTACAGTTATCCTATTTTCTGTAGCTTTAAGCCTTATTTGTTCCAAGGTAAGATCTCTATTTTCCCTATCAACTTTAGCTTTGGCTTTCAACTCCGCTTCGACACGTTTCATCTCATTCTTATGCCTCAAGTCCATTTCATGCTCTATTGTAGATTTTCGCATCGCTTCTTGCTTAGCAACTGATTCTTCTTGCCTGAAAGGAGTCTAGTGACGAAAAGTTTCATGAATACCTAAATGCATTACCTCTTCAATGTTTCTTCATTCATTCTTTGCTGTTGGACCAATTGATCATCGTATCTTTTTCTTGCCAACTGATCTTGATACTGCGCTCTCTGCTGATGTTGTCTCGTTTCTTCCTGAAGATACTTTCGTTTCTCCTCTGCTTCAGTCTTCTTCGCTTCAATTTGTAGTTGTGTAATATGTGCTTCATATTCTTTAATTTTGGCTTGTTGCTCAATTTGTTTGGTTGCTTCTTGTTGTTTAGACAACTCCAGAGCATCTTTGGCGTGTCCTGAAAGAATTTGTGGCATATTAAATGAATTTTTGAATTAAATTGGGCTTACTTGACTGTTCTAATTCTCTAGCTGCTTGAGCAGCTCTTTCAAGGGCTGAGGAGTCAAACCGGTAAGCTTCCATAGCTTTTTTCTCCGCTTTAGATAAGCCCATGTCAGGAGCCGGGGGTGCTCCAGCACTTCCATCTCCAGGAGGTGGAAAACCTTGCCCTTGGTCTCCTTTTTTCCCATAACCAAATATCCAAGACATAATTATTGATAAATCCTAAGAATTATACTTAGAAAAAATTAATGAGGAAAAAGGTTACCACATGTGCTAATCTACTTCAAAGAGGATGACAGATGGAAAATTTTGACAGGAGTGTACTTGACATGCCAACCGGCAAGAAGTAATAAAGGATAGACAAGGACAAAGAACCAAAAAGTTTTCCTTCTGTTTTCCAGCATTTTTCAAAATTGTTACTCCCTCAATGAACAAATACACCCCATTGCAAAATAATTGTGAGTTTCGATACGTATAAATGACCTGAAGAAAAATTGTTACTTTGATTTTATTTTGATATAAATAAATAAAAATAAAATAATTTTTTTTCTGTGCGCGGTAGGTTATGGGCCATTAGAACTAATTACATGCCAACAACATGCGCGAATGGATTTTTTAATGATGCGCAGTAGATTCAGTGGTGGTAATGGTGTTCCCGAGCCGAGCGCCATTGTTTAACTGAAATCTTTTCTTAATAATAAAATTGCTGAAGAACTAGGTGAATAAAGTGAGTGATTGAAGACTTAAGTGATAGTGAAACTTTGGTGAAATTCTCTGCAAAGTGATTTCTATTCGTAGTAGTGAAACAATAGAAAGACTGGTCAATGTCAGCAGGCGTGTCAGAACAGGTAAAGAATCAAAATATCATTTGACAGTTTTATGGATCATTATTTTGAGCCAAAATAAAAATTTCAAGTAAAATCAAAACAATAATTTTTCTTTCATGTGCCTGTTATGTCACAGCGGATGAAAGGACAAGGAAACCAAGGTATGTACCACAGTTAAATTATTAAGATGTTGTATTTTAAATACCGTCTGTTTACAAAAATATTGAAATCGCGATTTCAATTGGTGTTTGTTTACCCTCAAAAATAGAATTTCAAAAGCCTGTAGAACTTATAGGAATTGTTTTTTTATTTTCACTTCTTAATATTGGGAGAATGTAACTGTATCCAAAACTGCAAGCCATGGGAAAATGTAGATGTGGCTTTAAGATTTGAACATAATGGAAAATGGAATGGTTCATTGACTAATTGTGAATATATAACTATTAAGTTAATGGCAAATCATAACTAAGAAAGCACATTTCACTCCATAATGTTAGTTGTGATAAAGTGACAAAGGCAAAGACTATTATTTAGCGTTAATGTCACTTATTCATGTTTATGCATTTCTCGATAGTGTCCAATGGCCCTAAGGAACAGTTAGGAGCAGGTGAAGGAGCAAGTGGCTCAGAAGAATTTGAACCATGGAGATCTCAACAGCAAAACTCAGCTCATACTCCCTATGGAGGCTCAGTACCAATCTCCAGCGCAACAGACATCTACAATATGGGTACAGCAGGTATTTATTTATAATCAATATATCGTTATAATATAATTAATACTGACATCAAGTGATTGTGTTGAAGTGCTTCAGTTTGTTTGTGATTTTAAATGAAAGAAAGGTAGTTTGAAAATGAGTATTTGTGTTCTGCATTTATAAGGAGCAACTCGGAGCTCAATGGTGGTATTCTGCTTTCATCTGTAGCTTTTCCTAAGCTTACAGGAAAATTGCATTTCTAGACCTCTTCAAGGGATCTGTAGCTTACAGAAATCGTTAAATTTATAAAAGTACTCGACGGGTGATCAGAAGTATTATCGACTGACATATTGTGAGGTTACGTTGAATGGTTTGTTTATTTTAGAATGAACACCAACGTTTTAATACAAGAAATTCATTAAGAATGGAATTAATATGGCTTTGTTTATTGGATTGTTATCGGAAGAAAATTATAACAGATAAAACATTGATCAATAATATACACGACCTGAAAATCATTATTTTTTAAGTAGGAACTTTATGAGAATTGGAAGGAAAAGATTGCGTGACCAAATGAATCCATTTGAAATGCCCTATGCCCAGAAAATATTCAGATTGAAGAAATGCCGAATGCCCAGTTTGTGAACATGTGCAGATTGAAGAACCAGAGTACTATAAACTTGATAAATGCTCTACAGCAATTTTAACCAAGAATTTTTTGCTTTCCTGTTTTCAATTCATTATATGGAAGAAACAAACGCAAACTACCTTTAGATAAATATATTTTCAAATTCAAATCAAAACCATTCACCCATAATTAATACATAAAGTTCCATGATCAAATCTTACGATTGATGGTTATGTTTTTCGATGAGTAGTTCAAAAGTAACACTGTAAACAAGAAAGTTACAGGAACCATTCTAGAATTGCATTATTTACGAATCTGTGAGTCGGCCAGTTACAGATCAATTGTACGCTACAATATCGTAACTTACAGATGAAAAGCAGAATACCACCACAAAACTCTAGTCTTAGTGCATTTTTTTTTGTTTGAAGCTTGATAATTAGTAGTTAATCGATAACAATATTTTTTTGTTTGCATTGGTACACTTATGTCTATATTCATTTGGTTTGTGGATATTTCAATTACATCAAATGTGTTAACTTTATAAAATCGAAAATTACTGAATTACCCTGACGATTTTATACTTGTTGTTTAATTGCCATCAATCAAATACATATGATTGAAGTTGTAAAGAAATGGGTATTTAGCATAACCCAGAAACAAAGCTCTGAAAGAGCTCAGGAGCTTGAATCTCTCAAAACAAATACAGTAATAGTTGATCAGTAACCCAGAACACAGTGTTTTTTTCAATGACAAAATGTATTATTGAAAAAAAATTTTTTGGAATCCCTAAAAATGTTCCACCATCATGTCAGCACCAAATTATTGACTTTTTGAACGTTATGGAAAATAAGCTGTTTTTTTAACATTTATAAAACATGGTTATGATTCGTTTCACCATACAAAATTTTTAGTACAAAATTCTAACAAATTTCAATTGAATTCAGGAACTAGGAAAAATAATGCACAATGTGAGTTGAAGAACTTAGATCAGTTGCCTTGAATACATTTTTTTTATTTAATGCATAACAATCTCACAGAAAGCTCATTCTGAGAATTGTTTGTTCAAAAACCCAATATTACTTCTGAAATAATGTTGTTTATTTCCTGTCGTTACTCTAATTTGAATACAAACAATGTTTTCAAAATATAGCAGTTGTTAAAATAAAAGTAGCAACAATATGAATTGTGAAATTAGGTGAAATTGCCCAAAGAAAATAACAATTTCTGGTGTATTAGTCATTCAGATTATTAGTAAATATGGAACAATGCTACTGTATCAGTTTCATTGTGTTTGAAAAATGAAAAACTCTAGTTAATGTGCAGAAAGTAATTCTAGATTGTTTTTTGAGAAACACCTGTTCAACATGTATACTCCGTGCACCAAACTTTGAGCTGTTGGTTGGCCATGACAATTTAGCATATCCCACTGTGCATATTAAAATTTTAGATTATGTGGTTTATTTTCTTGTCAGATTGATACGCAATGTTGTCAATATTACATAGAGTTCCTAGATAACTCGGAAACTCTTCGGACGAGGCCGTGTACATTCGGCAACGTTGACTTGTTCATCGTTATGACAGCAAATACTGCCAATCTCTGATTAATAAACAAACGCCTACACTGGGAACTGGATTCAGATAGAACATAAAAAATGAAGATAACAAGTTCCAATAATTTTTTTTCCTAGCGGCCCTTCCCACGAAAATGACCTGCTGAATGACGCCAC
Source organism: Propylea japonica (assembly GCA_013421045.1). Classification (NCBI taxonomy): domain Eukaryota; kingdom Metazoa; phylum Arthropoda; class Insecta; order Coleoptera; family Coccinellidae; genus Propylea; species Propylea japonica. The sequence continues at coordinate 49,650,030 of CM024246.1, forward strand.
TGGAAATCCACTTTAGTGGAATAAATTTCAAACTACTCGATATAATTTGATGAAAATTTGATATGATTAATAGTATTAAGGACCTTTTAAATCACCGCACTCAAATTTCAATTAGCTTGTTCAGTTTACAAGGACCGCACTGGGTTGTACATTTTAATTCTTACATTTTTAACACCCTGTATGATAAGGTGCTAAAAAACAAATTTTGATACCTTAAACATTAAGCTAAAGAGAAGGTACTCTAGTTCAGTGTCGATAACATGAAACGAAAAAAAAATTATGAAAGAAGTAAGTAATTGATATTTATTCCACTAAAATGAATTTCCAGTGGCGTCATTTAGGAGGTCGTATCTACGTAGGGGGGCCGCTAGGACAAAAATTATGGGAACTTGTCATCTTATTTTTTTTTGTTCTATCTGAATCCCAGAGATTTACCACATTTCCTGGGACACCCTGTATAAGGTAGAGGTGGTTATACATCTGTGTCATTAATTTCTTTCTTAATCTTCAGGATATTATGGAAACGGAGGAACATACACCTATCAGGGTTACGGAGTGGGAGATGGAACTTGGTCAAACGGGACAGATATGACGTTTTTAGGAGGATATCACCATGAATCCTACTCTATGGAAGGTAAAAAATCAAATATTGTTCTTATAAAATCTACCAGAACAGCATAAAGATATAGTTTTAGACTTCTTCTGACCAAAGTTGTCATTTGAAGTTTCCAAATTGACCTTGAAGGTGATATCGATATACAGGTTTGGAAATTCACATCTGAAACATACAATATACAATGCATCAGACAGAGAACTCTTCCCTCCAGTTGCACAGATGAATAGTCGAGACAATGACGTGCTGTAACACACTGAATTCCGTTGTCTTATTGCAATATTCTAGTCTTGTCTCTCTCTTATCGTTGAGATTAGCATAATTCATTTAGTATGGTAAGCAACAGTGAATACTTGAATGGAGTATTACAGCAGCCTGACAAATCAAATAATTCTATAAGTGTACTGCAGGTTCCCTACCATACTGCGATAAGAGAGGGACAAGACTAGATCATTGCAATAAGACAACAGAATTCATTTAGTTACAGCACTTGATTATCTCGACTATTCATCTGTGCAACTGGAGGGAAGAATTCTCTGTCTGATGCATTGTATATCGTATGTTTTCGATGTAAATTTCCAAATCTGTATATAATATCTGTATTAAGAGCTAACGAAATACAATACATGAAACAAAAAGTCCCTAGCTGAGGTTGGTGCAAAACGGGGTACCATACTATTCTGACATATGATACCAGAGCACAGGGAAAAACCTCAGTAGAAAAAACCCTGTCTCGTCGTAAATTCCTTCAATATTTAGATACAAAATACTGAATTCATGCTCTTGGGCCAGGAGGGTGTTTTAAACCAGGTCTGGCATTCCAAGTGATGATTTTTCTAATCTTCTCTTCTTTTAAGACCATTACAGGACCCTACTGAAGGGTAATCATTTCCCATAGATTTAAATAGTGATATTTCATCCTAAATATTGAATTCAATTTCGGAATAATGATAAAAAACGTGTTACAAACTCATGTCAAAATGACATCGAAAAGTAGTGCTGTGGCACCATCCTGTTGAAACCATATATGTACCTTCCTAATGCGGTTCTAGCTCAAATCAAAACAATTTAAATTTTTCAGGTATGTTCGGCCCATCAACCACCTTCTCGACACCAGCATTTGGACAACCTTCTTCTTTCAACTACTTTCACAGCAATGGTGACTACAATACTTGGGGTAGCCAGTTGGGAGGCCAGAGAAAGTACGATGAGTATTATAGGGATCCTCAGAATATGTATCCACCAGCCATGGCTGATTCAGCCCTCAAGGGCGTTGAACAGGGGATGCAAAATTTAGGTAATTGAAAAATATCCAAACTTTTTTAAAAGAGTGTGATTTATAAAAAGGTAATGGCATTTTGAGGACCAGCAGATATTGTTCATGTTTTTGTGTAATGTTTTTATTGACTTAGATCTCCTGAACAACATTAATGAAACCAACAGGTGGCGGTCTGTCTTATGGTGGTATTCTGCTTTCTTCTGTAAGCTAATTTGAAACTTTTCATAAGCCCACAGGAAAATTGCAATTCTGGACCTATTTAAGGGATCTGTAGCTAACAGAAATCGTTGAATATTTACGAGTACTCGACGGGTTATCGGAAGCATTATCGAATGACATATTGTGAGGTTACGTTGAGTGGTTTGTTTATTTTGGGACGAACACCAACGTTTTAATATAAGAAATTCCAGCAGATATCGTTCAGGTTTTGGTGTCATGTTCTTATTGACTTAGATCTCCTGAACAACATTAATGAAACCAACAAGTGGCAGTCTGTCTTATGGTGGTATTCTGCTTTTCATCTGTAAGTTACCATACTATAGGGTACGATTGATCTGTAACTGGCCGACTTACAGATTCGTAAATAATGCAATTCTGGAATGGTTCCTGCAACTATCTTATTTACAGTGTCACTTTTGAACTACTCATCGAAAAACATAACCTACAATCGTAAGATTTGATCATGGAACTTTATGTATTATGAGTAAATGGTTTTGATTTGAATTTGAAAATACATTTATCTGAATGTAGTTTGCGTTTGTTTCTTTCATCTCATGAATTGAAATCAGGGAAGAAAAAAATTTCTTGGTTAAAATTGCTGTAGAGCATTTATTAAGTTTATAGTACACTGGTTCTTCAATCTGAACATGTTCACAAACTGGACATTCGCCATTTCTTCAATCTGCACATTTTCTGGTCATCTGGCATTTCAAAATGGATTCATCTGATCAAGCAACCTTTTCCTTCCAATTCTCTTGAAGTTTCTACGTTAAACAAGAATGATTTTCTGGTCATGTATATTATTGAACAATGTTTTACCTGTTATGATTTTTTCCGATAACAATCCAATAAACAAAGCCATATTATTTTTATTCATCATGAATTTCTAATATTAAAACGTTGGTGTTCGTCCTAACAAACCATTCAACGTAACCTCACAATATCTCATTTGATAATGCTTTCCGATCACCCGTCGAGTATTTGTAAATATTTAACGATTTCTGTAAGCTACAGATCCCATAAGAAGGTCCAGAATTGCAATTTTCCTTGTAAGCTTATGAAAAGTTACAGATTGGCTTACTGAAGAAAGCAGAATACCACCATAAGACAGACCGTCACCTGTTGGTTTCACTACTGTTGTTCAGGAGACCTTAATGAATTCAATGACACCATAATTTGGCTGATATCTGCCGGACCCTAAAATTCAAATAATTACCGAGATTTTTCCTGTCCCAATTCATCATTCTTCAAATTTTCTATCATTTTCAGAACTGAAATCATCCGATGGATCCAAAGACTCCCTTGGTGGTCAGAAAAAGACAACTTGGGCAAGTATTGCCAGTCAACCTGCAAAGCCTCAGCTTACGTGCAAAATCCCGGCTTGAAGAAAAAAGGTCCTGGTATGCCCCCTGGTCCAATCGTTCCCGAAAGCATAACATGGATATCGGCACATGGGATACTGGTAAAAGTGCACCACCCCAACTGCCAATTGTTAATCAGGTTAGTTGCATGATTTTTCCTTAAACTTTCTGGAGAATTCACCTATATTTTATAGGGAAGTTGTTTTTTTACATCTGGGACTCTGGGTATTGGAAAATTCCATAATAAACCATGAGTTCCTGGAAAAACGAACAGAAGTTTCTTAGTCATTTTACATAAACTTTGGAAGCTTACACTATCTCATATTTTTGATGCCCTATAGAATAATCGTCATTTTTTTTGTCCTATTTTTTTAATTGGCTATACATTAACGATTTCATGAGATCATAACCAAGAAAATTTAACCACGTATTCTATATCAAAAATAAGCCCTAGTTTGTCATATAAACATATGTCGAGAAATGTTTCCTCTCCAAGATACGGGGTGTTGAAATTATAGTAAAAAAAATGTTTTTTTTGATAACTTTCACACTACTTGAAATATTTTTATGAAATTCGAGACATAGGTTTTGAGCGTAAAGGAGCACTTTTTGAATAATATCATTTCTTTCATATTCTACCAGGGGCGTCCGTACTGCAGCTAGACTGAATATTTTCAGTTGAAAAAATGATACGCTCTGGTTTTTTCGGCAATAAAAATTATTATTAAATCCACATTCAATTTGGAGCAAATTTGGTTTCTTGACTTTTTGCTGTACGGGGCACCGTTTCCGTTTAAAAAAATTAAAACACATTCTCATGCATGAAGAAATCGCCAAAATTTGATATAGCAATAAAGGTGTTATTATGATCATGTACCTATCTTATTAAATTTTGGCGATTTCTTTATGCATGAGAGTGTGTCTTATTTTTTTAACCTGAAACGATGCCTCCTACAGCAAAAAGTCAAGAGACCGAATTTGCTCCAAATTAAATAAGGAATTGAATAGTAATTTTCATTGTCCCGCTGTAGTACGGACGCCACTGGTAGAATAGAAAAAAAATGAAATTATGCAAAAGTGCTCCTTGATGCTCAAAACCTATGTCTCAAATTTCATAAAAAATTTCAAGCATCGGGAAAGTTATTAATAAAAAACATTTTTTACTATAACTTTAACACCCGTACTTCGGAGGGGAAACATTTCTCGACATATGTTTATAATACGAACTTGGGCTTATTTTTGATGTAGAATACGTAGTTAAAATTTCTTGGTTACGATCTGGACCACCCTGTATAAATATTCTCGCTCGATTTTGCTCTATGAGGTATGGCAATACTAACAGATTTGCCACAGAATTTAAGAAGAAAGTATCAAGCACCTTTCCATTGAACGTATTGAAGGTCTGCAAACAGTGTTGAATGTCTTTTGTCTCATCAGAACATGCCAAAAGCAGTGAATCCAGGATTGACGGTAAGACCAGTATGGAACGGACCCCCAGCTGCGAGACCGGCACCTCCTCCGTCTGCTCAAAGGCCAGGCCCTCCACAACATCAGCATCCCATGCAGAGCTACCAACCTCCTACTATTATGCCCCCGCATTTACCGCCCCTGTGACTATGCCCACGACTGGACATATGCAGGTCAGTCGAAACATCCCTTCCATATCAATATTCAAAAGAAAATGGCTCGAATATATCGAGTTTATCGACTCGAATGAACCAAGTTGATAAACCCGAATTAATGGAGTTGACCGATTCGAATAAATCGAGTTGATTGACTCGAATTAACCTTAGTGACTAACTCAAGTAGATCGACTCGATTTAAATCGAGTCTTTCAACTCCTTCCAGTCGAGTTGCTCAACCCGAATGGATCGAGTTTAGTAACTCGAGTTAGTCGAATGGAACTATCAGAGAAGTGTCTATAAAATGTATTTCAAGTTCTTGAACATAAAAGAGCGGAGAAAATGTGCAATGTCGTAATTGCTAAAATATTTGACAGCATTCTTAGGTTATCATAAAAGATTAAAAGGTGTTTTTTCTGAGGATCCAATGAATCTTTTGATCCATCAGTTAATTTCAGTTCTGAAACTGATATACATAAATAATGGGTGCGTTCAGCAGCACTCAACTGTTGCCAACAGTTGAGTAAGTTGAAAAAGCGACAGCGTTCAGCAAAACCGCTGACAGATCGATGTTTCTTAGCAGCTGTCGATTTCTGGCAGCGGTAAATATTTGCGCTTTGTAACTCATCTGACCGCTGGGACATGCGCATATACCTATAGTCCATTCACGAAAGGTTGAGCCGTCGGTTGGCCATGGAAATTGGCATATTCCACTGTGTATATTAAAATTTTAGGTTATGTTGTTTATTTTCTTGTCAGATTGGTTCGCAATGTTGTCAATTTTGCAAAGAGTTCTCTGATAACTCGCATGCTCGTCGGACGAGGCCGGGTACATTTGGCAACGTTGACTTTGTTCATCGTTATGACAGCAAATACTGCTAATCTCAGATAAATGAACAAACGCCTACTTTGCGCTCAATAATATGTGAACGGAGTATATAGACCGTTCTCGAAAGTTTGAGCGCATAGTAGGCGTTTGTTAATTTATCTGAAGTTGGCAGTTTTTGCTGTCAAACGTAAATTAAAGTCAACGTTGCCGAATATAACCCGCCTCGTCCGACGAGCTTGCTAGTTATCAGAGAACTCTCTGCAATATTGACAACATTGCGTATCAATCTGACAAGAAATAAACAACATAACCTAAAATTTTAATATACACAGTGGAATATGCCAAATTTCCATGGCCAGCCGACGGCTTAAACTTTCGTGAACGGACTATATGTATGTATGAGCTTCTGCTGCATCCCCCATTTCCCAAATGTCCTAAACTAAGACAGACCACCACCTACCGGTTTCACTAATGTTGTTCAGGAGGCCTAAATGAATACAATGACATCAAAATCTTAGATCATCAGAAGAAGACTATTTTTTCCAATCGTTCAACTCGACTAACATGAGTGAATGTGAATTCGAATCGATCAAATCGAGTTAGTCGAATTAATCAAGTTACAACTAGTTCAACTCGACTCAAGTCGTGTTAATCGACTCTAGTTGATGACTCGATCAAGATAAACATGGATTTTTTTAAGTCGGTCATAATCTGGCGGAATTGACCGATGATGAAGATTTTGTGGAAACCGTGAATTTTGTAATGAATTCGAGAAGAGGCCAAAGAAATATAGGGAGAGAATAAATATTTTGAGGTGTGGAATGAAACTGAAATTTAGTTATATTATTGTCTGTTTTTTATTTTCAATTACACTACTATATTTTTATTTAATTATTCAAAAAAAAATTCGTTACACGTGAAATTAGCACTGTGCTTTATTTACGTCCCACATGATTCCCGACTCTTTTAAATAAAAATTTGAACAATATATTCTATGAAACTTCACTCTCTTGTCATATAAGAATGGTTATTATTCTTGTTTTTCTTACTCTTCTTTTCATTGTCCCAAATTTGTCGCAATTCGTATCCAAAAACGCATGTCTCGAAGGGAGCGACGTTGCCATTTCTGAAGAATTGTAATAAAGTCGAATTTTGGCGAGCTGTGGTTACATGTAACTATCTAACTATCACGTGATCATTTGACAGAAAATACGTGTATTAACTGTCAACTATGTAACTGTGGTAAGCTGTAGTTACATCGCCAAAATTCGACTTAAGGGAAAGTTCAGTTGAGCTCGGCTCAAACATAGCCTGTACAACGGTATGACGTATCTGAACCTGGTTCAGTCGTGAGTCAAGCTTAGTACGAGTCCACAACGGCGCACCGACCCTAGCCCATCGCACCGCGATGTCATCAAATGACGTATTTAGTTCGTAACAAACTTCAAATGTCGACATCTCGGTGCGATGGGCTAGGGTCGGTGCGCCGTTGTGGACTCGCACTTAGTTGAGCTTCGATTTGAGCTGCCACTGTACAACCGGACCTAACACCACTCTTTTCCCATTCCAGGGCATCATGCCTCCAGCTCCAATGCCCATGATGATGCAGCAACAACAACAGCAACAGCAGCAACAACCTGCCCCCACTCACCCCGTCTTAGACGAGCTGCGCGTGAAGAACAACTACAACCCCACCGAGTTCGATCTGATGGCCCCCAACGCCCGTTTCTTCGTGATAAAATCCTACTCCGAGGACGACATATCGTTCGATCAAGTACGAGATCTGGTGCTCCACGGAGCACGGAAACAAGAGGCTGGACCAGGCGTACAGGGAGCGCGAGGGTAACGGCGCGGTCTATTTGTTTTTCTCGGTGAACGGTAGCGGCCATTTTTGCGGCATGGCTCAGATGACGTCGGCGTTGGACTATAACTCTAACAGTTCGGTGTGGTCGCAGGACAAGTGGAAGGGACAGTTTAAGGTTAGGTGGATTTATGTCAAGACGTTCCGAACGTGCAATTCAGGCATATTAGGTTGGAGAATAACGAGAACAAGCCGGTTACGAACTCGAGGGACACGCAGGAGGTGGCCGGCATTCAAAGGCCTAATGGTACTGTATCTTCCAAGATTTTTTTCGATTTTTATTTTGACATTGGTTTGTTTTGGTTCAGAACATTCCAGGACAGTTCCCACATGAGCCATTGCGAATTTTAAACACAAATACGCCGCATTAGTGGTGACGTCAGATATCAAAGACAGGGTTCCAAACAAACCTCATTTGTACGATTTCGTCGTGTTGAGACGATTGGCTTATTTTGTGGATCATCGTATAATTTAGGAATATTGCAATTAAAAAGAGGAAAATCAATTCAAGTTGAGCTTATGTGATTATGTTTATATTTTTACATTGATTTTGTAGTTCTAATGAACCGATAATCCACAAAATAAGTAGCTAAAATTCCAATGTTTGCTTAGAACCATAGATCTATAATTACTATGGATGCAGAATCACGTGACTTAACAGAAGATCGAACACTTGGATACATTAGAAGAGAAAGACATATGCGATATTATCATAGACTTATAAAAGAATGGACAGGACGTGTGAGAGAGAATATTGACTTCAGACAGGATAGAATAATATTAGTGCGAAGCACAGAACATATAATAAAAACATTAGATATTTTTATGTTTGTCGGTTTTAACATTATGAGAGAGAGATACTGTGAAGGATGGAGTAATATTAGTCATAGACATATGTCTATGATATTAGTTTAGTTTAGTCTATGCACCACACTAATATTACTCCATCCTTCACAGTATCTCTCTCTCTTATGTTGGGATCACGAAACTTAGTGTGAAAGTCATGTGACGCCCTGTCCATCTTTTTATATGTCTATGGATATTATCGGAAAGAAAAGAGATGAAGCAAGTTTGTGGGCAACTTGTCAAAATCATATGGAAGATGTAAACAAATATTTTTGTGACCACAGATTTTGCTTTGCCCACAAGGATTGATCCGTTGAATATAATTCAACTGACATTGCCCACAATAGCTCCATCACATTCGACCAAGTGACCTCTCTCTCTCATGCGGTGTCCATTCTTATTAGGTCTATGCTTAGAACCAGTGACAGCTGAAAATGCATATAAACGTTTTATGTAGAATAGTAACAGCTGTAAGTAAGTCTTGACTTTTTCTTTGAGAATTTAGTCAGGAATGTCAAAATTTCCTAGTGATTTGCAAAAATAACATTTATCGTTTGAATATCAGATTGAATGCCTCATATTATCCGGAATATCTTATTATTTCTGCTAGAAAACCCTCTCCAAGGGGTTTTCTAGTAGAAAACAGGGGCCTATTTGCCCCAAATACTTTGCAACTTTTCACTTTGCACTTTTCAAATGGATTATGTTGCAGGAAACGCATTTTTAATTGAAAAGTGCATTGTGGAAATTCAAGTGCAAAGTAAAAAAACTTTTTGCAAGAATTAAATCGTGGGAGAAATGTTATGCAACGTAATTAGTTTTCACTTTGAAAATTTGTCAGAATGCAAAGTCAAAGTGAAAAGTCTGAGCGTTTTCACAAATTCCGATTTATTGTTGAGTTATGGAGGGTGGGCACTTTTAAATGAGAAACCCTCTATAGTTTTAACAATTGATTCATATGTTGCTTTTTTATTGAAGTGTGGTAGTTAGTTTAAAAAGGGGTTACAGTTCACTGCCACCTCAAGGTCTATTGTGCCCCCTTACAGAGCTGCTCAGACCATACCCTGAAAGCTCGCCTTCCAGTTCCAGAGATCTGATAAAATCCAATATCTGTGAAGGCTTCAAGGAGGCTATTTCCTCACTCTTAAAAGTTTCCTGCCCAAGGCAAACTCTCCTCAAGCCCGCAATTCCAAAGCATTCCGTTACTATGTGAATGAGGGTTTCTTCCTCCTCGCAGAACCCACACTTGTCAATGTCCGACAATCCAATCCTCAACAGGTGCTTCCTGAGGCGACAGTGTCCTTTAAGAAAGCCAATGAAGAAGAGTAACTGTTTCTTACCAAGATCCAGATATATTTTGGATTTTGCTGTTTCAAAGTTCCGAAGGAACTGAGTGGAATGATCCATCCCTGGGAGATTCCGCCAGAGTTTTTCCCTCTTGGCTTTCTCCTTCTCCAGAAAGTCCTTCTTATAGGTACAGTTACCACAGAAGAGTTGTGGGCCAATGAATGACATCCTCCCAGATCATCTTTGAGTCGATGACGTAGGAGCTCAGTGCTTTAATAGCAGCTTGACTATCTGAGTGTATGGCTATATCGCACTTCTTATAGTTTCTTTCTAGAATTATATCTAGAAATCTTTAAATAGCTAAGATTTCCGCTTGAAAGACGCTGATTTGAATTGTGTTGGTATATTTTCTTAAATAAAATTGATTTTCTTCTGAAAATGTAATACCTACACATATTATGTAAAGAATAAGTTTAAACCTTAATTTTGACCTCTATTTCTGAGCTATTCCGATTTTTGTTCAGGTTCTACGCATAATGCACTCCTATAGAAATACGACTTCAATATTTGACGATTTCGTGCATTATGAAAAGAGGCAGGAGGAAGAGGACAACAGAAAGGTTCCTACGAGTAAGGACGGACACGAAATGATACACAGGGAGCATCATAACAGGGACAGGGACAACCATAGGAGCGGTGGGGGTAACGGAAGGAACCACGATCGTGATAGTGAACGGGACAGCCACAGGCCATCTGGCGGGCATCGACACAATGATCATCATGTGCCGCACCACAAGGTAGGAATGAATAGGTCCTTTCTATTTGACGATACAAACCGACTTTTCTATTTGACTCTGCATCACTTCCAAACTGATACAAAATCAGTAACAGCGTTCCTATTGGTCGATTCGGTCAAAGTGAAGTGATTTCTTCAGTTAATCAGTCAAATAGAAAAGTCCCAAAATCAGTTGATGCGCGTTCTATTTGACAATGTTGTGATTTTGAACGTATGCGCATCACTTCGAACTGATGTTGCTTTCTGACAAAATCAGTTCAATTTCCACAATCACTTTAGTTCATCATAACCTAACATTTTGGTAAAAGTGTATAATTTATTTCTAAACATAACAGAAAATGAATTATTATGCTAACTTTTCATTGCTGGTAATGAATAACTCATAATACTTTTAGAATTTGCTTTTGAACACTATCGTCGATAGTCCTATTTGGTACTCTGATTTCAAACTTCTTCTTTTTATTGATTGTCATCCGAAAAATTCATGTTCTGAAGGGTTTTCCAATAAGAGGTGTTATTTTGATATTCAAAGAAAAATACCATTTTTCAGTTTAAATGACCGGATTTTTATTTCATTATAAAAAAGAAGCTATATCGTTAATAGTGGAAAATAACATCAGGCAAATGACAACCACGCTTACAGGACCATATCCTTTTGATAAAATTTTCCATAACCAAATCGCAAAGTGGCTGCCCTATGACCTCGATAGCCTCACGAATTCCATCTTTGAGGTCTCGAATCGATGCTGGGCTATTGGCGTAGACCTTCTCTTTCACGTGGTCTCAAAGGTGTTAAATCACAAGATCTCGGTGGCCAATTGTGATCATCTCTTCAAGAGGTAACACGGTCGGAAACTTTTCATAAAGACACGACGTTGTTGATGATCGGCCGGCTTGAGTTCTTGTGTTAACTGAACTTTATAAACCCTAAGACCCAAATATTTATGCAAAATACGATGTAATGACGTTTGTGGAATGCCTAGTTCCAAAGAACGACGAGGAATGGACAAACCTGGGTTTTCTTCAACACTTTCGGCTACAGCAGCAATATTCTCGGCTGTTCTTGAGCGACATGCACGGGTTTTATTCTTCACGTCACTAACTTGTCCCAACAGCTCGAATTATTCCACCAATTTTTTTTTTGCGGTCCGACAAGGGACTTCACGACAACACAAAAATGTTCGAGTTTTACGAACCTCTCTGCCAAATTTTCACCATTTTTATTATGAATTTCAATAATTTCAATGCGTTCTTGAAGCGTGTATCGTTTCATTTTTATTAAGGGCGTAGTTTCTACTTGTCAAATGTCAAAAAATGACAGCTTCAAACGTGACATCTACAGAGAAGCGGGGCTATTCAAAATAATACCTCTTATTGGAAAACCCTTTACTTTCAGAATTTGCTTCCGAATTATCGTCGATATTCTGATTTGGTACTCTGATTTCAAACTTTTTCGTTTCGTTGATTGTAATCCGAAAATGTCATGTTCTATTTGTCAAAATCACTTTACTTCCAACTGAAGTGATTTCGGAAATTATTCAGGCAAATAGAAAGGTAGAAATCATAAAGGTTGTTTAGAATTGCGCTATTTTTCAAGAATAAATAGAATAAAGAATTTTTTCTACTATATTTATATAGTCCGTTCACAAAAGTTGGAGCGCATAGTAGGCGTTTGTTTATTTATCTGAAGTTGGCAGTATTTGCTGCCATAACGTAAAATAAAGTCAACGTTGCCGAATGTAACCGGCCTCGTCCGACGAGCTTGCTAGTTATCAGAGAACTCTATGCAATATTAACAACATTGCGTATCAATCTGACAAGAAAATAAATAACATCACCAAAAATTTTAATATACACAGTGGAATATGCCAAATTTCCATGACCAACCGACGGCTCAAACTTTCGTGAAAGAACTATAGATAGTGCACTGCATTTGTCTGGGTATTTTGACATTTATAGCCTATTCGTTTTGAAGAGTTTTGTTCTCCTGAGTAACTCAAAAGCTTGAAATACGGGTTGCCATTGGTTCCGCACAAGTACTGGAACAGCTCAGGAGCACGAAACTTTTCAAAACAAATACTATATTTAGGAGTGTGATGTATGACATTCATAAAAATAGCTTCGTACCAAATACAACAACGATTTTGAATTGTTTAGTTATTTTATGTAAATCAGCGTTCTGTAAAAAGTGTATTTCAGAAAATTATGTGTATTTTATGGTTTACATAATCGTCTGTCTGAAACATAGAGATATCTCTATGGTCTGAAAGCACTATTAGTCAAATTATTACAAAATTTCAAGATACTGGTTCGGTAGAAGATCAAAAAGGACCTGAGAACTCAAGTTTTTGGAATAGTTCTTGAGTATCTCAGCTGATCAAATGGAATTTTCTCTACTCTATTTATAGGTGAATATTCATTTGTAGTATTTCTACATTTTCTTTAATTTTTCAGGATCGTGGAGAAAACAACAGAGGTCGTGGTGGAAGAGGAGGTCGCAATTAATTAAAAAATAAAATTTAACACGATGTTATTCTTGAAAATGTCATGGCCGCTCTTACTGTAGTGTTATCTAGCTTGTTAATTCACATAGACATGATTATTATTGCAATTATCCCTTTTCCGTCTACAATTTCCTCAAGTATATAAAATCATTTGTTTTCATGAGAATATTCAGCGACTGTTGACAGGCTACATCCTTATAACATGTGGAAATTAAAAAGTTTCTTATAGAAATTGTTTCAGAATAATACCTGAATAATTTCATGAAATTACACTTATAGTGTTTATGCTAACTTTCGTTTCATGTTCATTGAATTAACCTACTTGTTCAACTGCAGAATTTTTTTTATTTTTTTAAAATTTGTATTCCTTTGTTTCATTAGCAAGAAGTAAGCTATGGACTTGATGATTTCCTCTGAAGCTTTTCAGAATATTGTTGATCATATTTTTGAAATTGCTCATTGGATTTCCTTCCTTTTATTATATTTATATAATGTTATTACAAACAATTGACGAATTAAGATTGACGTTGCAGCCATAGCTTGCTTTTGATGTATGAAGCAGATTGAACAATAAATTGGGTCTATGTGATGTTGAAAAGCAAAACTAAAACTTATTTTCAGTTGATTATGTGTGGGTTAAACTTAAATATTGTTTTTAAAGCAGAACGGTATATGGATATGATTATATATATTAATATAGTTCAAAATTTTCGAACGACTACTTTCTGGCCACTTCGGATTGAATCAATCAAATAACTTGAACAGTGCAGTGCTTATTTGTTTTTCAATGTGAAACTTTAAAATAAATTGAATTGTACTATAAAACGAATAATATCAACTATAGTGAAATCTAAACTGAAAGTGTTTTTCTTGGACGATTATTTAATTGAAAATTTAAAAGTGATCAAGGACTGTTACTTCTGATCGTTTAGAACAAACCAAATTGGACGCTGTTCTGTGAAAAGTGAACTTTGAAGTTGAACGTTTCTCCGAGTTGGTGAACAAATTGGCCTGAGCCAGTTTGCACTTGATTTCTCTTTGGATCTTGTGTTTTCCGGATATTTTCCACATTATTCAACATGGTCATGAACTTTTATGCAATTTAGAAAGATTTGTTGGGGTGATAAATAGTTTAATTAATGACTAGGAATTCTGATGCTATGTTCAAGATTGTATTTTCTTAAATTTTATTAATTTGTTTTAACAAAACAATGTAATGCTAAATATATGTTTATATTGATATCTTGTTTTGAATTTTCAGAAGGTTTTTACTGATTATTCGAGTTTCTTACAGATGTTGGTCAAATATTAGGACTGCAGATTCCGAAATTGTCGGTTTTTTAGCCATACGAACAAAACTCACTGTTTTTATTATCTTTACAATGTTTTAACGACGCCTATTAACATTTTTTCTCAAAATTATTGCATATTCGACGGGACTCATAATATAAGATAACTTCTAACCTCAAAATGTTCTGAAAGCTGTCATATTTTTAGAGAAGTTTCTATGCTGGCCTACGTCCCAGGAAAATGTGTGCGGTTGTCAAACTTCCATTTAGATATGGGTGACTTTCCTGAAACTTTTAGGTGAAGTTTATAATATAGGGCTGTCATTATGGTTGAAAATTTACGAGAGCAAGGCTGTACAAGTGGAATTCTGGGTCATGAAGCAGAAAGTCATGATTTTTACTGAATATATATAGATTTTGAATTTGGAAAATAGAGCTTTCTATACAAATCGTAATATTCAGAATTGTGAGTCAAAAAAGATTTATCAACTGTATCAAAATGGTGAGTTTGTTTTTATGTTCAAACAATCAACTAAAACTAATAACATTTTTATTCTCTTTACATCAAAGTGATGTGAGTCCACCAATATAGATAGTTGGCCAGTACTTTCAATTGTAAGAAATATGAATAATGACTGTTTAATTTCAAATTTAGTGAATGAATATTGAAGTTCATTATTTATGCTAATTAATGAATTGATATCGATGAATTTTGTGAATTTTTTTAAACAAATACTATAGTCATATTTCTGCAAGTAACAATGTAAGTTATGTTATATCTATATTAAAATTTGTAACATGATCTATCGCAGAAATATGACTTGGCAGTTATTTCTTCAAACAAGAAGTCTGGATGCATAATTGAGCTATAAATATGTATTTTTATTCCCTTTGTGAAATATTTGAAACACACTTTTTGTTGAAAAAACTAAATTCATTTTGTTATTGGAATTACTAAAATTTTAATGAGGAAGAGGAAGAAAATTAGTTTTTCTTCTCAAAAAATAACTTTATGGCGGAAAACCTGTACCATTTGAATATTTCTCCTTGAACCAGTTATGCAGCATTCTGTATTTTCTCGAATGAATATTTCCATCAATGAAACATAACATAAAAATTCACAGGTATTTTTTGTCCAATTTGGGGCCAACATCGTACAAAAAAATCAATATTTCTTATTCAAACATATTTGAATTTCCAAAATTTTGATGACGATTAAAAAATGTTTTTCATAAAATTTTGTGAATATTTTTTTACTGTTTACAAAACTTATTTGTACTTTTATTTAGTAGTTTGATATAAAAATATTGAAGAAGTACTGTAAAACTTTTTGATTTCTTATAAAAAATAACTGATAATTGTATACAGGAGAACAAAGCTGAGCATATTCGAAGTTGATAGTTAATCTTTTATAAATTGATATCAAATTAATATTTTCTTGAAAATATCTTAAAATATTTTGCATTATATTTCAATTGTATCCTTTATCTCTGTAGTTAATTACTAAGCAAATATTGTTCAAAGTGTAGACAAATTATACATCAAAGTTAGATTATTGTGACTTTTTTATCCAATAAAGATTTTCATACAAGACTTACAGAAAAATGATGAAAAATTGATTGCATATGAAGTGAAAACATTTTAGTTGAGAGTTCATTTCAGGTTGTGTAAAATTATGGTGGAAGAAGTGAAAATAAGTCTGTCTGTTTCTTTTATTAAATTGTTAAGATTTTGTTGAGACCTTTAGTGATGAAATTATTAGGTTTTTCCCATTTAATAAGCCTTTTAATGCTCTCAATTTTTTATTATTTGTTTTATAACAACACTGTATTAGAATTAAAATAATATTTTATCTGTTAAGTCTTATGAAACATTAGGTTCAAATTTTAACTCCATCCTTCAGTGCCGTCTGTAGATAATTTAAAATTACACAGAATGGATAATAAAATGTTGATTTTCAAGTTGTTGTGAGAACGTAGCACTAAGAATTCCTAGGTCTTGTTTTCACCGTGCCTAATATGTTATATATACTTAGATATTGTCACCGTTTTTGGTGAATTGTGATTGTATTTGATTGACATTCATGATCCGAAAGTGGACTATTCTTCTGTTGATAGCTATATCAATAAAGCATCAGAACAAATGATCTAAGTGAGGAGTTTCATTTTGTGAAGAATAGAGGCGAATTTTGGCGAGGTGTGGTTACAGCTTACCATAGTTACGTAAGTTGACAGAAAATATGTCCTTTCACGAAAGGTTGAGCCGTCGGTTGGCCATGGAAATTTGGCATATTCCACTGTGTATATTAAAATTTCAGGTTATGTTTTTTATTTTCTTGTCAGATTGATACGCAATGTTGTCAATATTGCTTAGAGTTCTCTGATACGATACGTTCTCTGATCTCGCAAGTTCGTCGGACGAAGCCTGGTACATTCGGAAACGTTGACTTTATTTTAAGTTATGACAGCAAATACTGCCAACATCGGATAAATAAACAAACGCCTACTATGCGCTCAACCTTTCGTGAACGGACTATAAGTATGGTAAGCTGTGGTTACATCGCCAAATTCGCCGTATGATGAAGAAAACTGAATTTTGTAGAATTCATTTTTTGAATTAGCTCTGTAGTTAGAGTATTTAGTAAAGGTTTTTTACGCTGTTGAATCAGAAAGGAAACTTATAATTTCGCCAAATGGTTGTATTCTGAACTGAGGCGGTTGTCGATCCAATAATAATGTTTATCTGTTAACATAATAACCTATGAAACGATAACTCTAGGCTTGAGATTCTCAGGATAGGTTGAAGATCTAATGGGTCGATTACATTGAGATACTTTACAAGCTGCTACTGAGCGAATTTAGAAGCGAGTGAATTAGCTTGTGAGATTGTGATGATTACACACAAAACTGTCTACTCGTTGAGTAGCCAACAATCTAGCGATCCACGTGAGGTTTATGTTTGTATCGTTGTCAAGGATCTAAGATAAATGTCAAATACGTTTTCAAATTTAAGAACCAGGAACCACCGAGTAGATGAGAACTCACAGATTGTTTAGTAGCAACTGTGACAATACTCGGCTTGTTTTCATGCCAAAACGCCAGCGATTTAGCGTGTAAAGTAGCCCAGCTTTCAACTTCAGTCGCAGCTTTTTTACAATCAGATTGTTGGCTTGTGAACACGATGACACTAAGCGAATTTACAATCAGTTACTAAATTCGCTCAGTAGCAGCTTGTAAAGTATCTCAATGTAATCGAAGTTTTACCGTGATTATTATCAACAGAACAGAAAGATTTCGATTGCTTTGTATATTCATTATTAATTGTTAAAACTAGGCGGTAGGATAAGTAAAACTATGATCTCTTCACAGACAACATTCCATGTTTTGTTTTGACATAATTTTTGGCTACTACGTCTTATGATTGGGAGAAGGTCTCCACTGATAATATGTAGTTGATAATTTGCTT
Source organism: Propylea japonica (assembly GCA_013421045.1). Classification (NCBI taxonomy): domain Eukaryota; kingdom Metazoa; phylum Arthropoda; class Insecta; order Coleoptera; family Coccinellidae; genus Propylea; species Propylea japonica. The sequence continues at coordinate 49,668,001 of CM024246.1, forward strand.
GGAACAATATAGGATGCCTCATTTAAAAGTGTCCACCCTCAACAACCAATCAGAATTAGTGAAACACTCAGACAGTGAGACAAGATATGGGATACAAAGCTTGTTTCCACTAGCAACCCCCTTAAAAGGATTGCAACCCCATCAGGAATTTGAATAGAGAAAGTGGGTAGTTTTGTAGCACAAATGTTTGCATGGAATCAAAATGGTATGAAACTGCAGTTTGTGTTCTATAATGTTAATGTTTAATTTAGTTTTATCTGAACCATAATTTCATAAAAACACCCTGTAACTTGTTGAATATTCACTTAATAGAACACAACCAACAGGTTCATACAAATTTGAATCCATACATAATTTGTGCTACAAAACTACCCACTTTTCCTATTCAAATTCCTGATGGAGTTGCAACCCTCTCCAGGGGATTGCCAGTAGAAACAAGCTTTGTATGCCAGATTATGTCCCCTCCTGTCATAAAAATCGACCTGTCGTGAGTGTTGCGGTTGAGGATTTGTGTTAGTTCTTGAATAATGAAATTGGAGGAAATATTTTTCAATTAATTGAAAGCTTTAGAATCTGACTTCAATAATGGGCCATTTCAATCTCATATTGATCGCTATCAATAAAACTTCAGTTAAACATTTACAAAATAATTATATTTTTTAAATAAACAGTATATACAGTGTCTAAATTATATAAACAAGAATTTCTCAAGAAATAATCATTTAAAAACATTTATATCAATCCTTCATTCCATACATATCAGAGAAATTTATCCATGCCAAAATTAAAAATAATATATTCGATTCAATCACAAAACATTCATATATACAGTATATTTCAGAAATAACGTTTTACCTTTTTTCAATATTATTAGTGATCACAGAAAAAAAAGGAATATTCACCCTTGATTATTTTAGACATCTTACCCTTGATTAAAGATAACAGCACAAATATATCTTATATAACACCATCGAAAGAAAAATTCAATAGAAAATAGCTAGAGAAATCATATGAGATAATCATATAAAAAATAATATGCTTGCGAGTACTTATCATCTGGTACCTTTAAAAATTCCATCTATCGGAAAATTTTATAATTTTTTGAGACATTTGTTTACAGAGAGCATCTCACATCACAAAAATTTATTAATGCCATTGCTGTACTTAGTTAGAACTTCAATTGAAACTTCTAGAGAAATTCTTGATAACAGTTCTGGACACCCCATATAATATATTATATATAATATAACATACAACATATCTAGGTACAATGAGAGAGTCGTTTTTTTTTAAGTAGGAGGCGCTGCATGTGTGGAACGCCTCCTTAGGAATGTTCTTCCTCCAATCGGATATTGTCTGGTTAAAAGAATGAGGGACGATGCCAATGCCAATTTTACAGGAGGTGATTGGCCCCCAGGTAAACTCACAAATACCGTAGCCACAGCAGCTAGACCGTCGTCTGTAACAAAAATAATCAAAGCAATTGGCAAAATATACACATCCTCAATAAACCTATTACAGGTCTTATTATTAGTATTTTAATTGCGGTCACGTTCGGCAATTACCTCGGACTGGTCGGATCGATCTGAAGCCTCCGTTTATTACGTCCGGATTGAGGGAGTACACATCTGGACAGTTCGGCAAAGTAATTCTGAGCAATCGGATGACGATCTTTTCGCTCGGTGTATTTCGACGGATCAAAGCGATTTTATCCATAGTGTTTTCGGATACTTACTCGGGTTAACTCGATCCCTAACCTTCGCGTTCGTATACCTAACCCGAACATCCAACCCGTGTTCGGAAAGTACGGTGCTATTAACTCGATCACTGAGTCAGGTTGATCTATCGTAACCCTACACGAGAGCAGGGTCGTAGAATCACCGCATGCGCACTGCAGTTCAATTTTGTATTTGAAAAAGGCGGGAATAAGTCTTCTACTCTTTTCTTAGTAATTTCATATATTCTATTCCTAAAAATTATGGAAAGAGAAGAGAATTTGGCTCAGTGTAAAATGTGTGGTTCCATAAGCCGAGAAAATAATGTGAAACAACTTCTTCATAACTTCGTATGCAGATCTTTCTGCGTTAAAGCTAAAGCCTTCTTTACTTCTTTAACATAGGTACTCAAAGATAACATTGAACATGCGAAGGCACACCATAAATTTTACAGAAGCCAATAAATCCAAGCAAAGCTAGAGACAATCAGTAAATAAACTGAAACTGAAAAAATAAATTCTTTAACATAGGCACTCAAAAATAACATTAAACATGGAAGGGCAAAACCAGAAATTATAAAAAATATTTTACAAAAGCCAATAAATGCAAGCAAAGATAGAGATAATGCGAAAATAAACTGGGACTGAAAAAATAAATCCATAAAATATTTGGTTATGTAATTGGTACGACATCCTAAACCTGATGTGTTTGTAAACTTAGAACCCGGGTCCGTGATCCTAGTAGATCCGTCACGTGACCCAATGGATCGAGTTAGTAACCCTGAGTACGTTTCCGAAAATGCCTATGCCTAAGCGAATTTGAAGTTTCCACAGTTGAAGCGCAAGCAACATAGAATCCAGGAATGTGGCTTTTCCTACGAGGTAGACATCTTCAACTTTAATCAATTTTGAAAAAATCACTAATAATTTCATTTTGTCAAGAATTTTGCGGAAAAATTCTAATTCGGACTTCACGAAAATCAACAAATTTCAAGAGTAGATCCCTCATAGTAAGAAATAAACATAGAGATGCCCCTAGGCGTGAATAGTACTGCACTGTAATTAACCAAGCATTAGAGTGAGATGGAAAGCATTTCACTGCCACACTGGGTGAAGTAAACGATTGGTTAGGTTTGCATTTCTCTAATTCCTGAATATAATACAACATTTTTGTAATTTTGCCCTAGCCATAATTAACGAAATAGCCTTAAGTAACAATAAACTGCTATCAAATCATTGAAATAATTCAGTTTATGAACGTCAAATCGAAATGGAAATGTAAACACATCGCATCAAGAAACTAAACACTAACAGACAATGTTGCCAAACTAACAAAATTATCTGTAACAGACGCAAGCTGTTAGTATCAGAGTAGGGGATCGGTAAACCAATTATACAATACGGAATAAACATACGGCACGATTTCGCAACGCCTGAAGTTTGTTCACGCATATAAACAGGTTCTACTTGGCTGCATAACAAATGCGTGAAAGCAACTCTAGTTTTACTTTTTACTCTGAGGTAGATTCAATATTTTTTCAAACAAAGGAAATAAAACCACGAAATGAATAATAATCATTACCTGTCGGTTCAACCGCCACGGGCCTCAAATCGTAGTGCATATTCTTCCTGGGCTTGAGCCTTCCGTTCAAATTCAAGGTCACAGTCGCGAAAGGTCTCTTGGCCATGTGAAGCATCTCCACCACGTGCCTCCTTCTCGCCCTTCTTACATCTGCTGCCTGTTTGGCCTTCCAGGCCACCACGCAAGCTGCTAAGAACAGGAAAAAGCACGAAAAGAAAACCGAGAAGAAAACGAATAGGTCTATGTGAAGTTGATCCTGTCTGGAGAACACAATTCCATAGGAAACTTTCTTGTCGTTATCCGGAGAGTCTAAAGCCTGGAGAACGAGGAAGAACCTTGTTGTCTCCAACGTGTGATATTCCTGTCGAAAAAGTTTAGGCATTTAAATTTTTCGATGTGGGATATTACTGAAAGTATGCAAAATGAATTGGAAAAGGTACAGAAATGTATGTAAAGATGATTGCTAGTTAATTATAAACAATTCCCAGTATTTACAACAAGTTACAAAAGAGTATCAAGTGTAAATTGAAAGTAAAAATTTTAAGATCAATGTTTGTTTGTATACACATCAATCAATTTCAAGCGGATAACCGGTTATCATTTTGGTTAACCAATTGCGTTCAAGCGGTTGTGGTTATTTTTGGTTCAAAGTATGACGCCATGAATTAGCCTTTCGACGTCAGAGATGGGTTAATAGAAAAGTTGGGTTACCGCGGCAAATTTCAAAAGTTGTTGACTGACGAAGCATACTTGAAGAAGATATGTATTCGTGAGCTTAGCCACGTTACGATTTATATTGAGAAAACTATTTCAACAATTTCAATTATCGGCTTAGTTTCATTCATTTAGGAATCAAACTTATCTATTGAAATCTCTAAGTTAGGTTCGGAAATTAACGCATCCAAAAGCTTCTGACTTGTTAATATTATTTAAAATAGAATTGTCCGAAGTTCTTAAAGATTGCTGATATTGTTTGAGTATAACAAAACATTCTTTCTTTACTTGGATAATGGGAAAAGCTTTGTTTTACAATTAATAGCTCTCGACTGTTAGAAAAATTATGAATTTGTGTTCAAGCTCCCAAAAAAAGTTTTATTGATAGCAAACTTTACTGTGACGTGTGAGATTTAGCCAAATATAGCAGCGATATCAATACATGTGAATTTAAATCTATTGGATAGTATCCTCCTGTATATTTTTCGAATCATTTCTGTCAGAACAAAAAAACTTTTTTGTCGAGCGGAACATTCTGAAAAACATATGTTCATCACAAAAAATATAAATATAACCAATATTGACAATTGACAAATAACCAGAAACCGCATTCAAGCGGCGAGAGCCAAGGAATGGTTATTCGTACTAGGACAAAAAGGGAATAACCAAGGGCTGAACCAATGATAACCGCAGTTATTATTGGTTATCCGCTTGAAGTTGATTATTACCTCTTTAACTTAACTTAACCTAATCTAAAATTTGACAGTTAACGCTAACAGTTAAATGTCATTTGTCAAACGCATTCAACTCTCAACTTACCTCCGGCAAAGTGATAACCAACCTATCCCTCAGATCAGTCACCGTTAAAATAGTCTTTGGTTGAGTAATAGTAATATACGTCCTGAGTCCTTGAGCCTCTTTCTCTAAAAACACGTCTCCTGTCTTATGACTTCCGTTCTCCCACCTGCCATACAACTGATCCAGCTCTATGCCGTTCAGTCCAGTGGTAGTGTTCGGATAAGCCACGTAGGTGTCATCGTGGGTGCTCATAAAGACGTTTAACCTTCCTTGCGTTACGTCTATGATGATCCTGATGTCGACGTTCATGAATCGTGGTTGGATCACGAAAAATACCATTTCGCCCGGATGGACCGGTTTTGGTTTCATCTTGCATTCGTCTGTGAAAATAGTTGTGGTGAGAAATTTGACAGGTTTTTGTTTTGTTTGTAACGATGAACATCGAGAGTTATATGAAAAAGGACTGAATGATGATAATTAATCATTTAAATTTTTTTTACAGTGCCTATGTCATAAGTGAGGCTATCCTCAGAATATCTAAAGAAGGTACAGGTAATGAGAGAATCAGAATCAGAGAGTCTGGTCCTCTCTGAACAGCTGCGAACCTTCCTAGTGATGTAATGATCAAGAAAGTAAGCACTGAGAAAAACTTCAGGACATTGCTAAGTAAAAGAGAGGAATGGGAACGGTAAAACACCGACCATAACTTCAAAGAAAATACCGTAAAGTGGTATACAGATGGTTCCAAAACCTCTATAGTTGCTGGCGCTGGGATATACGGGCCAAGTACCAAGTGTGCACTGTCGCTAGGCTCCTGTATGAGCGTCTTTCAAGCAGAAATCTTAGCTATTGAAAGATGTCTAGATATAAATCTGGAAAGAAACTATCAGAAGTGCGATATAGTCATACACTCAGATAGTCAAGCTGCTATTAAAGCACTGAGCTCCTACGTCATCGACTCAAAGATGATCTGGGAGTGCTGGAACAAACTCAATGAGGTAGGCAAGAAAAGTAAGGTCTTTTCAATCTGGGTTCCCAGCCATTCGGTAATCAAAGGAAACGAAGAGGCCAATACACTTGCCAAAGAGGGCGCACGAATTTCACTCATTGGCCCAGGACCATTATGTGATACAGGTAAACGTACCTATAAGAAAGAGTTTCTGGAGAAGGAGAAAGCCGAGAGGGAAAAACTATGGGGGAATCTCCCAGGGATGGATCATTCCAGTAAGTTCATTCGGAACTTTGAAACAGCAAGATCCAAAAGATATCTGGATCTTGCTAAGAAACAATTACACCTCCTTACTGGATTTCTTACAGGACACTGTCCCCTCAGGAAGCACCTGTTGAGGATGGGATTATCGGACACGGACGAGTGTGGGTTCTGTGAGGAGGAGGAAGAAACCCCCATTCACCCAGTCGCAGAATGCTTTGGCATTGCGAACCTAAGGAGAGAATGCCTTGGGCGAGAAACTTATAAGAGTGAGGAACTACTAGCCTCGTTGAAGTTCTCACAGATATTGGATTTTATGAGATCTCTGGAACTGGAAGGCGAGCTGTGAGGGTATGGTCGGAACAGCTCTGTAAGGTGGCACAATAGACCTTGAGGTCGCAGTGAACTGTAACCCCTTTTTAAACTAAACTAACTAAACTAAACTGCTTATGACACGAATAATTTCATCCCTTATTCAGGAATTGATTGTGGACTTGGCTTTTCACATAACCCCAAAGAAAATAGTCGAACGGTGTCAAATCAGATATCGATTGAAATATAGTTTTTTTTATTATTTATTTATTATACAATTTTACAGCTATGCCTTCAGAAAAACCCTCGAGTGAAATACGCCATCTTGTGGACCCACTAAGCCCAACTTGTTGTGAACGTCATCTAATGGACATTTCAGGATCTTCAGCAACACTTTTACGAACCAAATCAATATTTTCTTGTGAACGACCGCTACGTCTGAATTTTTCACTTTTTTGATCTTCCCTCGAACCGGTTTCTTGAATTTTTTTAATAATTCAATCAATAGTGCTTTCAGATGGACGATTATGTAAACTATAAAATTCACGTAATTTTCTGAAAACACCACAGAACGCTGATTTCCATCAAATAATTCAAGAATTTGGATGCGTTGTTGTATCATCGGGTACCATAGACTTATAAAAGAATGGACAGGACGTGTGAGAGAGAATATTGACTTCAGACAAGGATAGAATAATATTAGTGCGAAGCACAGAACATATAATAAAAACATTGGATCGCATTAGATATTTTTATGTTCTGTCAGTTTTCCAACATTATGAGAGAGAGATACTGTGAAGGATGGAGTAATATTAGTTTAGTTTAGTCTATGCACCACACTAATATTACTCCATCCTTCACAGTATCTCTCTCTCTTATGTTGGGAGCACGAAACTTAGTGCGAAAGTCACGTGACGCCCTGTCCATCCTTTTATATGTCTATGTCGTGTACGAAGCCATTTTTATAAATGTCATACATCACACTTCTTGAATGTCAAAATACCTAGACGAATTCAGCGCACCATCTATATTTTATTTTTTCTTGAAAAAACTGCGCAATTAGAAACACCCTTTACCTAAACTTCTTCTGAATGTTTTCTGCACTACTTACCAATTGGTTTAGCGTCAAAGCACATCTTGGAGTCGACAGACATCTGTTTGTAACACTGATGACCAGAAGTTGGAGTGCCGAAGTATCCTTCCTTACATTTCGAACACTGTACCGTCCAGCAAGGTCGGGCAGAGTTTTTAGTAGGTCCACCACCGCAAACGTCGCTTTCAGTATTATTCTTACAGTTGCACTTGTCTCCTGTTATGGGGTCACAAGTGTCACCATGACCGTGACAATCGCAAGGTCTGCATGGGTCTCTATGATCCTCGGTACCTCGGAAGTTTCCTGTGAAGTATAGGTTAGTTGATTCGAAGAATATACTAGGTACTACCATTAGGCAGTCAGTTATGATCGTTTCAATTTAAAATATATTTGACATAAGGCGTTTTCGGATACTTACTCGGGTTAACTCGATCCCTAACCTTCGCGTTAGTTTACCTAGCCGAACATCCAACCCGTGTTCGGAAAGTATGGTGCTATTAACTCGATCACTGACTCAGGTTGATTTATCGTAACCCTACACGAGAACAGGGTCGCAGAGTCACCGCATGTGCACTGCAGTTTAATTTTTATTGAAAAAGGCGGGAGTGAGTCTTCTACTATTTTCTTGAAAAATTCATATATTCTATTCCTAAAAATTATGGAAAGGGAAGAGAATTTGGCTCAATGTAAAATGTGGGGTTCCATGAGCCGAGAAAATAATGTGAAACAACTTCTTCATAACTTTGTATGCAGATCTTTTTGTGTTAAAGCTAAAGCCTTCTTTACTTCTTTATATAGGTACTCAAAGATAACATTGAACATGCGAGGGCACAACAGAAATTATAAGAAAGATTTTACAGAAGCCAATAAATCCTAGCGAAGCTAGAGACAATCAATAAATTAACTGAAACTGAAAAAATAATTCTCTACTTTTTTAACATAGATACTCAAAAATAATATTAAACATGAAAGGGCATAACAGAAGATATAAGAAATATTTTACAAAAGCCAATAAATTCAAGCCAAGCTAGAGACAATCCGAAAATAAACTAGGACTGAAAAAATAAATCCATAAAATATTTGGTTATGTTATTGTTTAGACTGTCACTTAAAATCCTAAACCTGATGTGTTCGTAAACTTAGAACCAGGGTCCGTGATCCGAGTAGATCCGTCACGTGACCTAATGGATCGAGTTAGTAACCCTGAGTAAGTTTCCGAAAACGCCTATGATTCATATACAAAGGAATGCCTTACCATCGATGCATTCATCGCATTGAGTCCCTGAAGTAAGATTGGAACATCTCAGACATTTAGCGTTGGATTTAGGACCTTCCTTCAAGATTTTTCTCAAGTATTCTAGATCCATTCCATCGCTTATATCAATGTCTGTGGTGTTGTCAACACAAATCGGAGAGTGACCGTGACAGTACTCCAGGCAAGGACACACTGTCCTCCGTCAGAGGGGTCACCTACGAAAAGAGGTTCGCATTTTTCACACTGGGGACCCTGAAAAAACAAAAGAGCAATTTTAATTGCTATGAATGAATCAAAAAATAGGAATGATTAACAACTCATATTGAGTTGAGGAATATGGCTCTCATGAGTCTTCATAAAAAACTGCACGGTTTGTTTGTATGCTGTTATTTACAATGTCAGTCATAGATGACATATACAATTGAAGTAAAAAAATGTCACAGTAATAGGTCGATTACATCGAGATACTTTACAAGCTGCTACTGAGCGAATTTAGTAGCTGATTGTAAATTCGCTCAGTGTAATCGTGTTCACAAGCCAACAATCTGATTGTGAAAAAGCTGCGACTAAAGTTGAAAGCTGGGCTACTTCACACGCTAAATCGCTAGCGTTTTGGCTTGTTGGCATGTAAACAAGCCGTGTGTAATCACAGTTGCTACTAAACAATCTGTGAGTTCTCATCTACTCGGTGGTTCCTGGTTCTTGAATTTGAAAACGTATTTGACATTTATCTTAGATCCTTGACAACGATACAAACATAAACCTCACTTGGATCGCCAGATTGTTGGCTACTCAGCGAGTAGACAGTTTATATGTATGTAATCATCACAATCTCACAAGCTAATTCACTCGCTTCTAAATTCGCTCAATAGCAGCTTGTAAAGTATCTCAATATAATCGACCCATTATAATTACTATCCTTCTGTCACCTTGACAACGATACTAGGAATATAGGATTACGCTGATGAATTGGCAATGCTGTCATCATTTATGACGTATTAAACAATCAAGGGTTAGCGAAGGATTCAATTTGGCGGTTAACAATATTCCAAACCAATTGATTTGATTGATTCTATAGATTAATGTTTGATTATTACCATTGTGTTATTGTGACATTCTAAGCATTTGTCTAATTTGTCTGGCCCTTCACAATTGGCGTGTCCATTGCACTGGCATTGTATACTGCATTGGCACCAACGTATCCAAAATCACACAGGCATTTATTTGGTTGCATACACTGTCCTCTAACACATCCTGAAAATTATTACTATTTTTACTGAAAGAAATGAAGCAAACAAATAATAAAAATCGAATAGCAAACACCAAGGAAGAAAAAATATTTTGATTCAATCAGAGTACACTCAAAGATTATATAGTATAAAGATCGGAAACGACACGACTATAGTGTATGAGCGCCATCTCTGGGTCAAATGTGAACTAATGTCACTATAGAAGGGTTAAAATTCTGGTTCTATGATTATAAGTTTCGAAATCAATATACATGGGAAATCAATATACATGGGAAGTGCCAATCAATTCGTTTGCAATAGTATATAACATTACTAGCAAGGTAAGAGGTTTTTACTGGCGAATGGAGGATATAATTGACGAGCCGCAGGCGAGTCAGTTACCTCCTTGAGCCAGTAAAACCCGTTACCTTGCGTGTATTGTTTTATATTTTATTTGTTTCTCGTTTGTAAAAAGGTGAGATAATTCCAAAAAATCTCAATAATTTGTCGCAAATGTCGTAAGCTATTTATGATTATTTATGACATCGGAAAATTATGACAACTGTCAGTGGCTTTACGAGAGGGAAGTCGTTCGAGAATATTTGCTAATTTCTGACGAAAAAGGCCAGATCTAAATGAAACAAGGTATGAATATCTTTTTTTAATACTTTTATAACGTTTATTACTAAAAATATGTTCCAGGAACGATGAAATTAGAAGCAAGTACGTGAAAAAGAAAACAAATAGATACGAATAAAACAAGGTACGCATATCGTTTTTGAATAGTTTGAGAACGTTTATTGAGAAATACATTTCTTCCAGGAACTCTGAGATTAGAAGAATGAATGAAATTAAAAGCAAGTACTTGACAACTTTCAATGTAATAATACTACTAACTTGTAAAAATTTTACAAGTTAACTGTCAATTTTACAAGTTAGTGACTTGATAAAATAAACTTCCTTGATTAATATTGTGTTTTTGGAAACTGACGTTTACAAATGAGAAACAAATAAAAATATTATTTCACTTCGAACGGCTTTTGCCGTTAGTGTCGTCTCGAAAAAAGTGGAAAAAAGATGAGTTTGTTGTGTACCCTTCAGTAATGCAGATTACGAACGAGATAGTGAAACTGGATGATCAACTGGTGTTTTATAGATGTATGCAGGTAAAGCTATATCTTGGCTTGGTCAACGTCAAACATCTGTTGCTATTTCCACGATAGAGGCAGAAATAGTGGCTGATAGTGAAGCTGCCCGGAAAATGAAATGGTTAAAGTGACTATTCAAGAAAGTTTTCCGTCAATTCAAACAGTGATGGTGAACAACGAAGCTGCAATTGAACTGAGCCAGATACTGGAATTCCACAGACGCACTAAGTATATTCATATTCAATCCATGTATAAATCTTACAATAATACCCTAATATTTCTGTAATATCTTCTATAAATGAATAATAAAAATATTACACATGAAATACTGAATTTTATTGAAAATTATGGATTCAAAATATAAAAATGAAACATCCTGAAAGGAATACGAATTTCGCATCAATTCTTATTGCAGTTTTCTTTATATAATTTCTAATCAAAATTACAGATTTTATATAAAAATTGATCTTCAGTGCCATCTCTGGGTCAAATGTGAACTAAAAAATGTAGTCGTTTTTTAGTACTACGAATGCAGGGCCGTTTCCTATCTTTCTATACTCTATATCTATGAGTACACTGTTTTATGACATGGAAATGACAGATTGAAGTCCAATGGCTTAAATATCTTTTCGATTTGTAGAAGAAATACTACACATCACTGTATTACATTGATAGGATATAAAAATCAGTAGATTTTCAAAAGGAATGTTTCTGTATATTTATTGATTTAGTTTTCATACCTGCAGAACATACAGGTTCACATCCAGATGGTCCTGCCTTGTATCCGTTACCACATACACACTCATAGCCCACGTCAAGATCTTGACATATTTCTGACTCCACTGCACAGCTATGATGACCGTTGTTACATTCGTTTTCTGGTGGACATTTTACATAATGCCATGTGTAGGTTATGTTTGTTTCCAGCTCCGATTCATCCTGAAAAAAATATTATTTTATGTAATATTTATGCATATACATGTATATTCCGTTCACGAAAGTTTGACCGCATTGTAGGAGTTTGTTTTTTTATCTGAAGTTGGCAGTATTTACTGTCATAACGTAAAATAAAATCAACGTTGTCGAATGTACCCGGCCTCGTCCGACGAGCCTGCGAGTTATCAGAGAACTCTATGTTATATTGACAATATTGCGTATCAATCTGACAAAAAAATAAACAACATAACCTAACATTTTAATATACCGAGTGGAATATGCCAAATTGTCATGGCCAACCGACGGCTCCAACTTTCGTGAACGGACTATACTCTGATAATTTCTAAGAAGGTAAGGTAGGCAACTCGTAGGTACTCGAATCGAGTATTACACGCAGCCTGATGCATTGACTCAATGCGTCATACTGCCCGTGATACTCGATTTGAGAGAGACAACCATATTATTCATTCATTGGACCATCCATCGCGACAGAAACATACCACGTAAATCTGTCGAGTTTACCACGAATTAAAAAAATTAACAGAAGCCCTGAGCAGGAGTTTTTGAGCGCTCGTTCTCTAGGGGAGCAATAAGACTATTACTTCAAAATTTTATATGGGATTTGAGATTTACACCAAATATATAAATGCAGAATTTCAGAACAATCGGATTATATTCGGAAATATATTCAAAAAATGAAATATTATGTAAACAATCTAAATTTAAAAAAAAAATTAAATTCTATGGTTCTGATGATGCGATACCCGTGAAATTCTGCACGAACATTCGGTATAGTAGTTTTCATTCTCAAAATAAATTTCACTCGAATCAGATATTCTGTTATTGAAATATAAAAATTCTTCTTTCAATATTCAAATTGAATTGTCTATGGTTATGTTAACAATATGGCCACAAAATTTTGCATGGAAATTCAGTATATCAGTTTACATTCACAAAAAGGAATTTCCCTCGAATCGGATATTCTGTTAAGGAAATATTCGAATTGAATCAATGGTTCTGTTAACACTATGGCCACGAAATTTTGATTGAACATTCAGTATATCGATCTCCATTCACAAAATAAATTTCACTCGAATCGAATTTCTTCTAATGGAAATATGAAGTTACTTCTTTGCAATCTTCCAATCGAATTTTTTATGGTTCTGTTCACACTTCGGCCACGAAATTTTGCATGAGGCTTGTTATGAGCATCTTGCATTGGGCCGTACATTTCATTTCGATTGATTTCGTTGTTTCTGAGATATTGAGGAACAAAATTTTTAGTGGCAATTTTTTATGAAACACCCTGTACGATTTGGCTGGTTAACGAACTTAACCGAGCCATTTGAGACCTGAACTCATCCTGAAAATTACAAGTCTCTAGGACAATCCCTTCAAAAGTTATTGTGCTAACGGACGGCCCCACGGACATAATTGAATTTGACCACGAATTCGTCATCAGGGAGTCTAACCCTATCATTTGAGACCATTTTCGGCTCCTCAAAACTCGAAAATTACAGTCATTTGGGCAAAACGATATAGTACTCGTTTGAGTAGAACGAGCGCTCAAAATAACATCCATACTACCGCTTATAGCTTACCAGCAATCCAAACTTCGCTTCCTTGTACATCTCGTCGCAAGTACCATTCATGGGTTTATCTCCAGACCCTTCCACACAAACACCATCTCCAGTGTTGCCAGGTGCAGCGCACCAACCGCAATAGGCGTGTTTAAGACAGACGGAGCACTGATCAAACGAATTGCACGGCTCGGGACAGTACTGCTTGTCCTCCGTTTGAAGCACCAATCCGCACACGCCCCCTGCGCAGTACATGGGTTGGTAGGAGGCGGAAATGCACTCGTCGATCTGGGTTGACCAACGGCAATCGGCGGCGTCAAGGCAGGCCGTGCAAGTGGTGTAGTTCACGCAAGGTGGCGCGCAGGTTTTGATGTCGTTGGCTTGCTGTTCTTCGAGCACTAGAAGCAATAAAACACATCGGTTGAAAATTGATAAGAGTTATGGTGTAAAAAATCTGACCCAAATTAAGAAATACCTTTGCAGTCTGAAACCTTACAGTCTAGAACTAATGGAGGTACAAGTCTGCAGAGGGTGTGAAACTTCAAAGGCTGCCTTGTCTAGGCATTACAGGAGCTTCATACAGTGTGGAACGACGCTTGGACACGTCGATTTGTATTTTAGATGCGCATTTAAAAAAAATAACTATATAGGGTGTGTCATGTTTTTGGATTCTTCAGAAAATTCTAGACATAATTCATGTACAATGTCCCATACCTATCTTCAACTGTTTCGGAAATGTTAAGTGTTTTCAGATGTATTGTAAATTAACGAAAATTATTTTATTTCACAAATTTTTCTTTTTTAATGTTAATTTTGTAATTCATCTGAAAACACTTAATATTTCCGAAACAGTTGAACACAGGTATGGGACATTGTACATGAATTATGTCTAGAATTTTCTGAAGAATCCAAAAAACTAACATTATTTATTTCACAAATAATTTTCTTTTTTCAATGTTAATTTTTGTAATACGTATGAAAACACTCAATATTTCCGAAACAGTTGAAGATAGGTATTGGACATTGTACATGAATTGTGTCTAGAATTTTCTGAAGAATCCAAAAAACTATTAATATACAGGAGGTTGTATTTAAAATAAGAGAATTGGTATCGGCCACTATCACATGACCCACCCTATATATTTTTTTTTTAAATGCGCATCTAAAAAAACAAATCGACAATCGACGTGTACAAGCGGTTTTTTCAACACACGCTCATTTATTATTATTATTACAATAAGGATTGATGATCCAAATTACAGATTAACATAAATAAAACAAAATTTGAAGCGAGTAGCCCAGTACGCACACTTTAACCAAAAAAAAAACACGAAAGTTAATGAACACAATAAGTCCTTTACACTATTCTTGAGGCATCAAATCGATTTTTAAACATGTTCACCGAGGAATTTATTCCATTTGGCTGTTCCACACTGTTGACATTCCTACAGTTGCAGTAGAGGTTCTATTGGATCTCACCGCTGTACACATACACATACAGGGTGTCCCGAAAAATGTGGGAAATCTCTAAGATTCAGATAGAACTTAAACAAATAAGATGACAAGTTCTCATAATTTTTTTTCCTAGCAGCCCTCCCTACGAAGATACGACCTCCTAAATGACGCCACCGGAAATTCATTTTAGTGGAATAAATTTCAATTACTCACTGCTTTCATTATTTTTTCGAAAACGGTTCATTTTATCGACACTGAACAAGAGTACCTTTTCTTTAGCTTAATGTTCAAGGTATCCAAATTTGTTTTTTTAGCACCTTATCACACAGGGTCTTAAAAAGTAAACATTAAAATGTACAACCCACTCCGTCCCTGGTAAACTGAACAAGCTAAATGAAATTTGAGTGCGGTGATTTAAGAGGTCCTTAATACTATTAATCATATCAAATTTTCATCAAATTATATCGAGTTGTTTGAAACTTATTTCATTAAAATGGATTTCCAGTGGCGTCATTTAGGAGGTCCTATCTTCGTAGGATGGCCGCTCGGAAAAAAAATATGGAAACTTGTCATCTTCATTTTTTATGTTCTATCTGAATCCGAGAGATTTCCCACATTTTCCGGGACACCCTGTATGTGAAAAAAGAAGGTCTTTCTTCCTTGAAACTTGTTCATCGTATAATATACTAGCGACCCGCCCCGGCTTCGCACGGACATCACATTAGAAACCTCAAAAATAACAGTACTTCTCCACTATTTAATGGATGTTATTATACATATAAACCTTCCTCTTGAATCACTCTATCTATTAAAAAAACGCATCAAAATCCGTTGCTTAGTTTCAAAGATTTAGCATACAAAGGGACATAGGGACAGAGAAAGCGACTTTTTTTTATACTATGTAGTGATTTCAGAGGAGGGGAAGGACCAAGGTCAAGGGAACATTCTCTCCCTCTATATTTCAGAGTTTGTTAAGTGACTTTAAACAGACGTCAAGGCACTACTTCAGTGAACAGACTATAAGCAAAATTTAATATCATGTATACTTACATGGTACGCAGTCCCGCTTGGAGTAGCTCCAATCACATCCAGGCAACTGATGACACTGTATACAGTTGGTCGCAGAGCATCTTGTGAAAGGACATTGTGACAGAGATATGCTTTCGCAAGTTTGATTTTGAGAACAAGTACCATCACACCAGTGACACCCTTGCGCTTGGACGCAGCTAAGACAGTCTTGGAGCGATGTGCAGTTTTTGGAAGCTACAAGAGATTCCTGGCACAGTTTTCCTTGATTCGACACTATTGAAGCTAGAAATTTTAATATACAATATTAATGAGTCTTGTTAAATGTCAATCAGATGATAAATGTTGAGTATGGTGAATATAAGTTGAATTTTGGCGAGCTGTGGTTACATGTAATTATCTAACTATCACGTGATGATTTGACAGAAAATACGTGTATTAACTGTCAACTATGTAACTATGGTAAGCTGTAGTTACATGACCAAAATTCGACTCTATGAGGACAGAATACAGCAAATGAATAAAAAAATAAAGAAGCAGCAAAATATAGACCACACTACAATGTTCCAAATGACAAATAAAGGGTTTTCCAATAAGATGTGTTATTTTGATATTCAAAGAAAAATGCCATTTTTCAATATAAACGATCGGATGTTTATTTCATTATAAAGAAGCTATGTCGTTAATAGTGGAAAATAACATCAGGCAAATGACCACCACGACCACGCTTTCAGGACCATATCCTTTTAATGAAATGTTACATAACCAAATCGCAAAGTGGCTGCCCTATATTGAATCGACGCTGGCTATTGGCGTAGACCTCCTTTTTCACGTGGCCCCAAAGGAAGAAGTCGCAAGGTGTTCAATCACAAGATCTCGGTGTCCAATTGTGATCACCTCTTCGAGAGATAACACGGTCCGGTAACTTTTCCCGCAAAAGATAAATGGTTTCGTTGCTTGTGTGGCACATATTGTCTTAACTGAACTTTATAATCCTTAAGACCCGAATCTTTGTCCAAAATAAGGTGAAATGACGTTTTTGGAATGCCTAATTCCAAAGAACGACGAGGAATGGACAAACCTGGGTTTCCTTCAACACTTTCTGCTGCAGCAGCAATATTCTCTGCTGTTCTTGAGCGACGTGCACGGTTTTATTCTTCACATCACTAACTCGTCCCAACAGCTAGAATTTTTCTATCAATTTCTTTATTGCGGTCCGACAAGGTGCTTCACGACGACGCAAAAATGTTCGAGTTTTACGAACCGTCTCTGCCATATTATCACCATTTTTATAGTGAATTTTAATAATTTTAATGCGTTCTTGAAGCATGTATCGTGGCGTAGTTTCTACTTGTCAAATGTCAAAAAATTACAGTTTCAAACGTGACATCTACCGAAATAGCGGGCTATTCAACATAACACCTCTTATTGGAAAACCCTTAATAAAGAGTGTTTTGCAAGTTGCGTACAGTTCTTGAAAAACACCATGTATAGTATATGTGTATGATTTTCACCAAATAAATTGAACAAATGAACAGATTTCAAATTGAAACCGATCAATGACCACCAAAACAACATAAATTATAAAAAATTAAAATAAAAAGCAGTCAAAATAAAAGATGAACACTCACAATTGGATTGAATATTACCGAATGGGCATTCCTTCTGGTTCGAATGGCACGTTTCTTGAACAATTTCGTCTCCGACTTTGATGGCACAATAAGCACAACCTGCCACCCTGAGGCAGCTATGTTTGGTGGTCCACAACACGCAGATGTCTTCTGGTAGTTCTAAGCGTAGGACGCTACATTGACTGTCGGCACTCCAGCCGCCTATTATATAGGCGGCATCACCATCAGGTTCCACTGCGATCGCTTGAGCGTAGGTATGGACTGGTAGGGGACCAACTTTTTCAAGTGCTAAGAGAAAAGTGTCTATGTTAACGCGTATAACAAACTCAACTTTAAGTTCAAGAATTGCTTGTAAAGTGCGTTCACAAAAGGTTAAGCCGTCGGTTGGCCATGGAAATTTGGCATATTCCACTGTCTATATATATTTGAATTTAGGTTATGTTCTTTATTTTCAGATTGATACACAGTGTTGTCAGTATAGCATAGAGTTCTCTGATAACTATCAAGCTCGTCCGACGAAGCCGGGTACATTTGGCAACGTTGACTTTGTTCATCGTTATGACAGCAAATACTGCAAACTTCAGGTAAATAAAAAAACGCCTACTATGCGCTCAAACTTTCGTGAACGGACTTATATATTGCAAAGATAAACACAAACTGCTGTGGTTCATTGTATAATCTGAGTTGAAATCACTTATAGTCTATGGACCAGCGCCTGTTTTTCATAATGATTACTAACAATCTGAATATTTGTGAGTAGCTTCTTTTGACGAGACGCCCAACTTTTTCCTCTACGAAAATTCTCGATAGTGAGGGCTAATACAGTATGGAGGCGTCAAAAGTGTTAAATGGGTGAATGTTCAAATTTTATTACTAATAGCTGCTTTATAAATTTAATCTTGAAACAATTTTATTACAAATTAAAAAACAATGATTGTCCTACAAAAATGATGATTTAACAAAGTGTCCCTCACTCCCAAACATATATCAACAACTAGGTCCAAAAAATTATTACTAACCGACTGATTTTTTCACTGTTGCTTAGCAAATATTTCCTTTATGAACTGGTCACATTGTCCTACAAATTAAGTGGTACGTTTTTCCAGTCCTACCTCAGAAATTGTACCACAGAACCCACAATTAAAATGATTACTAACAATTGACAATTTCTGAGCGTAGGACTGGTAAAACGTACCACTCAATTTGTAGGACAATGTGACCAGATCATAAAGGAAATATTCGCTAAGCAACAGTGAAAAAATCAGTTGGTTAGTAATAATTTTTTTGGACCTAGTTGTTGATATATGTTGGGAGTGGGGGACACTTTGATAGAATCATCATTTTTGTAGGACAATTATTGTTTTCAATTGTAACAAAATTGTTTTCAAGATTAAATTTATAAAGCAGCTGTTAGTAATAAAATTTGAACATTCACCCATTTAACACTTTTGACGCCTCCATACTGTATTAGCCCTCACTATCGAGAATTTTCGCAGAGAAAAAAGTTGGCGTCTCGTGAAAATGAAGCTACTCACAAATATTCAGATTGTGGTAATCATTCTGAAAAACAGGCACTGGCCCATGGGCTATTATACTAGGTAGGAAACTGTGAAATCTGACTGACGATAACTTCAGTTTATCGCTGCTACATCTCGTAGCGCCTCACATCGTTTTTATGTCAAATGATACTTTTTAGGTTACATTGACTCACCCAGATTAACTCGATGCTATGAGAGATGGAAGAATGGAAAAAAGGATACACTACCCAACACTTTAAAGTAAATACCGTGATATGGTATACAGATGGTGCTAAACCCACAATAGGTGTCGGCCCTGGATATAATGGCTAAGAACTAAGTGTAGGCTATCGTTAGACTCCTATTCAAGTGTTTTTCAGGTAGAAATACTTGCAATCAAAAGAAGATTAAATGATAACCTGGAACGGAACTATCGAGGGTGTTACATAGTAATCCATTCTGATAGTCAAGCTGCTATTGAAGCAAACTCCTATGTCATTGACTCAAAGTTTATATGGGAATGTCGAAGAAAACTCAATGAAGTAGGCAAGAGCAATAAGATCTCTTTAGTCTGGGCTCCTGGTCAATACGAATCAAAAGAAATGTGTAGACTAACACATGAGCCAGCAAGAGAAGACAAACGTCATTCACAGGCCTGGAACCCTTCTGTGGGTTAGGCAAATGCACCTATAGTCCATTATAGTTTAAGCCGTCGGTTGGCCATAACAATTTGGCATATTCCACTGTGTATATTAAAATTTTAGGTTATGTTGTTTATTCTCTTGTCAGATTGATACGCAATGTTGTCAATATTGCATGAAGTTCTCTGATAACTCACAAGCTCGTAGGACGAGGCAGGGTACATTATGCAACGATGACTCTATTCTACGTTATGACAGCAAATACTGCCAACATCAGATAAATAAACAAACGCCTACTATGCGCTCAAACTTTCGTGAGCGAACTACAGGGTCTCTATAAATGATTGTAACAGCGCAGTTGGCTTTGGATTATTCTCATTTTGCCGCTTAATATGCAAACCACAGAATTCTGTGATCATGCTATGCTCTGATTGGTTAGAGATTGGTATTCTGTAGCGGCAAAGTAATCCAAAGCCAAGTGCGCTGTTACAATAATTTATAAAGACCCTGTATATAAGAAGGAGTTTTTGGAGAAGAAAGTAATCTGGAGGAATCTTCGGGGAATTAATCATTACAAAAAGTTTCTGTGGAACTTCAGAACTGCAAGGTCCAAAACGTATTTAGATCTCAGTAGCAATAAGTTCGGCCTATTGACTGGCTGTCTAACAGGACATAGTCATCTTAGGAAGGACATGCTGAGAATTGGCTTAACAGAAACTGACGATTGTACATTCTGTGAGGAGGAAAGGGAGACTATTGTTCACTTAGTTACCGAACACCTTGTCATTGCTAGCCTGCGCAGAGATTGTCTTGGACAAAAAAATTGAAGTTGAAACGCAGATCTAGCGTTGAATTTAGTTATTTGCGATTTTATTGAGTAAAAGGTAACTCAGGAGTTTGAAGTTCCAAACAAACACACATAATGCCAGTGCTCCCGAATTGTTCCGGAGATACTCACCAATCAGTACTTTCAAACACCTCAGTTTAAAGAATTCACAAAGTTATTGAAAATTTTCAAATCGTGAATCGTGTTCACGGTCGTTTCTTGAAAATCAGAAAAAAGAATTGACTGTTCCAGTAACTCTGTGCAGAGAGTTGCTAATAATTAAAGAGAATACAAATATTTACTTACATTCCGACATCAGATTGAACCACTGGTTACAATTGTAGGAGTACGCATAAAGTGTATCGGTAATATTCCAACTTTGAGTCTTCCCTCCCATTACCAACATGTAAGTATTCGTTGTGATTGCAGAATGTAAAAATCTTGGTCTTGGCTAAAAACAGAATGATCCATCAAATCCCAGAATAACTTTAAAGGTGAACTAAGCTTTACCAGATGAGAAGATCCCAAACTATTCAGTTCCGTCCAAGTTTTCGTTTGATACTCCAGCATATACAAATTGTTCGACATCGAATACTGTTGTTTGTCATATATTTGGCCACCGAAAACGTAAAGACTGTTGGTTTTGTTGATGAAAAACGGTGGTGTGGCCGTATATTCCTTTGGGGCCGTTTCCTTTAGTCAACCATTTGATCCAAGATTCTTTCTCGACGAAAAATTCCCACACAGAATTGAGGAATCCACTACGACTGGACACACCACCTGAAATTGATATCATTATACACACTTATATCACTAGGTTTTGTTGAATTTATTGAAAAGTATCAGTAATATTAAGCCCGTTCGGCATTGACCTTCGCGAGCAGACGGATTTTTTAGTCACGTGGCCACAGATCGTACAGATTCATCTGTAATATCTGGGATAAACGGAAGGTACAGAGCATCTGCCACAGAACATACTGCTCTGTTCTACTTTTATAGATTATGAGATTTCAAAAGATCACTATTTTGGGAAATACGCTCATCTTTTACGGTACTTTCACTACTTTCACCCTTTTCGTAGCTCTTCAGTAAAATCTCAATTAAATAATTAGGTGCAAAGGCACTGAATGCAAAGGAAACGAGGAATGCAATATGCCCTTTTGGTCGATCAATACGGCGATAGTTGTACCGAAATATCCTAATTAATTAATTAATAACACGAAAAAGAAACGAGAAAGAAATATCTACTCCTGCCCATTCATATCTACGATAGCTATATCGAGAAATTTTAATGAATTAATTAAGTTTTTTAATGAATAAATGAAAACACAAGAATAAAAGTGTTAGAATCTATCGGTTGTCAGATCAGGAAACTCAACATAAAACAAAAAAATATATAAAAAACATAAAACTCTATGGATAAGAATCGCGTTTTACTCCGTCGAAATAGACCGAGCGAAAAGATCGACGTCCGATTGCTCGGAGTTTTATGACGAACGCTGCAGATGTGTGCTCCCCTCAATCCGGATGTAATAACGAACGGTTTAGATCGATCCGACACGTCCGATGTCGATGCCGAACTCCCCTATTATCACAAAAAGGTTTGATAATAAAATGTGAAAGTGGAGAATAATATTAACCGATAAAAGGCAACAAAAATCAGAATCATACTTTAGAAATAGTCCTAGACTAACTCATATCATTCAGAGCACTAATGGGCCCCTATAGGGTGTGACAGCTGTCTTTAGATGCTCTCTGGATTATTTGTTGATTTTATGATTAATATTAATCTCTTGTTCTGACCTACCTATTAGTATTAAACTTTCTATAGAAGAATTTCGATAAGAAGTTAGCGTATGCCCAGCAACAGCTGGGGGCCATTCGAAAGATTGCTTGATTTCACCCCAACGTTGGTTTGGAATATCGAAGGTCCATAAATCTGACAGTGTTCTATTTGTTGCAGCTTTTCCTTGTTTGGTTAGTCCACCATAAACATAAATTGATTGTCTGGAAATATTTTTTAATATCTTTGAATTAGAGAGGGTCGTAAAAAGTTTCCTAGCTGTCGGTAGGGAGCCTCAGAAATCTTTTTACAAGGGAGTGTCCACGAATCAATAAAGAATATAGATAACCTATCAGATGTAAACAGAGGCATAAATGAGGAAAAAATCTCTACAGTCCGTTCACGAAAGGTTGAGCCGTCGGTTGGCTACTATGTTTATATCCTTTCCCTGCTATTTTAACATTAAGCTAACTTCGGGTATTTTTTATGATTTTCAAGATACATATTTGCCCCAGTTTTTGTGATTGTACATTTCATTATCCTAGCATTGATTTGAAGTCATTAAACTCCAGAAAAATGCCAAAGTACTGTAATTTTCGCAAGACGTGTGAAAACACATTAGTGTTTACAAACATCAATGAATTGCTACAGTAGAGTGGGTTTGTAGTAGGTATAATTTAATTATGTTATTTTATTCTATAAACCTATAATGATTTAGGCTACGTCCGCATAGGCACAGGCTTGCTTAGCGCCAGATGTTATATTTGGATAGTCGCTAAGCGACCAGATAGTACCATGCAAGTAGTGCGGCACATCGCGTACATTTCAAAACGTTCATTTTACTGAGCTACTTGCAAATGACTCGCTAGGCTTTAGGCGCTAAGCAAGCCTCCTACCTATGTCGGACGTAGCCTTATAGTCCGTTTACGAAAGTTTGTGCGCCTGGTAGGCGCTTGCTTATTTATCTGAAGTTGGAGTATTTCTGTCATAACGTAAAATGAAGTCAACGTTTCCGAATGTACCCGGCCTCCTCGACGAGCCTTCGAGTTATCGAGAACTCTTATGCAATATTGACAACATTGCGAACCAATCATCTGACAAGAAAAAAATAAACAACATAACCTAAAATTTCAATATACACAGTGGAATATGCCAAATTTCCATGGCCAAACGACGGCTCAACCTTTCGTGAACGGGCTGTATATAATATACCGTCTCTAGTTACCTATAAGGTGGATATGACAGATTTCTTAAGGCCGTCCCAGAGAATGCGTGTATTTGACGAATGTTCGGCATTGGCGTGCTTCGCGTAGTGTGTGGGAGCTCAACTTCGGCCCGATTACTATGGCCCACACGCTATGCGAAGCATCGCCAATGCCGAACATTCGTCAAATACACGCATTGTCTGGGAACGGCTTTATTAAAATTCCTAATGTTTTCAGTTAAGACATCTTGAATTTCAGTTTATAAAAAGTTCATTTCATTGATATCGCATATGGACCTATCTAATGTTCTTCATTATTCTGAGGGAGTTATTTCTAGGTATTCCTCAGATAATTATTCAATACCTACTATCCATCATCAACCCACGCTACTGTACTCAAATATGGAATGTTGCTTTTCGTAAACAATCGTGTTTTTTACATGTCTGAAAGGACCTATCTATGTATTTATTGATCTGAGAGGTATTCTGAAAATTTTTCTC
Organism: Propylea japonica; assembly: GCA_013421045.1. Classification (NCBI taxonomy): domain Eukaryota; kingdom Metazoa; phylum Arthropoda; class Insecta; order Coleoptera; family Coccinellidae; genus Propylea; species Propylea japonica. Next base: position 49,692,156 of record CM024246.1, read on the forward strand.
TATTAATAAATGAAAATTCATGCGTTTAAGAGTAACGCGGGGCATATATAAACAATTAAGCGGAGAATAATATTAATCGATTTAAAGTCCAAAGTATCTCGCACTTCGTTCAGAGTTCATGCATCGGAGGTAGGTGTTCGTAAGGATCCCAAGAAATGGCTTTTGGTTCTGTTATTCTCAGAGCTAGGCGACATTTCTTCAAATAAGGGAACCTAGAATGCCTTTCAGGCATAGCTCCTCCATACTGAAGAGCCCAAATAGGGCGAATAGCTATCTATGGATGCTCTGATTGATATTACCACTATGCATGTTCTTTGTTCGTTGATGGGATTAGTTCCGAAGTGTGGGTTGATTTTAAATCGATTAATATTATTCTCCGCTTTCATTGTTTATTGTCTCTATTATTCTCCTATTCTCCACAGAATATAATTGGCATCAACAATGTCCACCTAACTCAGTTCTAGTAGCAAAAAACTTAACAATATCATTCAATTGCCTGTAATGTATAGAGCAAAAAAAGTGGGTTCTTTTTGAAAAAATGGTAGGTACCTGGAATGTATTTATCAGCTCCATGAAAATATCTCCCTAGTGGCATCTTAGCGTCGAAAGTGGACTCTACAGTGACTTGGGTCCAAGTACTATTCCTAGTATCAACAATCTTATGTCGTTCAGAGGTCCATGAGACAGTGAGGGCCCCAAACATCCATATGGAACCTCTTCGATCAGAGGTCAGGAATGTCCGAAGCGAGGCAGAGTTTTCCTCAGATGTTCCAAGTGGTCTGCCAGTCTTTTGGTGTTGAAGAGTTCGGTGTAATAGGATTTTGAGTACCAGTGCCCCTGAAATTCAATTTAATCAGTTTAATCTTTGGTAGTTGGCATATACGCACATTGTTAAAAGTCTTGGACTTCCCCCATATCAACTTTCACTTGTTGAATGTAACATGATAATTTTTTGTGTGTGGAATCTTAATTTCTTATTGTTTAAATGAAATCAATAAACCAATAAAAATGTTTCTCGTTCCCTGGTGTACTGGTTTTTACAACAATGGGGTAAGGTACTTTTTCCGTACGAGTCACGATTCGATTTACAAAGTGATAGTCGACGAGGAAGGGTTTGGAGAGATCCAGGCAGACTAGAACAACTCAATTTTGCCCGGGAAGTTATTCCCATTCAAAACAGATCAATAGTATGCTAGGGAGGCGTAAGTTCGGTTGCCATACCTCTCTTATTACAATAACGACCGATGGCAACTAACTATTAACTAGAATTCTGGGATATTTTAGTTTATTAGGCTGATAACGATCCATCAAACGCAGACGAAGGGCTCAAACTGGCCAGCAAACTCACCAGACATAAATCTAATTGAGCATGTGAGAATACTTAAGGGAGCAATATCTAATCGCCAAACACACCTTTAACTTTTCAGGGATTGAGTTAAGCGCTTCAGAAAAAAATGAAACATTATGCCAGAAAATGTTATAACTGATTTGATTCGTGGGATGCCTAGGCGTATTGGGCTGTTAATTGAAAGAGAAGGTAAATACGGACTTTAATTTGGTTTAGTTGTAAAATAACTATAATTTATCGAAAATAAATAATCAATAACTTAGATCCTCATTTTTTTCATTCTGTCCCTTGCATAAAAGCAAGAGTTAGAAACAAAGATTATTATCCACCCCATACAGTGGAATTTCCTATAACGAATTTCGTACAAGACATTGCACTTTGAATTCGAATGCCATGTTAAACACCCTCTAGAACGAAGTTAATTCTCTCTATAACGAAATATTCAAAGCACATCACTATTTGAATGGGTATTGGTGAGAAGGTATAAGGGTGGAGTTTTTTCCGAAATTTTCGGACGTACGTAATAAATCCTGACCTCAAACTAAATCATTATAGCGTACAACGACATACTTCTGAAACAGTTTTAAATACACCCCTGGCTGTTTGGTTTCAATCTAACCATTATGCTAGAGTGAAAGTTGTGCGAAAATGTCTAACAGGAAGTACTTAAGTTTGAATGATAAACTTAAATTTATCAGTGAAGTCGACCGCGACATTGCCGACTATAGAAACAAATTTTCTGTATAACTGAATTTCTATATAACGAATTTTTTGAGGATTTAGCGCTTTCGTTATAGGGAAGTTCCACTGTATATTGCTGTTGAAATAAGGAAAATATTCATCACAACTTTTTTCTCAATTTCCATACCCTTCATCTCAAAAACATCGCATTAAGAGAGAAAGTTTAAAGAACTTTGTTCATATTTTTGGACGAGCTATAGCATTCTGAAGATTGAAGCACCCATTCAATAACACACTGTAGAAAGAATTGAAGAAAAACTAACCCCCACCACCTAAACGCCATAAACCGCAATTAAAAACCCTCCCTCGTATCCTACGGTTTGATCGATACTCCATCATTTCTTCATCTTTTTCAATCACCTAGCAACGCCAAAACCCGTCAAACCTATCAATCTGACAGTTTCCCGAACCTTATGGAAAAACATGACGAAATCAGCTTCGAACCAAGGCCAAATGGACCAAAATCCATACAAACACGTGGGAGACACAGTCCCCCTTTTATCAAAATACGACATTCCGATACAGCACCTGGATTTTTCGTACGTGGAAAAATGTCAGGACGGCAAGGAACTGGAGAAAATACTGCACGTATTGAAGTCCGGGGAAGAAGGGTACTACCCGGAGTTGATGCAGGCAGTGGAGGACAAGCTCAAAGAGATTTACCCTAAGAGCAAGTTTTTGAGGAACGTATCGAGGGTGCTGTCAAAGGAAGAAGTCGAGGAGAAAGAATGGACTGAGGTTTGGTTTGGGACAACCTCAATAGAAGGCTGAGAAGTTCAGAAAATCATCCAGCTACTCTTAATGACTTAGGAATCCAACTCAGAGAAATCTGGGAAGGATTAGATCAGAACATTTTAATATCATTCATTTTGAGTATGAACCGTCGTTGCCGAGCTGTAATTAACGCAAGGGGTGGAAATACCAAGTATTAAATCACATATCGGCATTCCAGTATTTTGAAAATTGTTTATTTCTCTTCTTTCACGTAAGATTCGGTGAAATCCTGAATTTTCTTTCATTTAATGTGTCTTGTTTCGTTCAAAACCTTCTCGAGAGAACATAAAATATAAGTTAATGTAGAGTTAACTTTCATTAAAATTGAGATTTTCAGAATGGGCATTAATTTTTTTGTATAGTCCGTTCACGAAAGGTTGAGCCAACGGTTGGCCATGGAAATTTGGCAAATTCCTCTGTGTAAATTAAAATTTTAGGTTATGTTCTTTATTTTCTTGCATAGAATTCTATGATAACTCTAAAGCTAGTCGGACGAGGCCGGTACATTCGGCAACGTTGACTTCATTTTACGTTATGATAGCAAATACTGCAACTTCAGATGAATAAACAAATGCTTACTATGCGCTCAAACTTTCGTGAACGGACATATATTGCAGTTGAAATGAGGAAAACATCGCATTTAAGAGAGAAAGTTAAAATAATCCTTGGTCTTATTTTTGGTCGAGCTATAGCATTCTGAAGTTTGAAGCACCCATTCGATAACACACTGTAGATAGATTGAAGAAAAACTAACCACACCGCCTAACAGCCATTAACCGCAATTAAAAACTCTCCCTTTCGTTTGATCGATACTCCATCATTTTCATATCACCAAAATCACTAGCAACGCAAAACCGTCAAACCTATCAATCTGGCAGTTTCCAGAACCTTTGGAAAACATGACGAAATCAGCTTCGAACCAAGGCCAAATGGACCAAAATCCATACAAACACGTGGGAGACACCGTCCCCCTTTTATCAAAATACGATATTCCGATACAGCACCTGGATTTTTCGTACGTGGAAAAATGCCAGGATGGCAAGGAACTGGAGAAAATACTGCACGTTTTGAAGTCCGGGGAAGAAGGGTACTACCCGGAGTTGATGCGGGCAGTGGAGGAGAACTCAAAGAGATTTACCCTAAGAGCAAGTTTTGAGGAACGTATCGAGGGTGCTGTCGAAGGATGAAGTGAGGAGGAGGAATGGACTGAGATTACCAAGGATTTGAGGGAATGGGTTGTGGATGTTGATAAGGAAATAGGGAGTTGGAACTTTGGAAGGTTAGTTTTTTCTCTGATTGCAAGGCATATCTTTTCATTCTCTCATGATTTGCAATAGTCTAAAAAATTATAGCCGGGTTCATTAAAACTCCAATCACGGTGATTAATGAAATGTCATCATTTCTGTGCAATTTTCAGTTAATTTTTGACCTAAACCATCGACTCAATTCAAAATCAATGATTTGATCGCCCGATCAAGCTTCATGAACCCACTGTTAGGCTCATATTCATAGTTCGCCCTTGAGGGTGAGTGAGAGTTTTTATAGCCCCCTATGAATTTTAGCCTTAAAGGTGACTTCAACTATCACTCACCCTCAAGGGCGAACTATGAATACGGCCCTAAGCCTACCACTGGCAGACTAACGTTATTTAATGAAAATGACTACTTTTATTATTCTTATTTGAACTGTGGTCGTTACCTATATCTAAACGGTTTTCCAATAAGAGGGTTATTTTGATATTCAAAGAAAAATGCCATTTTTCAATATAAATGATCGGATGTTATTTCATTATAAAGAAGAAGCTATGCCGTTAATAGTGGAAAATAACATCAGGCAAATGACCACCACGACCACGCTTATAGGACCATATCTTCTAATTAAATTTTCCATAAACAAATCGCAAAGTGGCTGACCTATGTCTTCGATAGTCTCACGAATTCAATCTTTGAGGTCTGAATCGACTCTGGGCTATTGGCTAGACCTTTTCTTTCACGTGGCCCCAAAGGAAGAAGTCGCAAGGTGTAAATCACAAGATCTCGGTGGCCAATTGTGATCACCTCTTCGAGAGATAACACGGTCCGGAAACTTTTCCCACGAAAAAAATGATTTCGTTGCTTGTGTGAATGTAAACGTTGTCCAGATCAATACTATCCAATTTCGGCCATAAAAAAATCATTAATCATCTCTCGATAGCGCAATCCATTCACCGTAACTGTTGCTCCAGCCTCATTTTCTAAAAAGTAAGGTCCAATGACTCTGCCGGACCATAAAACCGCACCAAACAGTCACACGTTGAGGCTTTTCAACATAGCTCTTGGGTTTTCCGAGCCCCAGATGCGACAATTTTGCTTGTTGACGAAGCCACCGAGGTGGACATGGGCCTCATCACTCAAGATGATTTTTCGATGGAATTCCGGATCATTTTCATGCATTTCAACGACCCCAATCAGCAAAGACACGACGTGTTGGTGATCGGCCGGGTTGAGTTCTTGTGTTAAATGAACCTTATAAACTTAAGACCCAAACCTTTATGCTAAATACGGTGTTATGACGTTTGTGGAATGTCTTATTCCAAAGAACGACGAGGAATGGGAAAACCTGGGTTTTCTTCAATACTTTCGGCTAAAGCAGCAATATTCTCGGCTGTTCTTGAGCGACGTGCACGGGTTTTATTCTTCACATCACTTACTTGTCCCAACAGCTCGAATTTTTCCACCAATTTCTTTATTGCGGTCCGACAAGGCGCTTCACAACGACCCAAAAATGTTCGAGTTTTACGAACCGTCTATGCCAAATTTTCACCATCCTTCTAGTGAATTTCAATAATTTCATTGCGTTCTTGAAACGTGTATCGTTCCATTTTTATTGGCGTAGTTTCTACTTGTCAAATGTCAAAAAATGACAGCTTCAAACGTGACATCTGCCGAAATAGCGGGATATTCGAAATAACACCTCTTATTAGAAAACCCTTCACTATACTTGAATGATTTTCAGGGTCAAAAAACTCCAACACATGACGATCACACAAACATCCGCCAAACCAAAAACATAACCGAAGAAAAAAAGGTAAAACCCAAAAAAATCAAATCGACAGACTACGCAGCTTGGGATAAATACGACCCAGACGCTGAACTGTTAGAAATGACCCTGAACGAGGAAAAAATACAGGAGGACTCTAAACCCAAAACCAAAACCCCGAACGTAAAAATAAAGAAAAAGGTCAAATTCAACATGTTTCCATCCGAAGTGGAGGCCAAGTCAGAAGCCAAGGAAGAAAGAGAAAAAGGCAACGAATATTTCAAAGCCGGGGACTTTGACTCAGCACTGCGCCACTACTCAGCAAGTTTGGAATGCTTCAGGACTGTAGAAGCCTTCAATAACAGAGCAATAACAAACTTAAGGTTAGCGCAATACGAAGATGCTATAGAAGACTGTGAGGGTGCTTTAAGTTTGGAACAAAACAATTTGAAGGCTCACTGGAGGAAAGCAATGGCTTAGATTGTCTCGGGGAGTTCGATAAGGCCTTGGAAAGCATAGAAACATGTGTGGACATCGATCCAAACAATGAAAATATTCAGAAACTGGCGAATAGTATAAGGAAAAAGTGTAAGAAAACAAACGGATACAAGAGAAGGATTTTTGTGGAAAATGTATCGCAAGAAGATGAGGAAAAAAAGGATTCTAGAGGTAGGCAACAAAAAAATTCACTTTCACTGAAATATCTAAGTTCTATCGGGGGTCCCAAAGTGAGTGACCTATTAGATTATTATGGAAACTATTGATGGTGAAGATTTCAAATTTTGTGGATCGATATTAGGCCATGTAATGTACATTTTTAAAATAATTTCAATTTTCAGTGTTGTCGGATTTACGACAATTTGGCAACAACTTTGTTATTCAAATGGTACATCCGGTATTTCTATTCTTTTTATGATACTCCATAAAATATTAAATCTATTCACTCTTACTTTTCATACCTATAGTCCGTTCATGAAAGTTTAAGCGCATAGTAGACATTTGTTTATTCATCTAAAGTGGCCAGTATTTGCTGTCATAAGTAAAATAAAGCCAACGTTGCCGAATTTACCCGGCCTCGTCCGACGAGCTTCCGAGTTATCAGAGAACTCTATGTTATATTGACAACATTGCGTATGAATTTGACAAGAAAATAAACAACATCACCTAAAATTTTAATATACACAGTGGAATATGCCAAATTGTCATGGCCAACCGACGGCTCAAACTTTCGTGAAAGGACTATAAGTTCTGTAGGAGTAGTGTGCTAGGAGAAGAGACAAAATATTTTAAACTTCTAATTGCACTTTCCTCACGAAAATTTGCAGAAGGTTGAGCGTAATTTTTCTTTTTCAAAATGCCAACCTACCTCAAACTTTCAAAGCCCTAACTTGGTCCATTCGAGAGATTGAAAAATACAGACATTTGGGCAAAACGATAACAAGCTGTGTCATTTTGTGAGTTCTAACTCCTTTCATTCAATTCTCAGATGTAAAAATCGATAGGAAAGTTTTAGTCCCAATCCCTGGAACGAGTAGGATGCCGGAGCCATACGTTATTCAGTGTAATAAAGAAGAATCACAGACTATAACGAACATACTGTACTTGAAAAGAAACGAACAACAAATACAACCAAGTGTACTGGAAGGCATGGACCGATCTATTATGAGTAACGCACCTTCCAATGACAGACCATCGACACCTAGCACAGATGAACATGACAAAACAATATATGATTCTGAACATTTTACAACAGAAGAAGTAGATGATACTTCTGTGAAAAGAAAAAGCAAGAAAACACACAGGAATATGAAGGAACCACTTGAGGTAAGAAAGATCTATTCAAAGATAATAGTGTTAGAAAGAGTGTGAAACAGCCTTGGTAATCATAGTGCTAAAAAACGACCACATTTTTTTGGTTTACATTTGGTCCTACAGATGGCACATAATTTATGTTATTTAATTTATTTTTATATCAGTATGTATAGTCCGTTCACGAAAGTTTGAGCGCATGGTAGGCGTTTATTTATTAATCTGAAGTGGCAGTATTTGCTGTCATAACGTAAAATAAAGTCAACGTTGCCGAATGTACCAGGCCTCGTCCGACGAGCTTCCGAGTTATCAGAGAACTCTATGTTATATTGACAACATTGCGTATCATTCTGACAAGAAAATAAACAACATAACCTAAAATTTTAATATACACAGTGGAATATGCCAAATTTTCATGCCCAAATGACGGCTCAAATTTTCGTGACCGGACTATATACATTTATTTCAAAACTAATAATCAAATCTCATAGAACCAAACTAAACTAGTAACATCAATTTACATTTGACCCAGAGATGGCGCTCATACACTGTAGTCGTTTTGTTTCCCATCTTTATAATATATAATCTTTAGATCTGTTCTATCAAATATGTGTGAAAGACTTCAGAAGTGCTTCTATTGTGCAAAACTCATTTCAGAATTCAAATTTAGACGATAGGAATGCAGGAGGTGAACCACACAGAACAGATGACTCGATAACTTTACCCGATGATATTTATACACCATACGGGTTCTCTTAAAAGCATGGAATAACATTAGGGATGATGAAACATTGAAAAAACAGGCTAACATTATAAAAATATGAATATGGAACAAATAGTGGAAGGTATGAATTGAAACCAATGGGTACGTTCAGCAGCGGTCAACAGTTGAATAAGCGATAGCGTTCAGCAAAACCGCTGACAGATCGATGTTTCTCAGCAGCTGTCGATTTCTGGCAGCGGTAAAAATTTGCGCTTTGTAACTCATCTGACCGCTGAGACATGCGCATATACCTATTTTGTGATTTGTTTATGTTTAGGGTTTTTAATTGAAGTTTAGTAATGTTGTGTTCTGTGAGTTGAATTTTATTAAGGAGTATTTTCGTTACTCCAATACACTTCAATTTATAATCTGGAAGTACAATCACAAAAAGTTTCTCAACTGGGTATCAAAAAATAAGGTTATACATCATGATATATCAGATTTGTAAATAACTCAGCGAAGCGTTCAGAAATTTTCATCCGCTGAAACTCAACCCCACTCAACTGAGTTTTGCTTTATGCCAACAGTTCAGTGCTGCTGAACGTACCCAATAATCTAAAATCTTTTTTGATGATGGAGAACTAATTAAATCGCTATTTTTTCAGTGATTGGTTGCAAGCTAGACAACAACATGTTTAGCGTTATCATAAGAACACTCTGTACGCACTTCACAGTTCCTGGAGAAGTTGAGAAGGTTTTCTCCGTTTTGAAGAATTTTGCCAGATTACCAAGATTCGAAATAATTTCAATGTTGATGTCGGAGCAAGACAGAAATTGCGTCAATATGTTGATCAGTTTTTGCAGCAACACGACAAAATATTACCCGAGAATGTGATCATTATTTTGACAACGTAACATTATGGAAAATTGCAAGACGTTAAAAAATTTGACCAATTTCAATGATGAACACTATAACAAGTAGTTTTAAAAATATGTCTGTAAATTGTTTGTTGTTTAGGCTAACAATTTTTTCAATTTTATAATGTGTATAAATCTTTGTATTAATATTATGATTACAAATAAGTCTATATTATTTATTTTTAGAATAATTGTTATTATGTGTAGGTTGATTCAATAGATTTTTCTTTTCACGTGAATTCTTTTTGTTGGTTTGTATTCTTCATAAAATACTTCATAAATGAACGTATAATGATAGCTCTTAATTACGAGGTGAAGTTTAGGCCACTCGCCTACGGCTCGTGGCCAAATCACCGAGTAAATAACAGCCATTATACGCGAGTAGCACACTATACTTTATCCACAACTACTGAATATATTTCTAGAAGATTTTAACATTTGGCCACCGCGACAAGACCCTTCTATGACAAGTGTGGAAAAAGTCAAGTTGACACATAAGAAATTTTTGGAGAACTGGTTATTGTATATTTTGTAATAAAAAAGCTCTAATTGATATAATGAAAGTAGATTTGGCCCTCGATTGACAAGGTAGTTGGAGTACTTTAGAATAGGTACCGAAGAAATACCAATTCAAAGAATATTATATCAAAGCTAAATCTATACTCCGTTCACGAAAGGTTGAGCACATAGTAGGCGTTTCTTTATTTATCTGAAGTTGGCAGTATTTGCTGTCATAACGTAAAATAAAGTCAATGTTGCCGAATGTACCGGCCTCGTCCGACGAGCTTACGAGTTATCAGACAACTCTATGTAATATTGACAACATAGCGTATCAATCTGACAAAAAAAATAAACATCATAACCTAAAATTTTAATATACACAGTGGAATATGTCAAATTATCATGGCCAACCGACGGCTCAACCTTCGTGAACGAACTATATGAAGCATCTGACAGCAGTGAATTAGGATCTCATTATTCCCTTGTTATTGATTATTGGGTATTATTAAGACCGAGCACAGAGACGTACAATGGACGGATTTAACAATATTCGTGGATAAAAGATTTTTCGCAATTAGGCACAAGCTTAATAGTTTTTCAGGGGCTTCAAAGAATTAATAACTTACCTGATATCGCAAGAAGGCCCCACCCAGTCCGGTTTACACACACATCTGCCATACGATCTGTCACACTCCCCCAGTCCCTTCGCATAGCTACAGTTACGTGGACACAGGGACTCTTCACAATAATAGCCCACGTAGCGTTCGTCACATACGCACATGTTATTCCTGCAAACTCTAGGATACCTGCAATCGTCACAGTTGAACACTTTGTATAAGGCGCTGAAGCCTTCTCCTGGTAAGCCCTGCTTATAGTGGACGGTTATTAATCCTGTAAGAGAAAAACAACGATATGCAGTGTTATTTATATTTTTGTTGGCGTTCTATTGATGTTATTCACACAAAATGTCACTCTTCCAATCGACCAAAATATAACCTAAGAGTAATATAACTTCGGAACTGAAGAAAACCTAACCTGAAAACCTCTAGTTACTTTTCTTCGGAAGTTATTTTGCTTAGAACGACTAGCACAAAAATCTATTTAACCACGAATTCTATACCAGTCCCATACTAGTTTTGTTCAGCTTTTATTCTTACCTGCTTTAGACTCGACAGTAGCTGTTGGTAGCGATTCTTCAGAGCAAAACACTCCTAAAGTAAACTTTGACTAGGACTTCCAGTGTCTGGTTCAGGCATTCCATCATAAACATAAACAGCATTTTCTCCACAGGTTACATTCAATTGACTAGAATTGATCTGCAAATATCAAACATTTGAAATTGAATAGGAGATATCCAGAAGAAATAAACGATTTGGCAACGCCACAGATCAAAATTTTTGTTTATTAGACGTGACAATTCTAAAACAAGTCAAAGAATATGCTTTATTATATTAATATTAAATTTCTTTGTTGTTAGTACTTTTTGATATAATCAAGAAACCAAAAATATCCAACAACTTCGTATATTCCGTTCAAGAAAGTTTGAGCCATCAGTTGAGCATATAGACATATAAGTCTATGGTTGACCATGACAATTTCATAGATTCATAATACTAACTAGATGGCGAACCTGTCAAAAATTTTGAGGCAAACGGCGGCCATTTGCAGTTTGGGGTGAATTTGAGAGTTGTCAATTTTTCTATGAATTGAAATATTAGAATTACCAATATTCCTTTATTTATTTTATTTCAACGAATTAAAATGATAGGATTACCAATATTGTTTAATAACTAATAGCAAGAATCGAAAATATTTATTATTTGATATAGACCGAAATGTCAGAGTTCACAGAACACTATTATATAGAGTTCGTTTTTAATCACTTCTTTCAAAGGAACGTCTATGTTTCAATCAAAATGCGAGCATGGACCTATTATAAATCTGTGAATTCGAGCACAGATGGCATAAAACATCAAAATATTTGTGGTTCATCCCAAACTGCAAATGGCGGCCATTTGCCTCACTTTTTTCTACGTGACAGTAAGGAAGTTCGACGTCCAGTTAGTATTATAGGTCCATGGACAATTTGGCATATTCCACTGTGTATATTGAAATTTTAGGTTATGTTGTTTATTTTCTTGTCAAATTGATACGCAGTGTTGTCAATATAACATAGAGTTCTCTGATAACTCGCAAGCTTGTCGGACGAGGCCGGATACTTTCGGCAACGTTGACTTTATTTTACGTTATGACAGCAAATACTGCCAACTTCAGATAAATAAACAAACGCCCACTATGCGCTCAAACTTTCGTGAACGGACTATTACTAATTATTCGCTATTCGACTAAACTACTAGCGTACTGCAAAAAAGCCTATAAATACACTGTAACCAATTCAATTAAAGTATTTTGCGGAAGTATTCCTACCTGAAGTTGTATTATAGGCGAACCCGATTCAACAGTAGGATGAATGATCCACAAAACACTCTCTCGTCGGTGTACCCCCATACGGTGCTTTGAACGCTTGCATGGAACTGATACCTTGTCCGTCTCTGCCAGTAAGAAGACCTCTAGATTCGCACTGATAATAAACACTTGTTACCATTTCTTGGGTCACCATAGTAGTTTGGCGCACACCTTTCACAATTCGGACCTTCTGTGTTGTCTTTGCAGAAACAAATGCCTGTTGCGGCGTCACATTCTCCCTTGTCGGTTATTCCGTGTCCATTACATTCACATGGTTGACAACCTACAAAATAAGTCCTTAAGAATAGTTGATTGTAAACAATTTAAGAAGCAAAGATTTTACAAGGTGTCTCAAAAGAGATTTTATATAAATTCAGCTTACAGTATGGAAGCAACTAATCCGAGGGGCACAGATTTCAATCTGGCTCTTGGGAATTCAGTCACTATGCGAAGGAGAATTTTACAAAAACAGTAAGTCGACAACAGTTGCGCGTACAATGAATATTGTAATATTGTACAGCAGAATTGCTGTATATCATTAAAAAATTCAATATTTTCCACAAATTGCAATTGATTTGATACATATAGTCCGTTCACGAAAGTTGGAGCGCATAGTAGGCGTTTGTTTGTTTATCTGAAGTTGGCAGTATAGTCCGTTCACGAAAGGTTGAGCCGTCGGTTGGCCATGACAATTTGACATATTCCACTGTGTATATTAAAATTTCAGGTTATGTTCTTTATTTTCTTGTCAGATTGATACACAATGTTATCAATCTTGCATAGAGTTCTCTGATAATTCGCAAGCTCGTCGGACGAGGCCGAGTACATTCGGCAACGTTGACTTTATTTTACTCTATGACAGTAAATACTGCCAACTTCAAATAAATAAAGAAAACGCCTACTATGTGCTCAACCTTTCGTGAACGGAGTATATTTACTGTCATAACGTAAAATAAAGTCAACGTTGCCGAATGTACCTGGCCTCGTTCCGAGTTATCAGACAACTCTATGTTACATTGACAACATTGCGTATCAATCTGACAAGAAAATAAACTATAGTCCGTTCACGAAAAGGTTGAGCACAAAGTAGGCGTTTCTTTATTTATCTGAAGTTGGCAGTATTTCCTGTCATAACGTAAAATAAAGTCAACGTTGCGTATCAATCCGACAATAAAATGAAGAAATCCTTTCGTGAACGGACTATAGATGGAAAAGAAACGAACGATTGGAAAACTTATAATACACTCTGTACTTCCAGTTGCTCCAGTCTGTATCAGTATGTATAGAAAATAAATCGTAGCAATTAAATTCTAACCTGTTTCTATTGTAGCATTTCCGTAACTCCCAGGTTTGCAATATTGGCAAAATTCACCCATCGTCCAATCCAGACACTTCTCGCAAATTCCTTCACCTTGTGGACAAGCTGAGTGATTGTTACATCCACAATTATGGGAGCAGTCATCTCCGAACCAACCTAAATCACACCTGAGAAAAGTGTTAATGATAAATAGTCATTTTCTGTAATTGTAATTTTTAAAAACTATTAACTAGTAGTTGAAAACAAAATCATTTGATCCACCTAAAGGAAAACTTTGATTTAACAAAAACTTATCCATATATCATCAATTTAATTACAATATTTAAAGTTTATATTTAGACCGTTTAAAAGAGGATATCTGGTGTCCATTATTGTCACAACACTGTTTTAATCGATTTCGAAAATGTTGCACTCTGTCCTGCATTTCGTTGGGTATGTTGCCGACAGCCAAACGAATGTTGTTCTTCAACTGGGCCAAAGTCCTGAGACGATGGTTATAAACATGTGATTCAGCCTGAATTGTCCCATTTTTTCAAAGAAAACGAAACGAAACGAACAGTTTCAGGAGTATTTCAGCGCTTGAGCACATTCGCCTGATTTACCCGCTTGTGATTTTTTTATGGGGATATCTAAAATCAGCAGTTTATAACGATCGTTCCAGGACTCTAGCAGACTTGAAGAACAACATGCCTAAAGAAATGCTGAAAAGAGATGTTCGAAATTCCGAAATCGATGAACGAATTGTATTGACAATAATGAACACCATTAGCCAGATATATTTTAAACTATCTAAACATAAACTTTAAATCTGTTGTTGTGTCATTAAATTTTCAAACGACTAAACTACGAATTTTTTCACCATTACCTGCAAGTGTAGTTCGGTTCTCCCTCGCAAACACCGTGCACACAAACGTTGTAACAGGTCCTTACGCAGGATGTTCTTCCATCGCCAATGTATCCTTTTTTGCACTGACAGCTGAAAGAACCGTCGGTGTTCGTGCAAGTGGCATGAGCGTGACAGTCGTGCAGACCTAAACCACATTCGTCGACATCTGGACATTGAGCATATGCCCATTTTGCGTTATCCTGTTTTAACAATTCGGAGCAGTTTCCATGTGGATTGTTGAAATCTCCTTGAACGCACATTCCTAGAAAGAAAGAAATTGAGTATTCAAAGGTTAACAAAATACCATGGTTAATTGGTTTCGTGGACGTTTGACAGCTGACACAGACCGGAGGTATAACAACCTCAATTTTCCTATATGCATTTAGCAAAACCACCAGAGATTTTGGAGTTTCTCTAGTGTTTTAGTAGATCGTGAAAATTGACCTATCAAATTATTTATTGAGTTCAGATCATATTCTTCAAGGACGATATGTAAATGTATAGTCCGTTCACGAAAGGTTGAGCCGTCATTGGCAATTTGGCATATTCCACTGTGTATATTGAAATTTAAGGTTATGTTGTTTATTTTCTTATCAGATTGATACGCAATGTTGTCGATATTACACAAAGTTCTCTGATAACTCGAAAGCTCGTCGTACGAGGCCGAGTACATTCGGCAACGTTGACTTTATTTTACGTTATGACAGCAAATACTGGCAATTTCAGATAAATAAACAAACGCCTACTGTGCGCTCAAACTTTTGTGAACGGACTATATATATGTAGCGAGTTGTATTGTATTGAAAATATTTCAAAAACCTTATGGTCGCAATGGAATTTAACCCCCAAAATAATCTACAATCTAAATGGCAACGCACTCATTGAATAAGTCATACTGAAGAAACCTTCAATGACCCCAAAATGATCACATTCAAGTAAAGACAGCATTAAATGAAAAATATTCGGTATTTTTTAGAGATTCGAAACAAAAATACACAAGGTGATTAATTTGAAATAACAAAGTTCACCATTATTCCGGAAAAACTAAAAATCGGACAACAATGTAAATAACATCAAAGTATCGGTAATATCATAAGATTTTTCCATACATGAATCAATAAAAATAGTGCAATAAATTTGGCTTTCCATACACAATTCACTTTGTATGTAAATAATACATTTTTAGCGAAATTTCTGTCTTAATCCAATCGATTTGATCAGATACATCATACGATATTCCAAATTAACTCACCAGACATAGGATTAGAAGCATTATAGCACCAACCGCAACTCAACGATCCCAAACACGTAGAGCAGTTGTTCAGCGAAGAACAAGACTTGCACTTCTCCTGTATTTTCCCATTGGCCAATAAGTTGTTATCCTTCGACGTAACCAAGGGGAAAGCCTGATCTAACCACTCCCTGCACATCCCAAATTGGTACTCGCTGGTGTACACCGAAAAACTGAAACATTGCTGGGTTGCCTCGCACCATACACATCTGCCCCTCTGATCTAAGCACGAAGCGCGCAGCCCTGTCGTTTGAAGCAGGGAATGGACAGATTCGGTGACTATTTCGTGAAACTGCAGCGTCTGGTCTCTTGCCTATCCTGGAGCATCGGGCTTCTTCTATCCACCATTCGCATATACCTAGAAAAAAGGGGAGATATCTAAAAGAGCCCACTCACTGAGAGGGAAGCGCGAAGGCTCCAATGAGCGTGGTACGGGGTACAGTGAAAACAGTATGTGTATGGCGTTCCGTCGTTCGAAATTTGGAATGCGCAATCATCTCCGTGCATTGCTCATCGTACGAGGAAGAATGACCAATAACGACCGTGTATGGGCAACAAGTCTGTGCACGTTTCATATTTTTAGCAATACAGTGTCGGGTTCGCTATTTATACATTGGACATTTTTTCCTTAATAACAATACACGCCACTGCCATTAACATTCGACGTCATCTCACGCTTGTCGCACATCCTCACTCAACACGCAAACGTTTACTTTACAGCTAACGTGCAGATACTTAACTGCGCATTCTTCCTTCCTAGTGAGTGGGCCCTTTTATAATTTTTCGGAATAGCACATGGTTATAGTGCCATGTGTGGACTTTAAAGACAGGTAATACAGGAAAAGTCAGTTTCTCATTCAAGTTTCTAAGGGGTGTTTTTTTTTGACTTCAAGAAAGGTTCTGATGATTATCATCTATGGTTTGACATTTCAGTAGGGTATGAACATAAACTGATGATGGAAAATATTAAAATCAATATTTGTATAAGTTTTTGTTTCATTGAAGTTTCTCTGCCTCTGCCCCTCCCTGTGGAAACCTTACTGAACAGAAATGTCAACAAATTGACAGTTCGAACAGTCAAACCATAGATGAAAATCACCAGTTATGCAGCTAAAACAACACCTGTTACAAACTTTGTAGAAAATTTGACACTTTCCAAACTTACTGTTTTACTTATTCTGTCGATGTGTATAGAAGTGTCTGATATCTTACCTGATGAAGTGCAACTTTCGCATGATATGAAATTCGAGCAGTTGGAGCAGGAACTTGGAGATAGAGTCAGATATCGCCAGTTGCCATCCGAAACGCAGGTGACACTTTCATCCTCCGATCTAGGTAAAAAGTATTGGTCAGATCGCACCATCCACATTTTGAATCCGTCAAACAATGAAGACAATTTGTGTATTCTGAGCAACTTCCATTCGCATATGGCTCTAAATACTCGAAAGTAAACACCTGTGAAGAAATATAAATGTTGAAATACTCTCACAAAGAACTTCATAAAATAAACTATAACTGTAGCTAATAGTATAACATGATATTCTACTAGTGGGCTATCCAAAATGTAGCCTGGTAACATTGTATCAGGAATTATTTTTTATTTGTAATCTTTTCTCATTTGGTTAAAATAAAATTCTGCCATTGCATTGGTTAGATAAAGAAATTTTCTGCCGACCTCATAATAAAAGGTGATTTTAATGTGTACGAAGTTGATCATTAATGACCCATTTTAAGCTATTTTTCCGCCGACCTCGAAATAAAAGGTGATTTTAATGTGTACGAAATTGATCATTAATGACCCATTTTAATGCTCAATTTTTTGGCTATTTTAATGTGCAATCCTCATGGCAACCGTTCACAAAGTATTCAGAAGCACTACGAGAAATGTCAAAACTCTACTGGAACATAGATACATAGAAATTTCATTATGACAAATGTATGTCTTGTGCAGAATGAAAATGTATTTCAATCAAGAATTCATACACAAATCATATTGAGATCGTCGGAAAAATCTTGTAATAAACTCGGTTATTAATCGAGCGACTAATGGTCTCGAACTATTAAAGCGTTCGCTCCGCTCATGCTTTAAAATATCTTGACCAATAGTCTTTAATGTCCTAGTTTATTAAACAACTATTAATGTGCAATCCTCATGGCAACCGTGCACAATGTATTCAGAAGCACTACAAGAAATGTCAAAACTTTACAGGAAGATAGATACATAGAAATTTTATTACGTCAAATGTATGTTTTGTGCAAAATGAGAATGTATTTCAATCAAGAATTCATACACAATTCATATTGAGATCGTCGGAAAAATCTTGTAATCAACTCGGTTATTAATCGAGCGACTAATGGTCTCGAACTATAACGCGTGAGAGGAGCGAACGCGTTAAAATATCTTGACCATTAGTCGCTGTCTTTGATAACCTAGTTGATTGAATAACTATTAATGTAAATTTTGCATACCTTTGGAGTACTCTCATCAGTTCTGAAGTGTCCCAATTCCATTTTACTCTGCTGGTGGTTATTGTAAGCACCCAAACTGACAGTTTGTGAGTTTCGAAGTCGATAGCTACCCTGTTCTCTGTTATACTTTCAGGCCATTTCAAAGTTTTACAAATGCTCTGCTCAGCTGTCAGATTGATCAGTTGGCTCTCCGACACTTTCAGAGTAGCTGTGCAATAACTGATGCAGATATTGAGAAGTTCTTGCCAAACATCCGGCAATCTCAGATATCCCTGCAATCTGGCAACCATTTCACCACCTGCTGTGGGATCTGTTTTTGGTAGAGGATTGGACAGGCTGTTGAAATCGACCTGGAATCAAAATGAACTATAGTCTGTTCAATGTAAGAAGGAGCAATAACAACAAGTTTGGCACAGCGGTAGGAGGGCCTTCAGATAGGTACTTTCCGTCCAGAGTCGAATCGAGGAGATTTTATACACTCGTTCAGTTTCAACTGAATATCATTACACGATGCAATTCTTACAGCACATCTAAGTGAAATATATACACGCTCTCATTCATTCCTTATCTAATTTATTCAATTTGGAGGTTCCACACTGTATACACTTTGCAAAAGATTTTCTCTATCCAGTACCATCCACAGTCCGTTCCGAGTACGATCCTGGCAGTCTCTCAGGGCGGTCGAAGGGAGCGTTTTTATGACAGTTTGACCTTGACCAATACGAGTTTATTGTGCGCAAACCAGACGATTCTGTTTGTTTACAAAGCTCCTTCTTATATTTGAACGGACTTAGATAGACCAGTCCGACAAAAGAGCTGATCGCTTTTTTCAAGATGGCTGCTGGGAGTTGACAATATCAGTAAGGTTATTTGACGATCTATTATTTTCACAATACAAAGAATAGAATAATAAATCACTTTGAAATTCATGAATGAAATCCGCTTGATTACTTTCAGCTCCCAGAAGCCATACTCAAAAGCTGATTATGACTGATCGTTGGACTGCCCTATAGATTTATCAAGCATGTTATGAAACCACAACACTGTGATAGATTTGGTAGGCAAATGCGACAGTGATGCCAAATCTCGCTTTTTAGAGGAGACATACAGGATAGGTTTAGTCCGTTCACGAAAGGTTGAGCCGTCGGTTGGCCATGGAAAGTTGGCATATTTCACTATGCATATTAAAATAGTTAGATTATGTTGTTTATTTTCTTGTCAGATTGATACGCCCTGTTGTCAATATTGCATAGAGTTCTATGATAACTCGCAAGCTCGTCGGACGGAGCCGGGTACATTCGGCAACGTTGACTTTAATACTGCAAACTTCAGATAAATAAATAAAAGCCTACTACGCGCTCAAACTTTCGTGAATGGACTATATGTATACTTTTACCATCAATCCTTATTCTATAACTCTGATAGAGTGAAGTGAAGAAATGGAATCTTAAGGCAGTCAAATGGAATGCTTATCTTCTATGTATGGCATGCAAATTCAGAAATACTTGCAAACGCATAGATAGAAACCTAAAAAGAAACTATCAAAAGTTTGACATAATGATCCATTCTGATATTAAAGCGCTGAACTATGTCACTGGCTCAAAATTATATGGAAATGCCGAAGAAAACTCAAAAACGTCAAGGCCTCTTTATCGTGGGTTCCTGGTCACTGAGGATTCAAAGGAATCGAAGAGGTTTACACACTAACTATTAAAGAGTATAAAAAGCCAAGTGTTTGGGTCCCAGCAAGAATGAAGGCGTTTTCGGATACTTACTCGGGTTAACTCGATCCCTAACCTTAGCGTTCCTTTACCTAACCCGAACATCTACCCGTGTTCGGAAAGTACGGTGCTATTAACTCGATCACTGACTCAGGTTAATCTATCGTAACCCTACACGATAGCAGGGTCGTAGAGTCACCGCATGCGCACTGTAGTTCAATTTTGTATTTGAAAAGGTGGGAATAAGTCTTCTACTCCTTTCTTAGTAATTTCATATATTCTATTCCTAAAAATTATGGAAAGAGAAGAGAATTGGCTCTGTGTGAAAGTGTGTGTGGTTCCATGAGCCCAGAAAATAATGTGCAACAACTTCTTCATAACTTTGTATGCAGATCTTTCTGCGTTAAAGCTGAAGCCTTTCACTTCTTAAATATAAGTTGTATTCAAAGAAACATTGAACATGCGAGGGCACACCAGAAATATAAGGAAGATTTTACAGAAGCCAATAAATCCTAGCAAAGCTAGAGACAATCCGAAAATAAATGAATAAAAATAAATAAACTGGAACTGAAAAAATAAATTATCTACTTCTTTAACAAAGGTACTCAAAAAATAACATTAAACATAGAAGGGCACACCAGAAATTATAAGAAATATTTTACAAAAGTCAATAAATGCAAAGCTAGAGACAATCCAAAAATGAACTGGTACTGAAAAAATAAGTCCATAAAATATTTGGTTATGTTATTGATACGACTGTCAATGCAAATCCTAAACCTTATGTGTTCGTAAACTTAGAACCCGAGTCCGTGATCCGAGTATATCCGTCACGTGACCTAATGGATCGAGTTAGTAACCCTGAGTAAGTTTCCGAAAACACCTTAAGTCACGCCTCCTCACTGGCTTTTTAACAGGACATTAACGCCTTTTCAAGCATATGATGAGAATTATTAGCCTAACAGAAACTGACGAGTGTAGATCTGTGGGGAAGATGAGAAAACTTCTGTTACTTAGTTACAGAATGCCATTGCCGGTCTAAAAAATGTCTTAGACAGAAAAATTATAGGAGAAACGCGGATCTATGAAGCCCTCACAAATATTGGAGCTTTGGAACTGGACGGCGAGCTGTATCGCAGTTTGATGGGGGACACGATAGATATTGCGGTCCCTGTGAAATATAACCCTCTAAAAAATTCAAAATCCACTCCGTTTCATTACTTTATAAACTCACAGTTGTAGCGTTGATGATAGCCACATGATCAGGCTGGCTGAGATTGACAGGATGATAATACTTCACAAAAGTAAGTCCAGGCCTTTGGTCCAACTCCCTGCACTGCTTCGGTTCCAAAACTTCTGTTCCCTTGGATCCCCACCATCCAGGTATCATACTGGGACTGTCTTCCCTCAGTCCGCATATACCGTACGTATCGTCCTTGTGGTGACATCTGGCGTTTTGCACGCACCAGGTGCATTCGCTTAACCTCAATTTTTGTGACGCAGATACCATGGGGGCGACTGTTGGGCGCATATTGCCGTTGATGAGGCAGGAATGGCAGTCTCCGAGGGCTGGACATATTCCTGGACATCTGAAAGTAGGAAAAAAATTTTTTTCTATGGTGCTAAACTCAAGTTTTACAAGGTTATATCGTTCTGTTCTGTTTTTATTAAGCCATGGACCTATAATACTAAATGGACATCGAACTTCCTAACTGTCATGTAGAAAAGAGTGAGGCAAGGGCCTATTGCAGTTTGGGATAAACACGATATTCTGATGTTCTATGCCCACTGTGCTCGATTTTTTTTCGTTGAAAAATTGACACCTCTCAAGTAAAACCCAAACAGCAAATGGCCGCCGCGTTTGCCTCAAATTTTTGATATGTTCGCTATCTAGTTAGTATTATAAATCTATGTATTAAGCAATCTAATCTATAGTCCGTTCACGAAAGATTGAGCGCATAGTAGGCATTCCTTTATTTATCTGAAGTTGGCAGTATTTGCTGACATAAAGTAAATAAAGTCAACGTTGCCGAATGTACTCGGTCTCGTCCGACGAGCTTGCGAGTTATCAAAGAACTCTATGCAATATTGACAACATTGCGTATCAATCTGACAAGAAAATAAAGAACATAACCTAAAATTTTAATAAACACAGTGGAATATGCCAAATTCCATGGCCAACCGATGGCTCAACCTTTCGTGAACGGAGTATAGGGAAGTTTCAAAAAGAATAAAACTCTTGGGGCGCATTGGAAAATTGTCTAATATACTAAGGAATAAAGACATCCCTATGCATCTCAGACGTCAGCCTTTCGACTCCTGCGTTCTGCCTGTGGCGACATATGGTATGGAAACAATTGCCAAGGAAAGATCCATGCTCGGTATTAGTTTGAGAGATCAAGTGAGAAATGATGATGAAATCCGGAGAAGAAATAAGGTGAAGGATATAATAGAGAAAATTGCAGTGCTGAAGTGGCAGTGGGCAGGCCATGTGGCAAGGGTGAAGCCTGGTTCTCAGAGATGCGACGTGAAGCCAGCTACAGCAATTCAACCAATCAGAGAATATCAACAAAACTTCCCCTGACCCCTCTTTTTGGTTTCTGGTTGTCAAAATCTGTCGCGACACGCCTCTTTTGTAGTTAAAATAAACCAACTTCACTTGTATTTCTGCGACAGCGAGGGAGAAAATAGGAGTAGTGGGGATTGTCGCTGCCTTCACGTCGAAGCTCTGAGAACCAGGCTTGAGAGGGACGCTGAGGGTGTTGAGATGGAGACCGAGACAGACGAAACGAAGTGTAGGCAGACCTCCCTTTCGGTGGTCAGATGACATAAAGAGGGTAGCGCGTGTGAAATGGTATCAGAGGACACATGACAGAGAGCGTTGGAGGAAAGGCCTATGTCCAGGAGTGGACGCAAGAGGGTGAAGATGATGATGATGCTAAACTCCACTTTGACAAGATTATATCGTTCTGTTTTGTTTTTATTACGCAATCTAATTTACAGGTGTTTTATAATAGTATGTCACAACTTGAGGGGGTGAATCTACATGTATTTCAAGAAAAAAAGTTTGTATGAACTAGGGTCCGTGAAAGCTTCGTTACGGAGCTACAGGTTGTTGAAATTTCCAACAAAAATTGTTTTTTCTTCATAACTCCTGTAGTTTTTAAGATATACAGTCCAAATTTGGAATGCGAGCTATTTTCAACAGTCTCCATCATTGCACGTCCCGAATCTTAACTAGAATCAACAGGGTGTTTCCTTTTCCGGAGCCATGTCCCCTTTATCCCTCTCGAACTTTTTGCGGTACGCCACTGGTAAAAACAATTTTTGATATATTGTTCAATTCAAAAACTTTTTAACTCCTGTAATTTTTCGTATCACTAACCGTTTTCGAGTAATAAATTATTGAACGATTGTATGTTGATACTGAATAAGCTTAAGTTGAGTCTCAGATGACGAGCTATCAAAATAAAAGGAAATTTTGTGCATACCTATCGAGTATTTCTATTATTTTTTCTATTTAGCGAATAACATACAATTTTTAATAATTTTTTACTCAAAAACGATTAGAGATACAAAAAAATTGCAGTAGTCAAAAAAGTTTCTAAATTAATAGAAGATATCAAAAATTGATTTCACGCTGACCAGTGGCGTATCGCAAAAAAGTTTGATAGGAAAAAGGAGACATGGCTCCGGAAAAGAAAACACCCTGTGGATTCTAGTTAAGATTCAGGACATGCAATAATGGAGACTGTTGAAAATAGCTCGCATTTTGAATTCGGACTGCATATCTCAAAAACTGCAGGAGTTATTAAGAAAAACCAATTTTTTTTGGAAATTTCAACACCCTATATACTCCGTTCACGAAAGGTTGAGCAGTCGGTTGGCCATGGAAGTTTGGCATATTCCACTGTGTATATTAAAATTTAAGGTTATGTTCTTTTTTTCTTGTCAAATTGATACGCAATGTTGTCAATATTGCATAGAGTTCTCTGATAACTAGCAAGCTCGTCGGACGAGGCCGAGTACATTCGGCAACGTTGACTTTATTTTACTCTATGACAGTAAATACTGCCAACTTCAAATGAATAAAGAAGCGCCTACTATGTGATCAACCTTTCGTGAACGGACTATACCTCCGTAACGAAGCTTTTGCGGACCCATGTTTATTTGGACTTTTTTTCTTGAAATTATACGTAGATTCATCCCCTTAAGTTGTGACATACTATTATATAACACCCTGTATGTTATATTCAATATGAAGGTGGATGGCATTATCTGCTTTTCGTTTTGTTCCATGCGCCAGAAATGATGAAAATGTAATGGAAATTCATGAACTAATGATGTTTTCTTCTATACAGGGTGTCCAGTTTTAAAGTGTCCACCCCCAATAACTCAACCACGAATACAAATTTATTAAAATACTCAGACAGGTCAATTTTTGATGACAGGGTGATATGATCTGGGATACAAAGCTTGTTTCTACTATAGTTCGTTCATGAAAGTTTGAGCCGTCGGTTGGTCATGGAAATTTGTCATATTCCACTGTGTATATTAAAATTTTAGGTTATGTTATTTATTTCTTGTCATATTGATAAGCACTGTTGTCAATATTGCATAGAGTTCTCTGATAACTCGCAAGCTCGTCGGACGAGGCCGGGTACATTCAGCAACGTCGACTTTATTTTACGTTATGACAGCAAATACTGCCAACTTCAGATAAATAAACAAACGCCTACTATGCGCTCAAACTTTCGTGAACGGACCATATGCATGTATTCATGAAAAAAAACGATAATTTAAATATCCTGAGAACTACTGGTTTAATTCTATTCTCTTATGAGATCTGTATGAAACAAATATGCCACAAATATCTATAATTCCTAATTTATTAGCTGAAAATAATTCAATCAAACAATACAAGAAAACAATTTTAATTACCTTGTAGTTTGAAGGTTAGTTGTACAATTCGCCCCAATCGTTCTTCCGTAACATATTTCATCAGCTGAACACCATCCACACTCTGGATCCGCTGAACAACTGACATAATCCCTATGTCGACTACAGGTTCCTTCAGGATCGTAAGTTAACCCAATTCTGGTAGATATCATCGGAGGAGGAACCGTATAAGCTAGTAAATCCCCGTTAACATTTCCATGATACCCACCAACAAGTAATAAAGTATTTCCATTCCTCACAGCAGAAGCGTGGGCAAAAAACACCCTGATGCTTCGGATATCTGGAATCGTTAGTATTTCCTAAAATTTCTGGATTAACCCACGTATGACAGCCTAAATGGTAAAGGTACATCTGATTGTCGTAACATATTTCCTCTTTATTGTGCCTGTGAGAATAGCCCCCAAATATTATGAGATAATTTCCAAGGATATTTGCGGAATGAAAAGCACGTTCTCTAGGTACAAACTTCTCTCTCAAATGCTCACGTGTGTAATGGACTTCGCTCCAATATTTCTCGTCTAGTTGAAATACGAACATACGATCACTAAGTTTGGAGAATCTTGCGACTCCTGACAAAATGCCTCCGTAAACAATAAGGGAATTTGTGCTTTCATGATAGTTTGTAGTGTGAGCGACAACACGTACATCTAACTCTTTTCCACCTCTTGGTTTAACCTCAATCCATTCCTCTGTTCCGTCTTCTTCAAGTTTAATTCGATAGAGACCTGAGGAGAATTCACCGTTCTCTAAACTTCCACCGAAAAGATAAATGCTTCCATTAACGTCTGTTAAGGTATGTCTGGTTAAGGGTGGAGGCTGCAGTTTTGAGAATTTCGCTCTTAGTTCCCATTTATGAGTGAGAACGTTGTAATACCAGAGTTCCTTTGATAAGCTTCCATTTTCTAATTTTCCTCCGTACATAACGAATCCTTTGTTTATAGTGCAAGCTGCATGACCGTATCTTGCGGTCGGTTTGTGGCCCTCTGTAGAATGCGAATGTCTTTGCCTTCGTCTATAAGCAGTTGAATTCTGGGGCACGGTGTACAACAAATTTCGTAAAAAAGATTTTCCTGAATTAATACCCCATTTACGCTCCCAATCAGTCCCAGCATGTTCTATTAGTGCAGCAACTGAGCCTATATTATACAACTTTTTATCTGGTAAAATATTTCCGTATTCATCTCTCCAAGAATTGTTTTTGAAACTATAAACTGCCATAGAACTTAGAATAAAATTTAGGTTGTATCCTCCAAAAAACGTATAAAGAATCATTTATATCTACATACACAGCAGTATGAGCTGCCCTTGGTTGCAAACCACCTTCAGAATGAGACAACCAATGCCATTTATTTCCTATACTGTCAAGTTCATGTAAACTGCAAGCTTGTCCTGAATAGCCAGGTTGACAAACACAACCTTGTTCTTGTTCACAACGGCCACGACCATATTTACTTCCACATTTTTCTGGACATAAATGACGAGAACAGTCGAAACCACCCCACTCACTACCGCAAATACACTGATGACTATAACACACACCATGATTAGTACAGTTATTAGGACAATCTGTAATAGAGAACTCGGCACGAAAACCATCGAGGACATAGTTTGTATCACTATATAAAAGTACTAGCATGTGACCAGAACTAGCAATAACTTGTTGTGGTTCAGTTTTTCCACTGAAACTCCCTAGCAAAGGAGAATGGAATGAGTCACCATCATAAACGAATACATAGTCGTAAGAACTCTGTTCCCATACTGCTGAAGTGTAATGTTATGAATTTGTTGCTTTCGTTGGCTTTAATCAACCATTCGCAATGGCTATCTTGGGTATAATTGGACCCTGCAGGGCCATCTGTGATGACACCCCATGAGTTTGTAAAAATTTTCTTGATTTGTTGCAAGGGACAAGATCAACTGAAGCATATCCTACCAGAACGAAAACCATACCCAAATTTCTACAGAGAAATTGAATACCAAAATACGCATATTGTCTGGATGAGCAAGGTTTCTTCAAATGCCTGAATATACGGGAATTTTGAGCTTTTCCAACTCCATCATTGTTGGAGATCATTGGGATTTCGCACTGAGAAATACTATATCATTTTTTTATCGAAAGCTAAGGTCCAAATGAAGGAAAAATCATTTTTTCAAACTATATTATAAACATAAATAATACCCTGACATTGACATAAATGTCACGGTGACAGTTGGGTTGACAACAAATACTGTATTCGTTTTGCGGTATTTCGAGCTCCTGAGCTCTGTACCAGTGCTTGTGCGCAACCAATGGGAAGCCGTATTTCGAGCTTTTGAGTTACTCAGGAGCACGAAATATCTCAAAACGAATAGGCTAAAAAGACACAGAAAAATAAATGTTTACATGATACATTGGAACTAATATTAAAGAAAAGTTCATTTTGGCCTCATTTTATAGCTTTATGTAAATGGCGGTAAATTTAATTTTTCTCAGAAGATTCAACAATTTATGATATCTTTTTAGTAATATGTATAATAGATATGATAAAATAGAAAGTAAGGCAGAAAATGAGCAGCAGATTCAATGAACGATTACAGTTTATTGGAAGAATGCTACTGAAGATATAAAGTAAGTAAAATGTAACAAATTTCAATTGGAAAAAATATGAACGGAAAAAATCGATATATATATACACATATTAAGGGTCTTCCCACCTTCAGCTGGATCAAAAGGTAAAACCTGAAAACAGGAAGTTATTAAATACATTAGAATCATTCTGAAAGGAACATATCTTACTTGACAAAAATATGATCTAATCAACATCAACATTCTTTGCTGCATCGCCAGACGCAGGAGCTTCAGCTTCATCCTTTTTTTTATTGGCATCCGGTACCCACAAACCAGAATCTACGCAACGTTTCATATGGTACTTAGATTCCTCTTCATCCATGTTGGCTATAACTTCGTGGAGCATTGCAATATCTTGAGTTTCAAAACACTTTTTCAGATCATCCGGAAGACTCTCAAACACCTCCACTGGATCTAAGCCTCCTGGGCCTAAGCGTTTCTGTCTTTCCTCTTCTTCAGCCTCCTAAATGTTGAAACATTGTATTAAAATTTCTGGAAATAAAAATACACTGCGCAATCTCAAATTTATTCTACAACTGAAGGTGTTCTCAATGATAATTATTTTAATCAGAATTATGCATGCATATGTTTTCCACTTTCAACGTTTTTCTTCAATACTGATTTTTTCTCAGCAGGAATAAAAAATGATGAGATTATCAGATTTTGAATGTATTGGCTCCATTCTGAAATCAGTTGTTCTCAATCAATTCTAGTGATCAATAGTTTTTCTTTCGTTTGATTTCCTACACTCGATCGCTATGCAACGCGAAAAACGCAATTTAATCCAAGAGGAATGTGCCCAAGCGGTAGTTTTGCGAGAAGAAGGGTGGACATACACAAGAATTGCAGAAAGGTTCGGAGTTTCCCATACAAGTGTGTCCAGAATGTTGCAGCGATTCAGGGAGACAGGTATGAATGTCCGAAGATCAGGACAGGGTAGACCACGGGTAACAACTGCCAGTCAAGAACGTTACTTGAGAGTTTCTTCGTTGAGACAACAGTTTGCAACCGCTCGCCTCCTTCAAAATCAGCTTGAGCAAACTCATGGGGTGCAAATTAGCACTCAAACAATAAGAAATCGCCTCAGAAAATATGATTTAAGGCATCTTATCGCGGCAAGAGGCCCAGCTGTTACCCAAGCCCATCGAAGAGGCGTTTGTATTTTGCGAGAGAGCATATCCATTGGGAAAGAGTTCTCTTCACAGATGAGTCTAGATTCTGCCTCTACCATTGTGGTTCTCTTGTATACAGACGTCCACATGAAAGATATGCTCAGTGCAATTTCCTGAGTACTACTGCTTTCGGGGGAGGATCGATTATGGTATGGGGTGGAATATCTTTGACTGCTTGCACAGACCTAGTGGTCGTTGATAATGGAGCTATGAATGCTGATAGGTATATACGGAAAATTTCATTTTTATGGACGATAATGCCAGACCCCATCGTGCGCGGATCGTTCAGGAGTACCTTGAAGAGGTTGAAGTCTCTCTAATGGAATGGCCAGCAAGAAGTCCAGATCTCAATCCGATTAAGCAGGTTTGGGACAACCTCAATAGAAGGCTGAGAAGTTCAGAAAATCATCCAGCTACTCTTAATGACTTAGGAACCCAACTCAGAGAAATCTGGGAAGGATAAGATCAGAACATTTATGATCTCTCATTTTGAGTATGAACCGTCGTTGCCGAGCTGTAATTAATGCAATGGGTGGAAATAACAAGTATTAAATCACTTATCAGCATTCCAGTATTTTGAAAATTGTTTATTTCCCTTCTTTCACATAAGATTCTGTCCTGAATTTTTCTTCCATTTAATGTGTCTTGTTTTCGTTCAAAACCTTCCCAAGAGAACATATAAAATATGTTATAAAGTCAATGTAGAGTTAACTTCCATTAAAATTGAGATTTCAAAAAGTGCGTAAATTTTTTTGTGTAGTGTATTTAGGAAGAAAATTAAACATTACCTTTATTGCTTGTTCAATTTTTTCCTCAGCTCTCTTCTGAATTCTTTCTTTGAATTGTCTCAGTTCGTCATCAAAGGAATTCTTGTATTCTTTTCTGCTACTTGGATTTTAGTGAAAAAGGCATCTACGCAAGCTCTTGGATCCGTATCAAGCTGTTTAGCTAGTTCCAATATGTACTGCATGCAAATCGTTTGATGTGCTACATGATTCATAAGCTCATGTTTCTAAAAAGACAAGTATTTAATTATGAAGGTTTTTAGAATGTGTATTTAAAAATTTACCTCTTCCATTTCCAAATTAATACACCAGATTACTAGATAGTTGGCAGTATTCTCACAAACGAGATGATTATGGGATTTTAAAAATATTCTTGAATCATCATATTTTCTCAACATGCCAAAGTGTTTTAAATCTTTCTCATTTTCTTTGATGAATTTCCTCATTCTTGCTTCACGTTCTTCATCTGTAAGATTTTCTTCCTTAGGTCTATCTGGTCTTTTATTGATAACAGTCTTGGCAAAGCCTGGTTTGCTGATAGTATCCACATTCCAAGGCGTATTCTGAAAGAAATCAAGAATTCAATTGAATTCTCGAGAAATAGATGAATGAATTTCCAACCTTCTCTTTTTTCTTTATTTCCTCTTCCTTTTTCCTCAACATATCAGCCTCAATTTCCATTTCCTTCATTTTCTTACGCAACTCATCAAGTTTATCTGAATTTGTTTCTTCGGCTTTGCTTATTTCGGCCTTTATGCTGTTTAATTTTTCTTTAGTTTCCTTTTTCTTTCGCTCAAACTCTTCGATTTCTTTTTGCCTTTCAGCCATTCTTTCCACTCTTGCTTGATGTCTCCATCGGAATAAAGAAGGAGTATCGATATTTGGGTGGGTTTCATCTTCATCATCTGAAATCTGATGAGAAATTTATGTTTTCGTAGTTTGAAAAAGAATGTTTTCTATAAGATTCTTGGAATCTTGTAAACATAATTCATTCATAAACACACCTCAATATTTTTCCATTTACTGTAGTCCACCATTATGAATAAACACAAGAAAATTTATGAACACTTCAATTTTAATATTTATTTAAATGATCTGATGTTCGGTTAAATCAAAATACCGCAAATGATTGTTTTTCTTCTGATGTAGGTTACTGAGTTTTCTAGAAATTTAACTGGAAAAGTGGAAAACACGCAAAAAGCCGATTTTCTATTGACAGATGACATGCAGATCTAAGTCGAATTTTGGCGAGCTGTGGTTACATGTAACTATCTAACTATCACGTGATCATTTGACAGAAAATACGTGTATTAACTGTCAAATGATCACGTGATAGTTAGATAGTTACATGTAACCACAGCTCGCCAAAATTCGACTCTGACAGTTGTTGAATGTGACACCTTCGATCTATTTGATTTTTCATTCAATATTGAATAAATTAATTATTTATTGAAAGCCCATAATTGGATAATAGGAAATAAAGCAATTAATCTATAAATGGTTTTCTTCTATATTGAGCCATGTTCAAGAGCCAAAAGGGAAGAAAAATTCTCTTTTTCTTGTTTTCTGTGAACTGTTGAGGTTATGCTAAATGTCACTTGTCATTTGTCAGTAAGTAGTCGACAAGTCGACATGTTTGTTGTCAAATCGGTGAATGAACTCCATGAAAAAGTCAAGTTATCTATGGAAAAAGTTTGTTTTGGTGTAAGGTGTTTTTAAGTGCCAGTGGGGTCAACTGTGAATAAGATAGCTCTTCATTTCTTTGATCGGGATCAAAATAAGTTCAAAACATGTCTGGGTAAGTTTTTTATTCATTTGTATTCATACTGATGGAAAGCCATAAGAAAAATTTGGTCTGTAGTTGATTTCGCAATCGCATGGGTATATGAACATAACTGTATTTCTCAAACAGTGAAAATTCGAGCTTCTTCAAGAAAAATACCTCACAGATTATTTTTCACTTGTTACTAGTTAATTAATTTGGGCAGGAATTTTGAACTGAACATATTTTCACAAAATTAGAGATGGGCATAAAGAAGAACTATGGCTGAACCAGAATAACTGTTAATCTTTTAAAGATTTAATGGCTCTTGCTTCTTCAATGAAATTCATCAAAATCTGTTGAATTGATATTTTTTTAGAACATACAATAAAATTTGAGCATTATTAAATGTATATCCTTTGTGGTTTATCTTCTTTGTTTTATGTATGATGGATATTTTCATTTCAACTGATATTTCATTTCAGGAACTTTTTTCTGGGATATAATATCCCCGAACATTCACAAGCAGCCAAGCATACAACAGAAGTTACACAATTGAGGACCAATTTGGACAGCCTGAACATTTCGAATCCTGTAGTTGTTGTGAAACACGAACTGGAAAGTCCGTCCTCTTCTCCCGATTATGTAAATCCAGTCATAATAGATATTGCGGAATGGCCCCACCTCCAGAATTTTTTCCCTTGTTCCTATGAAAGCCCTCCAATATTTCGAGATCCGTCTTACCAACAAGCACCTTTTTTATAAAAACATTAGAGGGCTATTTCCAATATCACAACATACCAAATAGTCAACAACTGGCACTGGCTAAAAGTCTGTTTCGTGGCCCGTCAGTTAATTGGAGAGATTTCCACGAATCGAAATGGAATTGTTACGAGGATTTCCGTCGACATTTCCTTACCACTTTTTGGTCAGAAAGTCAGCAAATTAAGGAAAAAGAAAGGCTCAGTCATAAGAAATATACGGAGACCAATAAATCGCAGTTGGGGATGTATTTTATGCGTAGTTTGGATAAATATCGGTTTTTCACGCCTCAGCTCGAGGAACATGTTATTTTGGAGGAAGTAATGGCCAAGTTCCCTCCCGAAATTCAGAATGAATGGAGTGGTAGACGTTACAGAAATTTATTATCTGCGCTTTCTTTCCTTCAAGCTAAAGATACAGTTAATAATAACGACAGACATGTGACACCTGAATCAATACAAACAATGCGTGGTCAAATGAACGACCTAGATTTAGATTCGGACGGGGAAGTAAACGACCCCTCAAAAGGTTCTGCAGATAATTCTAACACTCAGCAAAGTGCTCCCGGAGACTCGAACAACTCTCAACATGCTACGTTCGTATTCGACAATCAACTTTCCCCTCCCGTCTATCTTGCGGGTCAGAATCCTACTAGGTTCATAAAGAACTTACAGGATTATTTCACTTTCGCTAAGGTTCCGGAACAGGAACAATTGAATGTTGTTAAATCTTCGCTTGTCGGGATACTCAAAGATTGGATGAATCGACACGAGTACAAGTGGACTTGTATGGATGACTTTTACCAAGACTTCCTGACTTCGTTTTGGAGCAAAGAGAGGCAATCTTGCGAGTGGCTGCAACTAGAAATGCAGAAATTCGTCATAGGCCGTTGCAGCTTATCAGATTTTTTCGCATTCATGGTAAACAGATATCGATTGTTTCATCCTCCGTTGTCTGAAGAAAGGATGTTGAAGGAAACGATGTGCAAATATCCTGTGGAAATTCAGTCTTTGTGGGCGGCAAGTGGTTGTACGACCTTGAAAACCACTCATGTTTTTCTCGAGAGACAGGACGAGGTTGGCATACTGAATGTCATAGGTAAATCTGATTCGAGAGGAGGTAAACCAATCAATTTTCCTCCGTGTTTACTCATTCGGAGAAGGTAAAAAATCTGGATCATCAAATGCGTACCCTGAGCTTAGAAGACCAGTTAGCCGCGTTAAATAACCCTGTAAAGACTGAAAATGACTCTGAGTATCCTGCTAAGAATTATGCCCGACAGCTGCAATCCGCCATCACGATAAAGTTGAACGTGTCGCCCCCTATCTTTCAAGATAAAAACACGCAAAATGCAGCTCAATTCATCAAAAAATTGTTAGAATATTTCTCGTTAGCTCAGGTTTCTGACGAGGATCGACTGAATGTTGCCAAAAGCTTATTACGAGGAAATGTAACCGAATGGAGGGATTTCTACGAGGTTTACTGGACTAGTTACAGTGATTTTCGTCAAGACTTCATCGCTAGTTTTTGGTCGGAGCATAGACAAGCTCAGGCTCGGAAAAAGCTTAATCAGGCTAGGTTCACCTACGGCAGAAAAAATGATACTATGACGAGATATTTTCTCAACCAAGTACGGTCGTATCGTTTGTTCGAACCTTGTTTATCTGATTTGGAAATTTTGAAAGAGATAATGGGGCATTTTCCTGACGATGTTCAGTCTGCATGGAGAGCTGAATGCAGACGCTTAACTCTGGATAACGCTTTCTTATTCCTGGAACAACGAGAAGAAAAAAAACATTTGCCAGATCCGCACCAGACCTTAGAGGAAATATCAGTATTGCCGGAAGGTTGGCCCCTCCCTGCAAGGAGGCACAGAGATGATGAAGAACCCCATATTTATTATAGCAAATCATATATGAATAAAATGAGATATCACCGAAAGTATTGCCGGATGTATAGATAAGTTTTCTTGGTTCTGATTTATCTCGATTCTTCGAATTTTGTATATTTCCTATTGGTTACTCAAGACTTACTTCTGTTTGGTGCAATTTGGTTACTTTAATTAAATTAATTAAATTTTTGGTGTTAACGATACTTTGGGACAATTATTAATCAATATCAATCGTTCAAATGGTTTAACTTATTATTTGCTTTAAATTATTTTCATAGGTCGTACAAAACAAACTTTTGAATGGTTTAATTTATTTTTTGCTTTAAATTATTTTCATAGGTTGGTAACCTGTAAAATCTGTGATATAATCGACATTGTATTTATTCATGGTGTGTATAGTTTTTTACATTGTACCTGCCGTCAATATTAATAGGTTAAATTTTGTACATTGTGGACTAAACTGCACAACATAATTGTCTCATGTATGTAGTTAAATTATACATTAATTAATATAAATGTACACTTCCTATCTTGGTTTGTGTTGTTCCTTTACTGATATGGGTATATTTCAAGTAGTTTTAGTTTAAAAAGGGGTTGCAGTTCACTGTGACTTCAAGGTCTATTGTGCCCTCTTACAGAGCTGTGTGGATCATACCCTCGCAGCTCGCCTTCCAGTTTCAGAGATCTGATAAAATCCAATATCTGTGAAGGCTTCAACGAGGCTAGTTTCTCGCCCAGGGCATTCTCACCTTAGGCTCTCACTGCCAAAGCATTCAGTGACTAGGTGAATGGGGGTTTCCTCCTCCTCCCCACAGAACCTACACTGGTCAGTGTCTGACAATCCCATCCTCAACAGATGCCTCCTGAGGCGACAGTGTCCTGTAAGAAAGCCAGTGTGGAGGTGTAATTGTTTCTTACTTAGATTCAGATATCTTATGGATCTTGCTGTTTCAAAGTTCTGAAGGAACTTAGTGGAATGATCCATCCCCGAGAGATTCCGCCAGAGTTTTTCCCTCTCGGCTTTCTCCTTCTCCAGAAACTCCTTTTTCTAGGTACATTATTTACTTATACTACAGAAGGGTTCTGGGCCAATGAGTGACATTCGTGCGCCCTCTTTGGTAGGTGTATTGGCCTCTTCGTTTTCTTAGATTCCCGAATGGCCGAGAACCCAGATTAAAAAGACCTTATTTTTCTTGCTTATCTCATTGAGTTTGTTTCGGCACTCCCAGATCATTTTTGTGTCAATGACGTTCAAGTAACATCTAGATATAATACAGGGTGATCAGCCCACATTAGAGATAAATCTTATACACCAAAAGGATTGCAAACACCAGTTAAAAACGTGAAGAGGTCCCTGAACGTGAGGTCAGAAATTTTGTTCATATTGGGAAAACTATAATTCGAATTTTAATAGAGTAAGAAGTAAAGTTTACTTCTTACTCTGAGGTTTCAAGTAATTATTCATTTTTGAATTCAACTTTTTTATGCAAATCTTAAACCTGCCCTGAAAAATTCAGCATGTGCATAATATAGGCTAAGCATAAGGCGAAGTCTCAAATCTACCTGGAAAGTTATAAGTTGTTTCAATATTACAATTGAATTTTCCATGGTTTTGTAAACACTATGGCCACAAAATTTTGCATAGGCTCATTATGAACATCTCGCACGTGGCCGCAAAATTTCATTCAGATTCTTAGACAAAGGAAGAAGATCTAAGTACAGATTGATTTCGTTTTGTCTGAGATATTGAATAACAGAAAGTTTGAATGGCCATATTTTATGAAACACCCTGTACGATTTGGCTGAAAATCTCTCAAGAGTCTAGGACAATCCCTTCGAAAGTCCGGCTCTCGGCCGGACGGCCCCTTGTACAAAACTCAATTCGAGTTTGAATGTCCATATTTTATGAAACACCCTGTACGATTGTTAACGAACTCAACTGAGCCATTTGGGACCCGAACTCATCCTGAAAATTTCAAGTCTCTAGGACAATCCCTTCGAAAGTTATTGTGCTAACGGACGCCCACAGACAGAATTGAATTTGACCACGAATATCGTCATCAGGAAGTAAAACCCTATCGTTTGAGACCATTTCCGGCTCAAAATTATAAAATTAAGGACAATTGGGCAAAACGATATTGCACTTCGTTTGAGTAGAACGTGCGCTCAAAAATAATCAACTCAAAAATTCATTCAATTCGATCCAGCCGTTTAGTTGCAGAGTAGATGAAAAACCTAAATAACGACTACAGCCCCATCTGTTGATCTGATTTGTGATCCTAAACATACGGACATCAGGCAATCCAAAATACATTCATACATCCCTCACACTTCGGTACCTTCTCCTACCCGCCTAGTGCCTACCTCGGAGACGCATTTTGGTGCGATTTCATCTTCAACCTGCCATATCTTTTGATGTGTTCATCATATTAATTGAATGATGTAAGAGGCAATTTCGTTCTTAATTAAATACTGGGTATGGACGACGTATTTAATTGGATAAGAATCAATAGCGTATTCATAAAAAAAATACTCCCAAATAATGCATAATTTTGAGAAACATTCGGATACCTTTTTAAAAGGTAATACCGAGTAAACCTTGAAAGATAGATATATGCTATCGCGGACTTTTTTGTGGAACTATTGAAGAGGTGCATTTCCGTCATACATTGTTTCCATGTACGTCTTACGGTTTTTGCAGCGCACCTGAAAATAGCTGATCATGGCTGATTTTGGTACTTATTATCATTGAAGTTATAGTAGGTTTCCTTAATTTTCTCGGGTGAAAAGTATAGCCTATGTTACTCAGGGATAGTGTAGCATTCTAAGGGTGAAAAAATTATCGAAATCGGTCTAGTAGCTTATGAGTTAACTCGTATCAAACGCAAAAACATACAAATCTTTCCTCTTTATAATTTTAGTATAGATTATCCGTATACGGGTAAAAAAACATTCGCAACCTAGAAAACAGTGAACATCCATGATGAATGAACTCACTTGAATTTATTTTTATTCAGATACATAAATGAACAGTTATATCAATTAATAATTTCCTTTGTGATTTCGCTCCTGTCTCTAAAACCGTGAAAATTTTCGATCTCACGGAGTAGCAAATTTTTTCGCAACATGTCTTTAATGATGATATTCATTATCACAACAATGCTAAACAGGAATTTCTCTTCATCTGAGCAGAATTCGTAATCAGCTGGGTTGTCGTTGAATCCACATGCACCTGAAAATTACACAGATTAAAATGGAAAAAAATCAATTTAACGTTCAGCTTAATATGGTGGAGTTTACATAATATTGCGCACTGGTTCATTTATTTTAATCCTACTCTATGTAGCTTTTGAGCGTTCGCTCTAAAGGGTTTTCCAATAAGAGGTGTTATTTTGATATTCAAAGAAAAGTGCCATTTTCAATACAGGGTGGTCCAGATCGTAACCAAGAAATTTTAACCACGCATTCTACATAAAAAAAAGCCCTAGTTTGTCATATAAACATATGTCGAGAAATGTTTCCTCTCCGAGAAACGGGGTTTTAAAATTATAGAAAAAAAAATGTTTTTTGTTGATAACTTTCACACTGCTTGGAAAATTTTTATGAAATTTAAGACATAGGTTTTGAGCGTCAAGGAGCACTTTTTGCATAATATGTTTCTTTTCTTTTCTACCAGTGGCGTCCGTACTACAGCGAGACTGAATATTTTTCAGATTAAAAAATTATACGCCACTGGTTTTTCCGACAATAAAAATTACTATTTAAATTTCTATCTAATTTGGAGCAAATTCGGTCTCATGACTTTATGCTGTACGAGGCACCGTTTCCGGTCAAAAAAATAAAATACATTCTCATGCATGAAGAAATCTCCACGTTACACGTTTCGTTCACAAAAATAGTCTTATTATCTACCTAGCTTATCAAATTTTGGCGATTTTTTCATGCATGAGAATGCGTTTAAGCAGTACAGTCGTACAGCAAGAAGTCAAAAGACCGAATTTGCTCCAAATTAAATAAGGATTTGAATAGTAATTTTTATTGTCGGAAAAACCAGTGGCGTTACATTTTTTTAACTGAAAATATTTAGTCTCGCTGCAGTACGGGCGCCACTGGTAAAATAGAAAAGAAATGATATTATGCAAAAAGTGCTTCTTGACGCTCACTCAAAACCTATGTCCCAAAAATAATTTAAGCAGTGTGAAAGTTAGTGATAAAAAACTTTTTTCTATAATTTAAACACCCAGTATCTCGAAGAGGAAACATTTCTTGATATATGTTTATATGACAAACTAGTGCTTATTTTTGATGTAGAACACGTGGTTAAAATTTCTTGGTTACGATCTGGACCACC
Source organism: Propylea japonica (assembly GCA_013421045.1). Classification (NCBI taxonomy): domain Eukaryota; kingdom Metazoa; phylum Arthropoda; class Insecta; order Coleoptera; family Coccinellidae; genus Propylea; species Propylea japonica. The sequence continues at coordinate 49,730,406 of CM024246.1, forward strand.
CTGTATAAATGATCGGATGTTTATCATTATAAAAAATGAGCTATGCTGTTAATAGTGGAAAATAACATCAGGCAAATGACCACCACGACCACGCTCACATGACCATATCCTTTTAATGAAATTTTCGTTAACCAAATCGCAAAGTGGCTGCCCTATGTCCTCGATAGCCTCACGAATTCCATCTTTGAGGTCTTGAATCGACGCTGGGCTATTGGCGTAGATCTTCTCTTTCACGTGGCCCCAAAGGAAGAAGTCGCAAGGTCTTAAATCACAAGATCTTCGTGGCCAATTGTGATCACCTCTTCGAGAGATAACACGGTACGGAAAATTTTCCCGCAAAAGATCAATGGTTTCGTTGCTTATGTGGCACGTAGCGCCGTCTTGTTGAAAGTAAACGTTGTCCAGATCAATACTATCCAATTTCTTCCATAAGAAATCATTAATCATCTCTCGATAGCGCAATAATCCATTCACCGTAACTGTTGCTTTAACACTTTCGGCTACAGCAGCAATATTCTCGGCTGTTCTTGAGCGTCGTGCACGGGTTTAATTCTTCACATCACTCGCTTGTCCCAACAGCTCGATTTTTCCCAACAATTTCTTTATTGCGGTCCGACTAGGTGCTTAACGACGACCCAAAAATGTTTTACGAACCGTCTCTGCCAAATTTTCACCATTTCTATATTGAATTTTAATGATTTCAATGCGTTCTTGAAGCGTGTATCGTTCCATTTTTATTAATGGCGTAGTTTCTACCTGTCAAATGTCAAAAAATGACAGCCTCAAACGTGACTTCTAACGAAATAGCGGGTTATTCAAAATAACACCTCTTATTGGAGAACCCTTTTACTTATAGCCTATTCGTTTAGAAGAGTTTCGTGCTTCTGAGTAACTCAAAAGCTCGAAAAACGGGTTGCCATTGGTTGCGCACAAGCACTGGAACAGCTCAGGAGCACGAAAGTCTTCAAAACGAGTACTATATTAAACGAGTGCTATTATATCGTTTTGCCCCAATGTTGCTAATTTTGAGCAGAAAATGGCCTCAAACGATAAGGCTCGACCCATTGAAGACGAATCCGTGGTCGAAGTCAATTCTGTCCGTTAAGTCGGCCGGCCGTAAACAAGATAACTCTCCAAAGGATTGTCCTAGAGTCAACCCTAAAAATATCGAAAAGAGCAACAAGTTTACCTTCATTATCTTGTAAATCATTCCATAGTTGAAATCCCTTCATAATCGACAAAAAATAGCAGTTTCTGTTATGAGGAATAATACTCGAAACCAAGTGGTTCAAAATCTTTTTCTCCGTTGTGTTCAGATCAAGCCATTTCAGAAACAACTTTTGCAGCTTCGAACCTACATAAAAAGTTTTTTTCTGATTACTTTTGTATGATAATTCCTTCTATTGCTTACTTTTATTCAAAGCGTATGCTACTTGTTTAAAAATTTGAGACTCCATTCGATTTGAGAATATTCGTTATATTATTATTTCATCACGTAAATGTGCGAATCGCATATCTGAATACAAATTTTAAATCATATTGACAAGTTAGTTGTCAGGAATCTGTATAAGTTTTCTATGGATGTATTTTTCAGTTGCTAGGAATGTGATCTCTCAATATTTTTCAAAGCAACATCATTATTGTCAATATAAACAAGCGCTCAAAGGTTTCTGACCTCATCGTCAGATCTTTTTCAGAATTTTGAAACATTATTCAGGGGAAATATTCATGTGTAATACATTTCGACATAACATTTTGCCAGTTAACATTTTCCTCTTGAAATGTACCTGCAAGCGTAAATGGTTTCTGGTAATTTCTTTATCCACTTTTTCCTATATCTTTGAAGAAAATTACTGAACAAACAAAAACTATCACATAACAATAATTGAGCAATTTAGTCTGAAAATTCTATCTTTACCAGTAAATCACCATGAAAATAATCGATATCATAGATAAATATTTCCGCAGAGTTTATTTTTGTTCGATATTCTCTGGTTTTTCCAGAGTTGTTATCTCTGGTTTTTCATCAATTCTATGTTGACTACCTGACGATTTTTTCTCTCTATGTTCTTACTAATAAACGATTTCAATCTGTCTACCACGAACTGATAATTTAAACACATTTAACAAGTCTTTCAATTAGATATCCCTCGTAGAAAGGAGTCCCTTTCGGATGGAATTATTATCGAAATCTCACCTAGGCAGCCTAGCCATTGGGCCTCATAATTTGAAGGCAGAACACCTCTCATGCGCCGAAAACCCGCAACCGCTGAAGCGCCAAGCGAGTGTGGAGGAGTGCCTTGACAGAATCGGAAAATTCGACAGACGCAATGACAGTTCGGTGAAAATGGCGATACCACGGGTGTTTTGCCGTCTACGGCTCCTCGTAAATAAAGATTTTTCCCTGGTTTCGAAGAATGTTTCATTGAAGAATTGTGTAGTTTTGAATAACGTAAGTACGTTCTACCTTAATCCGGCGTTTCCGGGAGTTTTCCTTGTTAATTTTATGCGTAAATTATGAGTTCAACCCTTAACTGTGATGAATGTATTAATGAAGGGTTAAACCCACTTCCAGTTATTATTAAAATTATATGCTATGATTGATGGGTAACACAGTTGCCACTTAATTGTTTTTTTACTGGAAAGTAAGGTTATCCATTCATAAATATCGTTTAATTCGTACTATAACTAATTGAACTTGCAAGTTTCACCTAATTGGTATAAATTGGAGGAAAATTCATTAACCTCTATGATAACAGACCACAAATGAATTCAAATTTATGTATTTTTCACTTTCCATATAAATATTTCATTGTGCTAATGGGATATGAAAATAACACCCAAGTTATGAATAAGTGAACTGTTGCTATATTTTTAGTATGATTGTTTTTCTCAGAATCAATGAATCTCACCTATACCGGGCGAACATAGTTGTTATTCTTGAAAGCTTGTTCATGGTCCATACGAGGTTTACTCCTTTTTAGCAAATTTACCTTCAAATGAATTAACTAAACTCATATTTGCAATGCCTATTAGTATTTTCCGCAAATGCGAATAAGGAAAGAAACTAAACATAGGGTTTTTTCATGATTTTTTATAATATGAGTTGGTGTTGATCTGGGATTAAATTTGGCTCAATTTTACGTTATTTTTTACAGAATTTTCAAGTGCAAGTGGTGAGATATTTTCGGACACCTATTATGAACCATGACGGTGTGGTAGACAAAAATAAACAATTAGAACAAGAAGCTTCATCGTCATCTTCAGATGACAGCGATTCAGATGATGACGGTAAGTTTCTTCGTTTTTTGTGTGAAAAACTTTTTTTGACTCATCACAAGGGGCTGGGAAACAAACGAAACTTTACGTGATATTTTTTGTGACTCGCTGATCTCAGATGCGATGAGATGAATGACGTGAGATTGGGAAATTACAGCTTTACAGGTTGGAAAACTTGTGAAAACTGCTACTTAGGTTCTGTTTAGCTATAGTTCCACCCCATCTTTACCTATGGTATGATAGTGGAGAATGGGGAATGAGATGTATGTTTGAAAGTACACAGATCATCAAAAGTCTTGGTCCCTCTAGGTTTATCGAGAAATATATAGGGTGTCCCGGAAAATGTGGGAAATCTCTCGGATTCAGACAGAACATAAAAAATGAAGATGACAATCCCCCCTAATTTTTTCCTAGCGGCCCTCCCTACGAAGATACGACCTCCTAAATGACGCCACTGGAAATCCATTTTAGTGGAATAAGTTTCAAGCTACTTCATATAATTTGATGAAAATTTGATATGATTTATAGTATTAAGGACCTCTCAAATCACTGCACTCAAATTTCAATTAGCTTGTTCAGTTTACCAGGGCGGACTGGGATGTACATTTTATGCTATGATTTTTAACACCCTGTATGATAAGGTGGTAAAAAACAAATTTGGATACCTTGAACATGAAGCTAAAGAAAAGGTACTCTTGTTAAGTGTCGATAAAATGAACCGTTTTCGAAAAAAATAATGAAAGAAGTAAGTAATTGAAATTCATTCAAAGTCATTTAGGAGGTCGTATCTTCGTAGGAAGGGCCGCTAGGAAAAAATTTATGGGAACTTGTCATCTTCATTTTTTATGTTCTATCTGAATCCGAGAGATTTCCCACATTTTCCGGGACACCCTGTAAATCATGTTACATTCCACAAATTGAGATATGATAAGGTGGGCAAACTTTTTGACGAAGTGTATAAATTTCCAAATTGTGTACTTCAAATCTGTAATGAAACTACTGAATATACAGGGTGTTTCAAAAAATGGTGATCCCCTCTCTAGGACAGAAAGAAAACCGAAAAATTATTGGGTTTTGTTCAGTAAAAAATGTTCCTAGAGCCATCCGTATTCAAGAGAGGGCGCTTTTTACACGAATCGTTTTCGAAATATGTAACGGTTGGAAGTCAGCTATGAGGTCATTGAAGAATTTTGAAACAAAAAAATTTCGTAAACGGTATACATTATCGAGTTTTTTCAAGAGTACCTTTTTGGTATAAAATTAAATGATGTTGAAGTTCACTTGAAATTTTGCTTAATAAATCTAATATGTATTTGAAAAGTTATGTTCATAACAAGGTGGTACGAATCGTGTAAATAGCGCCCTCTATCTTGAGTAACGATGGGGATACGAATTTTTTTTACCAAACAAACCCTAATTATTTTTCGGTTTTCTATCTACCCTAGAGAGCGGATTACCTTTTCTTGAAACACCTGTAGAAGTGTTCCTTGAAACCTTGTATAATTCTTTGAAATTTTCAAGTTCCTCGAAAAACACCGATTGCAACTTATAGACCCATTCTGCTCATCCCTAGCCATATATTTCTCGGAAATTGGAAATTCAGCAATGAAATCACTTATACTTAGGCGAACGCTCATCCAGTTTTTGGAACTGTTCCCAAAACTCGCAAGCTTACATGGTGGCGTTAATAGCGGCGCTTCTTGTACTTCGCCTGAGTTGGCAAACTATTCGATTGTAGGATTTTCATTAGGAAGAACCTACCCACCGAAGCGGAACATAAATTCGATATAACTTTCCCGACCTGGGATCTGAACTTCTTGCGTCGCTACTTTTAGTTTTCATCTGAAGGAGAAAAAACGATAAATGGGAACCTCTAGAGACGAATGGTTCTTTCTATGTTAGTTTGAATGGTTTTAACATCGTCAACAAGAAGGTTTTATTCGTTCCTATTAGAGTAAGTGAATTTTTCTATACACGGTGGGAAAATGTGGGAAATCTCTCGGATTCAGATAGAACATAAAAAATGAAGATGACAAGAACCCATAATTTTTTCCTAGCGGCCCTCCCCACGAAGATACGACCTCCTAAATGAGGCCTTCAGTATGGTTCTATAGCAGTTTTCAAAGAAATCATCGCTTGGAAGCCCAAACTTGATTTAAAACACCCTACTGGCCAAAGAGCGAAAATTTCAGTATTTTTTGTCTGAAGTTTTAATTTTGTGAAAACGGCGGCGGGACAGTGTTTTTACTGAGGTTTTTCCTGATCTCTGGTATCATACGTAGAATAGTATGGTATGTACCAGGTTTTTCACTATAATTTGACCCCCCTTTAACTTTATTACTGAAGGAGATACAAAAAAATGTTTCGTATTAAAGTTTCACGAAATCAACTGATGTTTTTTGATATTAGTCCATAAACATAAATATATACAGGATGACCAACATATTAGGTTTGTTCCAACTCAAGAATTGACCGTACAATGATCGTCAGGATTCTGCGCAATAGATAAAAATGTGTTCCAACTGAAAATGTATCGTTTGAGAACGGTTTCGTTTTTGTTCCATCCTGCTTCGGGACCGTGAGTGGAACGGTTTTGTGATCGTCATTTCGATCCCTGGTCTGGAGCAAGTACCGTTTGGACGGTTCTTGTACGGTCAAAGCTTAGACGTGCGCATAAGATCGATTACTAACAGTTTCGTGACCGTCAAATTACCGTACAAAAGTCAGCTGTTGGAACAAACCTATTGATGGTCACTTAATATTTTCAAATGGAACACCCTGTATATATTTTTCCATATTTGGTTAGCTCTTTTTCCCCTGATATCGAATATGTAACATATGTCGGTCCATCTTTCTTATTCTGAGCACCAGAGAGTTTCAAATTCCAATAACCATCTGGCAAAGCGTTTTGGAAGTTCGTGAATATTTAAGTGGCCAATTTGATCTTGGATTAGTAATGGCGCACCCATTTTGTGGCCACCAACTAGTCCCGATTTAACACTGTTGGACACGTTTTTATAGTCGTTCCTGAAGGAAAAAATTTACTTCAGCAATAATGACAATCAATGAAAGCGGAGAATAATATTTATGATATAAAATCAACCGATATTGAACCCATACTTCGGAACTAATCCCGTCAACGCACAAAGAATAATGATAATATAAACAACTTGGGACAACTATATGAACTATGTGTATTGAATGAAGGTGGTCATTTTGAGCAATTTCTTTAGTTGATGTTGTTCTTACCATACTACCATAGTTTATCATTTTTCATTGGTTAAGTAATTGTTAAGTATTCATTCTAAAATAAAACTTTTAAGCAGATTGTTTGGATATAAAGAATTTGGTAGGTATTTCACATATTTTTTTATTCGGTGTCATCATTTCAAAACTGAAATTTGGTGAGACACATCCACATACGCATTTATATTCGAGATCAGGAGGAAATAGCCTATCAAAAAAAGGAAAATTATACAGGACAGGGTGTCCCATTAGATGTTGTTCACCCTGTATATCTTCCCATTGACGTTATTATAACTACAAAAATGAGCATTTTCAGTAAACGCACACTGCCACTTGTAAAATGATTACAAATCTTGGCAGGTGGTTCTTAAAATCTGAAACTCTGTGGTTCTCTGAATAAAAGAGATAGACCAACATATTATACATATTCGAAATCAGGGAAAAAAGAGCTAAGCAAACATGTAAAAATATATACAGGGTGTTCCATTTGAAAAAATTAAGTTGTCATCAATATGTTGGCCATTTCAGTTTTTGGAGTCATATAAAAAAACCTCAGATGATTTCGTGAAACTTATATACGAAACATTTTTTTGTATCTTCTTTAGTAACAAAGTTAAAGGGGGGGTCAAATTATAGTGAAAAACCCGGTACACCGTTTGGCACTTACCTCCTGTTAAAAAAAAATTCTCAGAATATTACGAATTATTTGACTACCTGATTATCATCCGATTTTCTGTTTACTTAATTAGTATTATTCTCATTTTTAACACTCTCTATGTTTTCATTTCTTAGATGTAGGAACCTCCAACAGGATAAACCAACTGGAACCAGCTACCACCCTTACCTGGATAATAATTCCCTATCCCACGTCGACGGTAAATAAGATTTTGCAACCCCTTCAAGCACTATTCACATTTCTCCTTCTTTTTCACACTTAACATTTGAGTGTATTAATAACCCCCCTATATGTTAATACAGTTTTTTTTCGAACTAATCCTCTAATACGAATAATGTTGACTAATGTCTCGCAACCACGAAAAGCTTTGTGTTGATGGCTTCATTTCAAACAGTATGAGCTGAATTATTAATGTTGTATATACACCAAGTGAAAATGTAATTTATTTAGAACATGTAACCGGTATTGGATAGTGTGAAACAAAACAAAAGTTTTGTTAACTCTGATTTGAACAACAAGAACAGAGGTGAAACACGAAATTATTGAGAAAACTCATTAGATCTTGAATTTTACGTTTTAAAGTTAAAATTCAAATACATGGTGAAAATTATGTTAAGCTGAAAGTGATCAAGAGATACAGAGTGACTACTTTTAAGAAGGTCCAAGTTTGGGGGTAGTTCATACAACTTATTTGCAACAAAAAATGTCATAGACAATACATGTCGAAATGTAGATGGTTATTCTTGAATTTAATATTTCCAGATTTCAGAATAAGTTTGAATTATAAAGGGTTTTCCAATAAGAGGTGTTATTTTGATATTCAAAGAAAAATGCCATTTTTCAATATGAATAATCGGATGTTTATTTCATTATAAAGAAGAAGCTATGCCGTTAATAGTGGAAAATAACATCAGGCAAATGACCACCACGACCACGCTTACAGGACCATATCCTTTTAATGAAATTTCCATAACCAAATCGCAAAGTGGCTGCCCTATGTCCTTGATAGCCTCAAGAATTCCATCTTTGAGGTCTTGAATCTTTCACGTGGCCCCAAAGGAAGAAGTCGCAAGGTGTTAAATCACAAGATCTCGGTGGCCACTTGTGATCACCTCTTCGAGAGATAACACGGTCCGGAATCTTTTCCCGTAAAAAATCAATGGTTTCGTTGTTTGTGTCGCGCTTGTTGAAAGTAAACGTTGTCCAGATCAATACTATCCAATTTTGTGGAATGCCTAATTCCATAGAACGACGAGGAATGGACAAACCTGGGTTTTCTTCAACACTTTCGGCTACAGCAGCGATTTTCTCGGCTGTTCTTGAGCGACGTGCACGGGTTTAGTTCTTCACATCACTAACTTGTCCCAACAGCTCGATTTTTTCCACCAATTTCTTTATTTCGGTCCGACAAGATGCTTCACGACGACCCAAAAATGTTCGAGTTTTACGAACCGTCCGTCTCAGACAAATTTTCACCATTTTATAGTGAATTTTAAAAATTATTTCAATGCGTTCTTGAAGCGTGTATCGTTCCATTATTATTAATGGCGTAGTTTCTACTTGTGAAATGTCAAAAAATGACAGCTTCAAACGTGACATCTACCGAAATAGTGGACTATTCAAAATCCTCACACCTCTTTTGGAAAACCCTTAATTTCCGATATCTTAATTCTAGTTTTCCCACGAGACGTCTTGTAGTACACTGGGTGTTAATAAATGAGTGCAACGAGCTTCAGAATGTTATAGCTCGTCCTAAAATATGAACAAAAAATTTCATTAACTTACCCTCTAAAATGCACCGTTGTCAGAATTGAAATTATGAAAAAAAATTGATTTTTGCAAATATTTTCGGAATCATTTTTGGAACGGAAAAAAGGTTTCGTGATCGTTTTCTTATCATAGTAAGCTACCTTCTTTGCGAATTTTCTCAATAGGTGAAGGGTTTTAAGTGTTAGTGGGTGTTTTTTCCTACAACTTCTACTCTTATGGAAAGAAAAAGACGTCTATTTGTACTTCCAATGTTTTTCGCCCGAAAAAGGTACTTCTACTCATACGTTTTGTAGTCGACTAAAAATCAACTTTATATCGGAAGACATGGTCAACTTTTTGAATGTTAAAGAAGAAGTAATTTCAGAAAATTGGCCATGTTTTCCAACATAAAAACTGATTTTACTCGAAAACGGTCCACTTTAAAGCAGGACCTTTTCGTGTAGAAAACATTGGAGGTTTGAATTGACGTCTCAAAAACCGTGCTTTTTCCATTAGCGTAGAAGTTAGGCGTAAAACACCCACTAAACCTTCAGAACCTTTACCAACCTTCAACAATTGAGACTTGAGAAAAAATTCCGCAAAAACACGATAGAATCTTTTGTTCATATTTTCGGAAGAACTATTACATCCTGAAGTCCTGCGCATATATTTATGTTATGAACACCCTCGATCATAAACTGGGTTTAACGCCCTCCCTTAACAACATGTTTTCACTCTCACCCTTTGAGCGTCAACCATTTTCATGACCTAAATATACAATATACATACTTAAATATCTATAAATTTTGACCTTTCCCAACATAACGTTCTACCATCTAAAAAAAATAACTACAGGTGATATACCAAAAACGTAATGTAACATTTTATAGCCAACAAAACTCGCGAATGAGAGTGCGATTAAAACTGCGACAAGGGTGATAAAACACCTTCCTGTAATGTTTATGGAAAATATGGACTCGGTTACAGAACCCAAGTATTATGTAATTTCTCGGGAGAAATTAATTTATCAGCCTTGTGGTCGGCGTTGATATCAGGTTGTCAGAACTCAGAGGAAAGTGGAAGTTAAGCTGTTACCGGTAGATTGAATGTAAATTAGCCCGCTTATTCAGTTTCTGGCTAATCTGGCAAGGAAAGTGGATGTTACCAATGTTTTTTATCGTAACATCCTGTGATGTCTTGGTAACCTTATTCTAGTGTTTTCAGGCAGGAATACTTTCAATTGAAACATGCATGTAAAACCTCAAAAGGAACACTCAAGGGTGTGACATAATGATCCATTTTGATATGCAAGCTGCTATCAAAGCAGTGAACTCCTATGTTATCGACTCAAAGCTAAAATGTGGACGAAGAAAACTACATGAAATAGGCAAGAACAACATAAATCTAATTCAAGCGGATGATCTGGTCATCATTGGTCAAGACCAACAATGACCAACTGCATTTAAGCGCTTTTGGTCATTGCTGGTCTTTATCATATGACGTCATGAATTGCCCTTCAACGTCATCGATTAAGACCGCAGATGACCTAAGGTGAACATACTCGAGAGCCGAGTCAAGCTTCTGGTCATTGAAGAAATAAGGTTAAATTCTATGTTTATATCTTATGATAACACATGTTTTACTTTTCCTATCGTTAATTGATTGTTGAAATGGTTTTCTGCCTGGCTGAAATTTCCAAAACAAACAATATTCAGTCCCATACAATAATTGCATTTTTACTGAAACGAAACTCTAATTCAGAAAATCGTTGGTTATGTATTTGTTTTCATTCTCCCTGACCTACATTAACGAAAATGTTGGAGATGACCAGAACTGCATTTGAGCGGAATCTGGTCATTCCTCAAGGGCCAAGACTAAGGGCAGGACCAACAATAACCACGGTCATTACTGGTCATTCGCTTGAATCAGATTATTGTCTCTTTAGTCGGGATTCCTGGTCAATCTTAGAACTCAAGAAAAACGAAGAGGCTGACACACTAGCTAGAAAGATAAGGAAGAACAAAAACAAACACCTTTTACAGGCCCAGAAACCATTCGTGGTATAGAAAGAGTTTCTGGAGAAGAAAGAAACTGAAAAAAAACTTTGGAAGAATCTTCCGGGAATGGATCATTTCAAAAAGTTCCTTCGAAACTTTAAAACTGCAAAGTCCTAAAAGTAGTTGGATCTTAGCAGAAATAACTACACGTGATAACCGAAAAGCGTAATATAAGAACAGACCTTGCGAATGAGGGATAGGGTGATAAAAAACCTTCCTGTAACATTTCATGGAAAATATGGACTCGGTTACAGCAAGTATTATGTAATTTCTCGGGAGAAATTAATTTATCACTTTATCAGGCTTGTGGTCGGCGTTGATATCCGGTTGTCAGGAAAGTGGAAGTTAAGCTGTTAACGGTAGATTCGATGTAAATTAGGAGGCTAATTTAGTCGCTGGCTTATCTGCCAAGGAAAGTTGATATTGCGAATTTTGTGTCGTGTTGAGCCTGTGATGTTTTTGGTGATACCGCAGAGGGTTGGTTACCCGTAGATACTCGGAGCAAGAAGTTTACTTATGGTTCTGAGGATAGAGTAGTTTATAGATCAAAGATAGCACTGATTTGGAGTCATTAGCTTGTTTACGCAAGTACAGGGTGGAGCAGAGGAACTTGCTGATTAAGAAATTCAATTAAACAAAAACTTATGCAAATATCGATTTGATTATTTTGTCTTAATCAAGAACAACATTTAGATTTTATGTTTATAACGTAGAATAATATCTGACAAACAGTGTCCATTATTTTGAATACTTATACTGCGTTAATAGATAATAGATATCGGAAATGTCGGACAACTTTTTCAAGCATTTCGTTGGACATTTTGGCGGAAGCCAAACGAATATTGTTCTTCAAGTGGGCTAGTCCTATAGTTATAGTTTAAAAAGGGGTTACAGTTCACTGCGACCTCAACGTCTATTGTGCCCCCTTACAGAGCTGTTCCCACATCCTTCACAGCTCGCCTTCCAGTTCCAGAGATCTGATCAAATCCAATATCTGTGAAGGCTTCAATGAGGCTAGTTCCTCACTCTCACAAGTTTCTCGCCCAAGGCATTCTCTCCTTGGGCTCGCAATGCCAAAGCATTCCGTGACTAGGTGAATGGGGGTTTCTTCCTCTTCCCCACAGAACCTACACTCGTCAGTGTCCGACAATCCCATCCTCAACAGGTGCTTCCTGAGGCGACAATGTCCTGTAAGAAAGCCAGTGAGGAGGTGTAATTGTTTCTTACCAAGATCCAGATATCTTTTGGATCTTGCTGTTTCAAATTTTCGAAGGAATTCAGTGGAATGATCCGTCCCTGGGAGATTCCGCCAGAGTTTTTCCCTCTCGGCTTTCTTCCGTTCACCAATACGGGTACTATACTTGTGAGACAGTGATTCTGAAAAAAAACTATTTCACCGAACATGCTCTTCCATAAACGGACACATTCGAAATTCCCAGCTACCCAAAAGCTCATTTAGTTCGAAAGTTTGGGGTGTACGGACGACCGGATACAATCGTTTTTGACCTTGGATTCTTCAACAATGAGTTCAAACAAGGTTTAGATACAATTTTTGATAATTATCGACCTTCGCACAAACTGACACTGCTGATGTTGAAAAAATTATCCTCGTAAATTCTAATATAACTCGAGTATAAGTTGTTTCCGAATTTTCATAAAGTTTCTAATGAAGGAAATGGGCACGCTCTCGATAAAGTGCGAAAACATCTTCGTTGAAGCATCGAATCTAATTATTAGACATCTACTATTATCAGTTCATCGAATTTTTTATTTGACTTACATCGCGCGTACTAAAAATATTTCTGATCTAATTTTACCATTCCTCACATACCTGCTTGCCAAGAAATTCACGTATTTACGCTATTTTCTTGGGCGTCTCTTTAAAACGTTTATACCGACGAATGAATGATGATAGATAATGAGACATGTCGACCGTGTAAAACTTTCGTCAAAATAAAACAGGACAGGTGTATCATAACCGTTTGGTACCCAACTTGATTTTTAGATGGCGTTATGGTGAATTTACAGTGAATAAATTTTCTGAGGATGTAGTCACCCTAGTGAAATTTACAGTGACTCGACATATGGCAATTGAGAACCTAAAAGTTTTATGATGTACTGCAAGTGATAAATTTGAAATTAATCCTGAATTATATAGAGAAGGGGCGCTCTTAAAAAACACTGTTCTATAGCAGTTGAAGGTTAAGAGTCAAAGTTACAGTCTCTGTAGTCAAATTCACATATATGTACTCTATGCAAGTCTCTACATAGCCTAACTAGAGTAAAATTTTTGACGATTTCATGAAAGTCTCTATACAGGGTGTCCCGGAAAATGTGGGAGATCTCTTGGATTAAGATAGAACATAAAAATGAAGATGACATGTTCACATAATTTTTTTCCTAGCGGCCATCCCTACGAAGATACGACCTCCTAAATGACGCCACTGGAAATCCATATTAGTGGAATAAGTTTCAAACTACTCGATATAATTTGATGAAAATTTGATATGATTAATAATATTAAGGACCCTTAAATCACCGCACTCAAATTTCAATTAGCTTGTTCAGATCATCAGGGGCGGGCTGGGTTGTACATTTTAATGTTTACATTTTTAACGCCCTGTATGATACGGTGCTCAAAAAAACAAATTCGGATACCTTGAACATTAAGCTAAAGAAAAGGTACTCTTGCTCAGAGTCGATAAAATGAATCGTTTTCGAAAAAAAAATATGAAAGAAGTGAGTAATTGAAATTTATTCCACTAAAATGAATTTTCAGTGGCGTCATTTAGGTGGTCGTATCTTCGTAGGGGGGACCGCTAGGAAAAAATTATGGGAACTTGTCATCTTATTTTTTTATGTTCTATCTGAATCCAAGAGATTTCCCACAATTTCCGGGACACCCAGTATATCTCACCAATGGTGCCAAATTTACAGCTACTGTATGCAAATTTTCACATGAAGAGGCACTGAACTGAAATATACAGTGCCTTTATTTTCTGAGTGCAAGTCAGATAGTATCTACAGACAGGGTTTCTCATTTAAAAAGTTTGCAGCCTCAATAACACAACAAACATAATCTGTGAAAACACTCAGGTCGATTTTTGATGGCAGGGGGTCATGATCTAGGATTTAACGCCTTTTTCTACTAACCACCCCTGGAGTGGGTTGCAACCCATCAGGAATAAGGGATAAGTGGGTTGTTTTGTAACACAAAAACTCTTTAACTTTTTGAATATGTTTTCACGTAGAACACAAGCTACAGATTCATACACATTCGAATCCATGCATACATTTGTGCTACAAAACTATGCACCTCCCCTGTTCAAATTCCTGATGGATTTGCAACCCCTCTCCAAAGAGTTTGCTTGTAAAAACAAGCTTTGTACTCAGATCATCCCCCTCTGTCATCAAAAATCGACAATGTTTTCATAAATTGTAATTCGTTGTTGGGTTATTAAGGGTGTACACTTTTGAATGAGACACCCTGTATAGTTAGTGGTTATCAAAGTTTCCATAGTAGAATTTTTAATGACTTAATTAAAAATCATTGCATTTCGCACTACAATGCTCAAGTATGCAGTGATTATATTCGAGTTTTGCGTAAGATAAAAGCATTTCATAAGCAAATATGAATATCATCAACTTTATTTACATCATAACAATAAAAAAATTTATATCATAAACATTTTTCTTATAAAATATATCGATTCAAAAAAATTCTTGGTAATTGAATTAAATAATAATATTTATAAATCCCCGAAACCCATTTCGTTGTCGAATATCTCAAGCTATCTCGAACGGTTCAAAATCCATATCTTCTATAATTTTGCTCTTATTTTTGTTTTTCTCGAATTTCGTATGGAAATCGTGCATCACACGTTGATCGTTCAATTTTCGTTGAATTGTATACCGTAAATAGTTTGTTCCTGGTTTGATTCGCCCCATTTTGTATAAATTTTGTTGTTGTCGGTGTTTTCTTTATCTAACTTAATTGTTTGTTTCTTTATACATTCGTTTATTTCGTTTTGTTCATGTTTTTCTTTTCGTTTTCTTTGTCGGGGGTTTTCTTGATTTCTTCATTGTTCTCGAATTGGTTCATTATTGTTTTATGTTTGTTATGGTATCTTTGTTTTGAAAATGTTAAGTTTTTGGTGCCTACCAGTTCCATTCTGCTACTGCAACTGTTTGACTTTACAAGTTTGAACTTTAAGCCTTCGTTGTTGGATTTGGGGCGATCTTTCATTTCGTTCTCCTTTATTTCTTCCATGATTACATTGGTTAAACTGTCATGACTAGATTGTTTTCTTACTATTCTTCCTCCATAGTATGTTATGGTAGTTCCGTATTTTCTTATTTTTTCCATCATGTCTTCTGTTATGTATTGCTGTTCGCAACAAGCTTCGTCATCAAAGGAATCCCATTGTTCATCCACACATACTTCAGAGTTACTGGAGCGTAAAGAAGAAACAGAACAGTGGTCTTTGTCAGGGTCAGGTAGTTTTTTATTATTTTCAACCAACTTCTTCAGCGGATCAGTTATGCATTTCTCATTTTTTTCGAATATACGTCTTACTTGCTTAACAGTATCAGGATTGGGCAACTCGTCATCTCTAACTTCTTTGTTCACTCTTATGGGATGAAAAAAGAAATGTTTTTTCAATGTGCTCTTCTCAGGGTTTTCTTCCAACTTCGTGTGTAGTAAGGGAGTAACATTTTTAGAAGGTGTTGTGTATTTGTTGTTATTTTCTCTTATCAAAGTTGTTCTTATAGGTTCGATGATGACTATGTTATTGTCCATCAGTAACTCCTGAAAGCTATAGTCTTGCAAGTACTGCATAAGTCCGTCAAATTGCGACTCTTTTTCGCAATTTGCGAAGATTTTCTTCTGGAACAGGTTACTTTTCACCACCCTGTATCTAACGTGATCGAATTCGGGGTATGTTATGCTTAAAGATTTGGTAACTGGTTTGTAATTCCTGTTGCTGTCCAAAGTGTTGCTTTTTTCGAACTCTGGAACTTTGTCGAATTTCTCGTTTTGTTCTACTTTTGTGTCAGACTTGTTTTCTATTATTTCTACTATATTGGGGTTTAAACTTTCGTAAGGACTTTCTGTTTCGAACGAAGGGTTTTCGAATACTCCTTTGGGTGCTTTCATGAGCAGGGGAATTTTTGCGCATTTTTTCTCTTTGGTGTTTTCGAAAAGTTCTTTCGTTTTCTTCACTTTGTTCATCGGTTCTGGTGTTTTTATTGGTTCGAAATTCTTTCTTACTTCCTCGACCTTTATTTCTTCCGGTTCTTTTAAGATGGTTTCATCTTTATCTTGCTTTTTCACTTCGTTCCCTACTAGTTTATTCCAGTAGTTTCTCATGTTGTCCAGCTTATCTCTATACTCTATTCCTTTTTGGTTATTGTTCATTTTGTCTTCTTTTTCGTTGTCAAGTTCAATGTTTGTTTCTTTTGTACAGCAATTATTTCTGGTTTTGTGTCTTGGTTATCGTTCAACGTTTTCTTCAAATCTTGTATGGCTTGAAGGAATGCTTCAGGCTTGTCCTCGCACAGCCTGTTCTTCTTAGGAACCTTGGCTATTTTCAGTTCAAAATCAACGGGAATGTTACTATTGGTGGTTATATCGAAATGTTTGCCAATGTTAACTATGAATCTGTTATCAGATTCCCCAGATTTTGATTGTTTGTCGCACTTCCTCAGCTTTCTATCGATTTTGTCGCACTTTTTCAAATTTTTACAAGCCGTTATGTCAGGTAGTGAGTAAAAGTTGTTGTCGATCAAATTTGTCGGACTTTCCTTGGAATTTCTCCTAGATAGATTTGGGAATTTTTGCTGAGGAAGTTCTGCAAAGGTTTTCTCGAACCTTTTTGACTCTCCAGGAATTCCCTAAGGTATTTATGACTGTGTTTTTGTTCTTTCGCAGGCTGTTCAGTCTCTTTTATTTCGTCGTCGGTGGAGATAGGTGAAGTGTTGGTATCGACCTTTACAACTGTTTTGTATTCTTCAGAAATTTGATTGTGGTTGAAATCGACTTCGAATTTCGTTGACACTTTGATTGGATCAATAGATTCAGTGAAGATTTCTACAGAATTTTCTTCTGCTGCAGAATTGCTTTCTTCGTATAGCGGATTTATTTCTACTGTCGCGTAAATGTTTGCTACTTGTATCTTTTCTTTATCTTTTTCTTCTTTTCTCAATTCATGATCATTCGAATCGTGATTATTTTTATTATCTTGGATTTCAATCTTTTTGTCAGATTTCGTTTTAGTTTTGTCTTTGCTAGTCTCAGGTCTGCAAAATGGCGCCGAAAAGTATTCCTCTGTTTTCAAAGCCGAAGGACTCCTAATTGTTTTTGGTTTTTCGTATGTGGTGTCTTGTAGGGAGCCGTACAGTGGCCTGTTCTTGCTGAGGACGATGTTTTCGTCGTACGAAATACTCTCCGGCTGTTCTTGAAAATTCTGCACAGAAAGGTTGTCGCAGGACACGTATTTTTTTCTGCCAACCGGCGTGTCTTCGACCTGGTACAGGTTTTCGGTGTTGTCGGATTCGTACCTCGAATCGGGGTAGTAGTTGGGTAGTTTTAGACCAGCGGCGGGTTCTTCAGGTTGGTAGTACTGAGAGGGATGGTACTCCAAGCTGTCGTATTCGTTTTCTTCGACGTAGCGGTCGAGGTCCGAGTGAAGGCTGGCAACCTTGGCGGGTCTTCTGGATCTGACGGTTGATGGGTTGCTTTCTAGGTTAGGTTTGCGCCTGTTCGGTCGCGTGTAGAGGTCTTCGGTGCTTGCGCGTTGCGATGCGTACCTGTAATTTAATTTTATGGTGTTAGTATTTGACATGGTTGCCATTTTGGGGAATTTTCCCCGAAACTAGGAGATTTTTTTTACAATTTCAAGTCTCTGAGTTATCGCTTTCCAAATATGAACTACACCATTTCCAAGTGTATTTCAGAAAGCGGCAATTGTATTTCAGAATAGTCAATTGTAATTCAGAATGCGTCAATTGTATTTCAGATTAGTCAATTGCATTTCAGGAAGCGTCAATTGTATTTCAGATTAGTCAATTGTATATCAGAAATCATCAATTGCATTTCAGAAAACATCACTTGTAATTCAGATCAGTTAATTCAATTTCAGAAATCGTCAATTGTATTTCGGAAATGGTCATTCGAAATTCAATTTATAGGTACACACATTTAGATATAGCAGAATTGTTCATTTCAAATACGGTTTATCCTCCTCAGTCCCAAGACCACACTGAAATCGAGATAATTGTGATATTTGGAAATTAAAATAATATTCCTATTCTGAATTCCAAATGACGGGTTCTGAAATACATATATTATGATATAATCTGAAATACAATTGACGCTTTCTGAAATACAATTGACTAATCTGAAATACAATTGACGCTTTCTGAAATACAATTGACTACTATTCTGAAATACAATTGACGCTTTCTGAAATACACTTGGAAATGGTGTAGTCGTCGATTGTAGTCCGGAAAACTTTAAATGTGAATTATTTTGACTTCTGCGGTTAGAAAAAGGATATAAATTCGCTCATTTCAACTGAATTTCATGAGGATTAGCCTTTTAGACGTTATAAAAAATATTACAGTGGAACTTTCCCATAACGAAAGCGCTAAAACCGCAAAAAATTTCGTTATAAAGAAATTTCGTTACTTATACAGAAAATTTGTTTCTACAGTCGGCAATGTCGCGGTCGACTTCACTGATAAATTTAAGTTTATCATTCAAACTTAAGCACAACTTTTACACTAGCGTAATGGTTAGATTGAAACCAAACAGCCAAGAGTATATTTAAAACTGTTTCAGAAGGATCTCTCTGCCCGCCGTAATGATTTAGTTCAAGGTCGGGATTTATTACGTACGTCCGGAAGAATTTCGGAAAAAACTCACCCTTTTACCTTCTCACCAATACCCATTCAAAGAGTGATGTTCTTTGAATATTTCGTTATAGAGAGAATTTACTTTGTTTAAGAGGGTGTTTTAACATGGAATTTGGATTCTAGGTGCAAGGTTTTACACGAAATTCGTTTTAGAGAAGTTCCACTGTATTTGACATGGTTGCCATTTTGGGGAATTTTCCCTGAAATAAGGAGATTTTATTCGATTTAAGGGTCCTTTTTTGAGAATTTCAAGTTTGGAGTGTTTTCTTTGGGAAGAGTGACTTCCACTCGAATCGGATTTTTTTTTGTGAAAATACAAGTTTTTTCAATATTTCGATTCAATTTCTGTTAGCCGCTATGACCACAAAATGAGGCTTCTTATTTGTAACTTGCATGTGGCCGCAAAATTTCATTTCGAGCGGTTTTATTCTGTCCGAAATATTGAGAAACAAATATTTTGAATGGTCATATTTTAAGGAACAAGATGTTTTTGATGTGATTTTTGGTGTTTTGAGATTCACGAAAAAATGAATCATTGAATAAAAACAGAAAAACGGAAAGTTTCATACTACTAGGATTCAGAGGTAGTCCTGACACGACCTACCTCAGAAGGTATAACTCGTATTCAGTGGGAAGTAATAAAACAAGAGAAATGGTTATGCGGTATTCGAATACCCATAGTATAAATATCGGGAACTACCGAGACGTGGTTCAATGCGAATTCCAGATATTTATGGCTGTTCATCGACGAGATATTACAGATTCTCGCGAAGGTAGGAACTTCGTTTTCTCGGGAATATCCTCGTAGATATCAATTTCTCCCAGAAATACGGGCTTGTTTGAAGTTGAGTCCAGAAGGCACCTTTTCGATTATGATAGTGATTTCAACTCCTAATTTTGATTTTTTATTACTTCTGATTGGCTTATCCTCATGATCATGAAATTAAATAGAAATGAGCGAGTTCGTATCCTTTTTATAATGGCAGAATTCGAAATACACTGCGCAAAAAAATTAACGCACATTATGAAAATCTCAAATTTATTCTACAACTGAAAGTGTTCTCAATGATAATTATTTTTATCAGAATTATGCATGCATATGTTATCCAGTTTCAACGTTTTTTTCTTTACAGATTTTTTTCCCAGCAGGAATAAAAAAAATGAGATTATCAGATTTTGTATATATTGGCTCCATTCTGAAATCACTTGTTCTCGATCAATTCTAGTGATCAATAGTTTTTCTTTCGTTTGATTTTCTACACTCGATCGCTATGCAACGCGAAACACGCAATTTGACCCAAAAGGAATGTGCCCAAGCGGTAATTTTGCGATATGAAGGGTGGACACACACAAGAATTGCAGAAAGGTTTGGAGTGTCACATACAAGTGTGTCCAGAATGTTGCAGCGATTCAGGGAGACAGGTATGAATGTCCGAAGACCAGGACAGGGTAGACCACAGGTGACAACTGTCATTCAAGAACGTTACTTGAGAGTGAGTTTCTTCGCTGAGACAACAGTTTGCAACCGCTCGCCTCTTTCAAAATCAGCTTGAGCAAACTCATGGGGTGCAAATTAGACAATAAGAAATCGCCTCAGAGAATATGATTTCAAGGCCTCGTATCACAGTAAGGGGCCCAGCTCTTACCCCGGCCCATCGATGTGCGCGTTTGGATTTTGCGAGAGAGCATATCCATTGGGAAGAGGCTGATTGGGAAAGAGTTCTTTTCACAGATGAGTCTAGATTCTGCCTCTACCATTGTGATCGACGTTCCCTTGTATACAGAAATCCACATGAAAGATATGCTCAGTGCAATTTCCTGAATAACACTGGTTTCGGCTTCGGGGGAGGATCGATTATGATATGGGGTGGAATGTCTTTGACTGCTCGAACAGACCTAGTGCTCGTTGATAATGGAGCTATGAATGCTGATAGGTATATAAGGAACATGTTTGAAGAGTATGTAGTGCCATTTGCCCCATACATTGGTGAAAATTTCACTTTTATGGACGATAATGCTAAAACCCATCGTGGGCGCATCGTTCAGGAGTACCTTGACGCGATTGAAGTCTCTCGAATGGAATGGCCAGCAAGTCCAGATCTCAATCCGATTGAGCAGGTTTGGGGCAACCTCAAGAGAAGGCTGAGAAGTTCAGAAAATCATCCAGCCACTCTTAATGACTTAGGAATCCAACTCAGAGAAATCTGGGAAGGATTAGATCAGAACATTTTAAGATCACTCATTTTGAGTATGAACGGTCGTTGCCGAGCTGTAATTAACTCCAGGGGTGGAAATACCAAGTATTAAATAACTTATAAGCATTCCAGTATTTTGAAAATTGTTTATTTCTCTTCTTTCACATAAGATTCGGTGAAACCCTGAATTTTTCTTCCATTCAATTTGTCTTGTTTCGTTCAAAACGTTCTCGAGAGAACATAAAATAAGTTATAAAGTCAATGTAGAGTTAACTTTCATTAAAATTGAGATTTTCAGAATGTGCGTTAATTTTTTTGCGCAGTGTATTTATACAATAAGACGAAAGTATGCCAACAGCTAGCTATGCACAAAAATAAATTATAAATAAAGGCGCCACGTGATAGGTTTACTTTTTAATCTGAGGTTTTCACCCACCTTTGCTCTCTCACACTCCTATCCAGAAGTTTCACCCTCGGTATCAGCTGAGCCCTCCTGTTCGGCCTCCCATCTTTGCTGATTTCCAAGCTATTGAACACGTCGTCCTTGGTCAAGGCAAGGCTCCGGCATCTCCTAAGGCTGGGCGGATATTCGAGCTGGTTCACCTCTATCTTAGTGTTGGAGATGTTCTCCAAGCTTTGTTTTTGGTATCTTTGTCTTTCTTTTGGCGGTCTGGAGTACGTTGATCGATCAGAGCGCTGATTGGTGGAACGTCTAGATTGGTGGTGCTCTTTGGGATGATGGTTGGCGAGTCTGAGGTTGTTTATGCAGGCGTCGTCTTCAGGTCTGAAAGAAATGAAAAAAAATGATATACAGTGGAACTTCCCTATAACGAACATCTGTATAACGAATTTCGTACAAGAAATTGCACCTTGAATCCAAATTCCATGTTAAAAACACCTCCTGAAACGAAGTCAATTCTCTATAACGCAATATTCAAAGAACATCACTCTTTGAATGGTTATTGCTGAGAAGGTATAAGGGTGGGTTTTTTCGAAATTTTTCCAAACGTACGTAATAAATCCCGACCTTAAATTGAGTCATTACGGCGGGCAGAGTGGTCCTTCTGAAACAGTTTCCAATACACCCTGGCTGTTTGGTTTCAATCTTACCATTACGCTAGTCGCTAGTGTGAAAGTTGAGCGAAAATGTCTAAAAGGAAGTGCTTAAGTTTGAATGATAAACTTAAATTTATGAGTGAAGTCGACCGCGACATTGCCGACTATAAAAACAAATTTTCTGTATAACGATATTTCTATATAACGTTTTTTTTGCGGATTAAACGCTTTCGTTACAGAGAAATTCCACTGTACTAAAAGATATGGTCTTTATGGCTTGATAAGCCTTCCGGGAACTGACGGCATGTTGGTGCTAATTTAATGGACTGTATATAGAACTCTTCTTTTCAATTAAAAACGCTAACAAAATTTCACAAACTTTATTCCAACCAATAACTTATTTACAAGAAAACAAAGTCGGATTGTATCCCTTGAAAAGTTACATGAAGAACTTAAACTAATAATATATCGCTTATCTAAAGGGTTTTACAATAAGAGGTGTTATCTACAGATGTGGAAGAAACGGATGGAAACAGGGTAGTTTCAGTGTTAAATTCAAGAAGGCTCGGGCTCCAGTGGAACAGTGAAAGAATCGAAATCTCAGAGCGATGCGATATTGAATAAGCGGCTGGTCTGTTGGAATGGCAATCCGAAAGCTCTGATAAGGGTAAGATCGGAGCATTGGTTACAGCAAACGCTACGGTCGCCAACGACACAGGCACACGCGTCTTGCAATTGACCACCGAAAATCCAGCGTTTGCTGTAACCAATGCTCAGATCTTACCCTTATCAGAACATTCGGATTGCCATTCCAACAGACCAGCCGCTTATTCAATATCGCATCGCTCTGAGGTTTCGATTCTTCCACTGTTCCACTGGAGCCCGAGCCTTCTTGAATTTAACACAGAAACTCCCCTGTTTCCATCCGTTTCTTCCACATCTGTATGTTCATTATAAGGAAGAAGCTAAGCCGTTAATAGTGGAAAATAACATCAGGCAAATGACCACCACGACTACGCTCACAGGACCATATTCTTTTAATGAAATTTTTTATAACCAAATCGCTGCCCTTTGTCCTCGATAGCCTCACGAAGGTGTTAAATCACAAGATCTCGGTGGCCAATTGTGATCACACGGCCCGGAAACGTTTCCCGCAAAAGATCAATGGTTTCGTTGCTTGTGTGGCACGTAGCACTTTTCGGCCGTAAAAATCATTAATAATCTCTTGATAGCGCAATCCATTCACCGTAACTGTTGCTCCAGCCTCATTTTCGAAAAAGTAAAGTCCAATGACTCCGCCGGACCATAAACCGCACCAAACAGTCACACGTTGAGGATAGAGAGGCATCATCACTTAAGATGATTTTTCGATGGAATTCCGGATCATTTTCATGCATTTCAACGACCCAATCAGCAGACATAACGTTGTTGATGATCGTCCGGCTAGAGTTCTTGTGTTTACTGAACTTTATAAGCCCTAAGACCCAAATCTTTATGCAAAATACGGTGAAATGACGTTTGTGGAATACCTAATTCCAAAGAATGACGAGGAATGGACAAACCTGGGGTTTTTTAACACTTGCGGCTACAGCAGCAATATTCTCGGCTGTTCTTGAGCGACGTGCACGGGTTTTATTCTTCACATCTCTAACTTGTCCCAACAGCTCGAATTTTTCCAACAATTTCTTTATTGCGGCCGTACAAGGTTACTCAGTTTTTCAAAACATGCAATATGTTGTTGAATAATTCTAATTTTACCTTTCAAAATTCATAAGCTCTGTTGCAAGAGCCTAACGAATTTAATGACCATAGAATGATACGCATTGTATTTCAGCAATTAGCATTAAATATGTAATTATTGGTGGAATAGGATTGAGTAAAACTTGACAAGCATCTTTATGAATCGTAAATTTTTAGATACTTTCGTTTTTTTTATAAGTTCATGTAAGATTTACGCGATTGCTAAACAAGTGAAATGCTACGAGTTGCAGATATCGAACCTAAACGGTGGTATTCTAATCCTTAGAATTTCTAGATTTTGATCCTCTTTATTTTCTGAAATGATTAAGAAAAATTCTTATAATATCTCGAGATAATACCATTTCATCGGTTAATTGCTCCATAATTGTATTTAAAATTTATGTATGTATATCTTGAAGACTCACTCTGTTAATTGGTATTTAATTTTTTAGCTCGTTTATTTTGGTGATTTTAATAAATTTTTCTCGAAAACCTGACTAAGAAACAAAAAACGATAATGGCGATGATTTTCTGAGAATCCATCATGGGCGTATCTAGAGAGCGAGTCTGGGGGGTAGTGGTAAGTTTTAGCGAGTGTTCTTAAAGGGGGTATTGCAAATTTTCTTCTGGGGGCGGGGCGGTGTAATTACCCCCAGTACACCCCCGTAAATACGCCCATGGAATCCATTATTTCTAAAACGATTTCTTTCTGGGAAATGATTGGAAATGTCCAATATAATTCTCTGAGATAAGAAATGCATAGAATAATGAATAATATCGAATTTATTCAGGAAAAAGAATGGGTGTCAAGAAGAAAGTATAGTCTGTTCACGAAAGTTTGAGCTGCCGGTTGGCCATGACAGTTTGGCATATTCCATTAAAATTTTAGGTTATGTTGTTTATTTTCTTGTCAGATTGATTTGCAATGTTGTCAATATAACATAGAGTTCTCTGATAACTCGCCAGCTTGTCGGACGAGGCCGGGTACATTCGACAACGTTGACTTTGTTTTTCGTTATGACAGCAAATACTGCCAATCTCAGATGAATAAACAAACGCCCATTTTTCGCTCCATAATAATATGTCAAAGGAGTGAACATAATCGTTTTATTATTTTGAAAAAATGACAATTCGATTATGTAAACTGAAAGCAACATCATTTTTACAATATGTATTTTAATTTTTATTTTTCAAATAAAAAATTCCATCTCGTATTTTTTCATTAATTTTCCATTGTTAGCAGAACGATTATATCCTAAATAACCATTCCGATGTATCGTTTTTCAAATTGATGCTGAACGCTCCAGTTGACAAGATGCCTTCTTAACGAGAGAGAGAGAGAAAAAAAGGCACACGTTAATTAACCGAAATGCATTTTATCATCTCGTAATGATTGTGCTGGCACGAACATTGTTGAATCGTAATGACCGTAAGGAAAGTTATCGAATCATCATTAATATTCTGTGGTGTTAATTGGCGTACGATTCAGTGAATACGGGGCAGACGGGATTCTATGAGCACGAATGTGTTATTATTATTAAAACGACGGTTAATTTTTTTTGTGTCAGTAAGTTGGAGATATGGGTTATTCAGTCAGATTTGATTGGGAGTGTATGGTGTACGTTCACTTTTAGGAAATCGGTCAGCAGGTCTATAATTTTTTTTGGGTGTAAGCAACTTTGGCAAGTGTGTTTTACACTTGCCAAAGAGGGCGCACAAATGTCACTTATTGGCCCAGAACAACCTGTGGTATATGTAAATGTACCTATAAGAAGGAGTTTCTGGAAAAGGAGAAAGCCGAGAACGAAAAACTCTGGCGGAATCTCCCAGAGATGGATCATTTCACTGAGTTCCTTCGGAACTTCGAGACTGCAAGATCCAAAAGATATCTGGATCTTGGTAAGAAGCAATTGCACCTCCTCACTGGCTTTCTTACAGGACATTGTCGCCTCAGGAAGCACTTGTTGAGGATGGGATTGTTGGACACTGACAAGTGTAGGTTCTGTGGGGATGAGGAAGAAATCCCTATTCACCTAGTCACGGAATGCCTTGCCATTGCGAGCCTGAGGAAAGAATGCCTTGGACGAGAAACTAACCTCGTTGAAGCCTTCACAGTTATTAGATTTCATTATATCTCTGGAACTGGAAGGCGAGTTGTGAAGGGTTTGGCCAGAACAGCTCTGTAAAGGCACACAATAGACCTTTAGGTGGCAGTGAACTGTAGCCCCTCTCAAAACTAAACTAAACTAACTTAAACTGAAGTGTTGAATTAATTTGAATTTGTCGGTATGTAAGGGAACATTCATCATTATCTGTATATGCAATAGAAATGAACAAGATCGTAAGGAAAGTTATCGAATCATCATTAATATTCTGTGGTGTTAATTGGCCTACGATTCAGTGAATACGGGGCAGACGGGATTCTATGAGCACGAATGTGTTATTATTAAAAGAACGACGGTTAATTTTTTTGTGTCAGTAAGTTGGAGATATGGGTTAATCAGTCAGATTTGATTGGGAGTGTATGATGTACGTTCACTTTTAGGAAATCGGTCAGCAGGTCTATAATATTTTTTTGGGTGTAAGCAACTAAAACTGAAGTGTTGCAGTAATTTGAATTTGTCGGTAAGTATATAGGGGAAAATTCATCATTATCTGTATATGCAATGGAAATTGGTGTTATAAACAAAACAAAACTTTATAGAATATTGGGTAAATACACTGCGCAAAAAATGAAAGTTAACTCTACATTGACTTTATAACTTATTTTTTATGTTCTCTCGGTAAGGTTTTGAACGAAACAAGACACATTAAATGGAAGAAAAATTAGGGATTTCACCGAATCTTATGTTAAAGAAGAAAAATAAACAATTTTCAAAATACTAGAATGCTGATAAGTGATTTAATACTTGGTATTTCCACCCCTTGCGTTAATTACAGCTCGGCAACGACGGTTCATACTCAAAACGAGTGATCTTAAAATGTTCTGATCTAATCCTTCCCAGATTTCTCTGAGTTGGATTCCTAAGTCATTAAGAGTAGCTAGATGATTTTCTGAACTTCTCAGCCTTCTAATGAGGTTGTCCCAAACCTGCTCAATCGGATTGAGATCTGAACTTCTTGCTGGCCATTCCATTCGAGAGACTTCAACCTCTTCAAGGTACTTCTGAACGATGCGCGCACGATGGAGTCTGGCATTATCGTCCATAAAAATGAAATTTTCACCAATGTATGGGGCAAATGGTACTACATGCTCTTCAAGAATGTTCCTTATATACCTATCAGCATTCATAGCTCCATTATCAACGACCACTAGGTCTGTGCGAGCAGTCAAAGATATTCCACCCCATACCATAATCGATCCTCCCCCGAAACCAGTAGTATTCAGGAAATTGCACTGAGCATATCTTTCATGTGGACGTCTGCATACAAGGGAACGTCGATCACAATGGTAGAAGCAGAATCTAGACTCATCTGTGAAGAGAACTCTTTCCCAATCAGCCTCTTCCCAATGGATATGCTCTCTCGCGGAATCCAAACGTGCCCTTCGATGGGCTGTGGTAAGAGCTGGGCCTCTTGCCGCGACACGAGGCCTTAAATCATATTCTCTGAAGCGATTTCTTATTGTCTGAGTGCTAATTTGCACCCCATGAGTTTGCTCAAGCTGATTTTGAAGGAGGCGAGCGGTTGCAAACCGTTGTCTCAACGAAGAAACTCTCAAGTTACGTTCTTGAATGACAGTAGTTGTAACCAGCAAAATCGTATTCAATAAAATATGACCATTGAAAATTTTTGTTCCTCAATATCTCAGAAAAAACGGAACTAATCGAAATGAAATGTTACGACCAAATGCAAGATGCTCATAACAAGTCTCATGCAGAATTTTGTGGCCATAGTATGAACTGAACCATAGAAAATTCAATTGGAATATTGAAAAAAAGAAACTTCGTATTTCCATACAAAGATATCCGATTCGAGTGAATTTTTTTTTGAAGATCGAATATTCTGAATTTTCATCCAAAATTTCGTGACCATAGTTTCAACAGAACCATAGAAAATTGAATTGGAGTATTGAAAAGAAGAATCTTTATATTTCCATAACAGGATATCCGATTGGAGTGAAATTTCTTCTGTGAATGAAGAGTGATGAACTGAATATTCATGCCAAATTTTGTAGCCATAGTGTTAACAGAACCATAGAAAATTCGATTGGAATATTGAAAGACGAATCTTTAATTTCCATAACAGAATATCCGATTCGAGTGAAATTTATTTTAAGAATAAAGTAAGTATATACAAAATGTCCGTACAAAATTTTAGGAGGATCGCATCATCAGAACCATAGAATTTAATTTCTTTTAATTCAATTTTTTTCATATTTCATTTTCTGAATAATTTTCAGAATATAATTCCGATTGTAACGAGATTCTGCATTTATATAGAGAATCATATAATAATTATAAAGAAATTTCTTGTTTCTATAGTCGGCAATGTTGCGGTGGAATTCACTGATAAATTTAAGTTCATTATTCAAATATAAGCCCTTCCTTGTATACATTTCCGCAAAACTTTCACACTAGCGTAATGATTGGATTGAAACTAAGCAGTCAGGGGTGTATTTAAAACTGTTTCAGAAGGATCTCTCTGCCCACAGTAATGATTAAGTTTAAGGTCGGGGTTCATTACGCTCGTCCGGAAAAAATTCGGAAAAAAACCCACCTAACTTCTTTCCAATACCCATTCAAAGAGTGATGTTCTTTGAATATTTCGTTATAGAGAGAATTTACTTCGTTTTAGAGGGTGTTTTCAACATGGAATTTGGATTCAAGGTGCAATGTCTTGTACGAAATTCGTTATACAGAGATATTCTCCATACAGATGTTCGTTGTTGGGAAATTCCACTGTATTTGGTATCAATCAATTCCCATATAAAATTCGAGGTAATAGTCTTATTGCTCCACCAAAGAACGAGCGCTTAAAAGTTCGTACTCAGGGCTTTTCTTAATTTTTTCTTTTTTCAAACCAAATTAGTTTACTACAATACTCACCTAGGATCACAATTTCGATCTCGTGACTGTTTACTCCTTCAATAACCTTAATTATACTCCTCACTCACGCAATTTAACTAGCAAGCTGCTTCCTCGACCGCGTAAAACAAATAAGAAAATCGTCAACTTCCCATACACCGTGCGGAACAGCAATGAAACACCGAGGAACAAAAAAAAATCTTAATACTTCCAGATAAATATCATTTCGACGTCTGACAATGAAAAACCTGTAATTCGAAATAGGTCCTTGAAATTAGGAACGATTATTAGCTCGCGTTCGCTAAATATCCGAGCAGATGATCTGTTTGAGTAAAACATTACGAGCTATTGTGTTTTTGAAACGTTTATGTTTTCTTAGGACCGGCCTGCAATGTCACGGAACGATGTAGGTTGTCTTTACCTTTACCTTCGTTAAATTAAGTGTTATCGCTTGTGTATGCAGAATATTACGTTTGTGGTTACAAGGTGAGTTCAAAAAGTAATCCAATATGAGAATTATTCATTTTAGACACAGATCGTCCAAATTCTTGGCCACCGTAGGTTTCTCAAGATCTAAAGGATTTTCCAATAATAGGTGCTATTTTGAATATCCCGCTATTTCGGTAGATGTCACTGTTGAAGCTGTCATTTTTTTATATTTGACTAGTAGAAACTACGCCATTAATAAAAATGGAACGATACACGCTTCAAGAATGCATTGAAATTATTAAAATTCACTATAAAAATGGTGAAAATTTGGCCGAGACGGTTCGTAAAACTCGAACATTTTTGGGTCGTCGTGAAGCACTTGTCGGACCGCAGTAAAGAAATTTGTGGAAAAATTCGAGCTGTTGGGACAAGTTAGTGATGTGAAGAATGAAACCCGTGCACGTCGCTCAAGAACAGCCGAGAATATTGCTGCTGTAGCCGAAAGTGTTGAAGAAAACCCAGGTTTGTCCATTCCTCGTACTTCTTTGGAATTAGGCATTCCACAAACATCATTACACCGTTTTTGCATACAGATTTGGGTCTTAGGGGGGCCATACACTATGCGATTGCCTGCAGGCCGTCGCCTCAACAGGCGATCGTAAGACCAATATCGCCGAGTTCCATACACTAGCAGTCAACCGCCTGCAGGCGGCCGTACTGAACTGCTTATGATAGCCTGAAGATAGCACACACTACAGTCCGGTACCTGCAGGCGGACTGTCGGTCAATGAAACAGGACTGCAGGATATCCCCAGTTTTTCACCATGCTCCGTCAGAAACATTGCGCTATGTTTGTTTTGTCAGTTCTTGGGGAACCCCAAGAAAAAAGGGTCTGGGTGAAAAGTTGGCTGCGAGATAGAGAGACTAGCTGTCACATTTCGTTGCAAGTCGAAATACCACAGTGACGGGGTGTATGCGTCATCTCCCGATGAGCCCGACTTTTGCTGTTTTACTTTCTTCAACTCTTAACGCACATCTCAAGTTATAAATTTTTTTTTAACTGTGTCAATGGTGGCTGACGGCACAGTTTTTTTTATAGAACTTCAACAACTCAACGTACGCCTCATCCTGCGATCTTTTATTAGCGTAGGCATCGTCCTTGACTTTCCATAAACAGGGGTAGGCCTGATATAATTCAATAAATGCGGAAATGAAAGAAGGTTTCCCGTCCATTTTTCCTCGTCAGTCCAATCTCGGCTGGTGAATGATCTCACTAAAATTATCTCACGCAAAACTGATGGAAACGGTGACAACAGATCGTTTGCCTGCAGTCTAACTGACAGTGTGTGGTCGGGGGCACATGAGATCACTATCCGACAGGTCGCTGCCTGTCGCGAATCTCCCATCCTATCCCCGCCTGCCCGGCGACCACACACCTTCAGTCCGGGCGAACTGCAGTCCATTATCTTCAGATCAACTGATAAATGTGTGGGCAATCCCGATCTACGGCCTTACGATTATCTTCAGTTAAACTGACAGTGTATGGGGCGCTTTAAGGCTTATGAAGTTCAGTTTACATAAGAACTCAAGCCTTTTGCGGGAATAGTTTCCGGACCATGTTATCTCTCGAAGAGGTGATTGAATAATATTGATCTGGACAACGTTTACTTCCAACAAGACGGTGCCACACAAGCAATGAAACCATTGATCTTTTGCGGGCTGTGTTATCTCTCGAAGAGGTGATTACAATTGACCACCGAGATCTTGTGATTTAACACCTTGCGATTTCTTCCTTTGGGGCCACGTGAAAGAGAAGGTCTACGCCAATAACCGGCTATCGAGGACATAGGACAGCCACTTTGCGATTTGGTTATGGAAAATTTTATTAAAAGGATATGGTCCTGTAAGCGTGGTCGTGGTGGTCATTTGCCTGATGTTATTTTCCACTATTAACGGCATAGCTTCTTCTTTATAATGAAATACAAATATTGAAAATGGCATTTTTCTTTGAATATCAAAATAACACCTCTTATTGGAAAACCTTTATTAACGCGTGAGCGGAGCGACCATTAGTCGCTGTCTGCCGAAGCAAACAAAAATGGATGCATCAAGAGATTCAGATCTAGAATTTCAGAATAACCCAACTGAAATTTTCAGATCTGTTCATAAAGCAACAGAAAATTCACAGCATCTTATTTCAAAGGATATTCATGAAGATTAATATCCCCATTTTCTTCATGCCACTTTATCATTCTTGGAAAAAGTATAGGCCGTTACTCGAATAGAATAAAAATCCTATGCTCGTGATTTCTCAGGCTCGCCTTCAAAATGATTCACTCCAATCTATTTGTCTTTCTAACCTCGACACAGAAAATATTATTTTCTTATCATGGAAACAAGTAGTGCACTTAGTTCGCTCAATGTACAGAGTGTTCACAAAAGATGTATCAGTGAGCTGATCTATGAAAAAAGTTCCTGTAAACAAAGGGTTCAAATGCATAATAATTGTCGAGGTACTCAAAGCCGATAATAAAGTTTTCGAATATCTCAAATGGTTTGCGTTTCATCCTCATTGGAAAACCCTTTAGAAAAAGGCTTGATGATTCGCCGACTTGCTTCCATGGGCGTACATATTAGAGTACTGGACGATGCGCAACTGAAGGGTTTTCCAATAAGAGGTGTTATTTTGAATAGCCCGCTATTTCGGTAGATGTCACGTTTGAAGCTGTCGTTTTTTGAAATTTGACAAGTAGAAACTACGCCATTACTAAAATTGGAACGATACACGCTTCAAGAACGCATTGAAATTATCAAAATTCACTATAAAATGGTGAAAATTTGGCGGAGAAGGTTCGTAAAACTCGAACATTTTTGGGATGTCGTGAAGCACCTTGTCGGACCGCAATAAAGAAATTGGTGGAAAAATTTGAGCTGTTGGGACAAGTTAGTGATGTGAAGAATAAAACCCGTGCACGTCGCTCAAGAACAGCCGAGAGTATTGCTTCTGTAGCCGAAAGTGTTGAAGGAAACCCAGGTTTGCTCATTCCTCGTCTTCTTTGGAAATAGGCATTCCACAACATCATTACACCGTATGTTGCATAAAGATTTGGGTCTTAAGGCTTATAAAGTTAACAAGTTTCTCAACTCAAGCCTTTTGCGGGAAAAGTTTCCGGACGGACCGTGTTATATCTTGAAGAGGTGATCACAATTGGCCACCGAGATCTTGTGATTTAACACCTTGCGACTTCTTCCTTGGAGCCACGTGAAAGAGAAGGTCTACGCCAATAGCCCAGCGTCGATTCAAGACCTCAAATATGGAATTCGTGAGGCTATCGAGGGCAGCCATTTCGCGTTTTGGTTTTGGAAAATTTCATTGAAAGAATATGGTCCTGTAAGCGTGGTCGTGGTGGTAATTTGCCTGATGTTATTTTCCACTATTAACGGCGTAGCTTCTTATTTATAATGAAATGAACATCCGATTTTTTATATTGAAAAATGGCATTTTTCTCTGAAAATCAGAATAACACCAAGCAGATGGGATTTTCAGGCTTTGAGGGTCAGAAGCAGAAACAACTGAACACATGATATGAAAGTGTCAGAGCTGGCTGGTCTAACAACATTCCATATGGGCAAACCGGTCCTGGATACACAAAGGGTAATTTTCAAGGCTTTTAAGGAGGTTGTCGGCTTTATCAAAGCCATTGACGATCTCCTTAGTTTTCCATAAATGAGTAGTGTAAAGCACAAAAGATATATGTTTAGGTTAGCCATAGAGATCCCGCTTCTAATAATAATAACGCTTACTCTTCGCTACTGAATTATTAGCAACTTTATAAATCTGACAGATGTAGGAATAACGATATACAACCAACGGAAACTTTTCAATGATCGTAAAATGCTTGTTGTTATTACCAGGAAGAACCTTACTTTTTGGAGCATATTGCGTTCATATTGTAATCAAACCTGGATGCCCCTTGTATATTTGATATTTTTATACCCAACCATGTGGGTTTACTTAGATCTTAGACCATAATACAAATTACGTTAAGGATTTCCGTTTTGCATTCTTAGTAGTATGTTACAGCGTTATAGGAATGTCAGTATTGATCACCTAAATATGAAAGCCCTTATCTTGAAAATATTCGAAACGTTCGGTTAAAACTGCGATGCACTGTTCCCCTAGGAACAATCACACAACAATCAGTGTTTTCCCTGTACTGCATCCTCTCCAGCGTTTAATAATAAACATTTAATATGACATAAACTCATTGAAAGTTGCACGTGAGTCTTTATAAACTTCCATACATTCTGTATCTTTCAATTGGATCTAATAATAAGGTACTTGAGCTATGATAAACTCGGTAATCTAAGCAGATGATTCGGTGCTGTGAAGTAATTGTTCAAATAAAGGCATCAAACTGATAAGACAAGTCTTCTGTGGAGGACCAAAACCTGATTGCAAGTGCCATACTTTCAATGTCATAAACGTTTATCGGTGCTAAAGTTGGTGTTGAAGAACGTGAATTCTTTGAAATATCGTAGGACAGATGTTCAAGTGTGGAAATTTTTTTGTGAGGGAGTATTCCAATGTGTTTGTTCATATGTCTAGATGTTGGTGTTCGAGAGGTGAGCTATTATTGTTTTCCGATGGTTACACGCCTATTTATTATCGGTATTGGGTTGATACGGTGTCGTAACTCGTAAGTGTAGGTTAAGATGACTGATAGAGGAATTTCGAAAAGGAATTGTATCTAGTAAATACAGTTGGACGTTATATGGTGAATGAGTCATAATTGTAAAGGGTTTTCCAATAAGAAGTGTTATTTTGATATTCAAAGAAAAATGCCATTTTTCAATATAAATGATCGAATGTTTATTTCATTACAAAGAAGAAGCTATGCCGTTAATAGTGGAAAATAACATCAGGCAAAAGATCATCACGACCATGCTTACAGGACCATATCCTTTTAATGAAATTTTCCATAACCGAATCGCAAAGTGGCTGCCCTATGTCCTCGATAGCCTCACGAATTCCATTTTTGAGGTCTTGAATCGACGCTGGGCTATTGGCGTAGACCTTCTCTTTCACGTGGCCCAAACGAAGAAGTCGCATGGTGTTAAATCACAAGATCTCGGTGGCCAATTGTGATCACCTCTTCTAGAGATAACACGGTCCGTAATCTTTTCCTGCACACGACGTTGTTGATGATGGGCCGACTTGAGTTCTTGTGTTAACTGAACTTTATAAGCCTTAAGACCCAAATCTTTATGATGTAATGTAATGACGTTTGTGGAATGCCTAATTCCAAAGAACGACTAGGAATGGCCAAAACTGGGTTTTCTTCTACACTTTCGGCTACAGCAGCAATATTTTCGGCTGTTCTTGAGCGACGTGCACTATTTTTATTCTTCACATCACTAACTTGGCCCAACAGCTCTATTTTTTCCACCAATTTTTTATTGCGGTCCGACAAGGTGCTTCACGACGACCTAAGAATGTTCGAGTTTAACGAACCGTCTCTGCCAAATTTTCACCATTTTATAGTGAATTTTAATAATTTCAATGCGTTCTTGAAGCGTGTATCGTTCCATTTTATTGATGGCGTAGTTTCTACTTGTCAAATGTCACAAAATGACAGCTTTAAACGTTACATCTACCGAAATAGCAGGCTATTCAAAACAACACCTCTTAGCCCCATTTCGCACCAAACCAGTCCAGTCCAGTCGAGTCAAGTCACTTAAGGATTGGAACTATTAACTTCGTTTAAAATCGTTTAAAACAAATGGAATGTGAAATCTAGTTTCATACTAGGCCCTAGTGTGAAACTAGATTTCACATTCCATTGTTTTAAACGATTTTAAACGAAGTTAATAGTTCCAATCCTTAAGTGACTTGACTCGACTGGACTGGACTGGCTTGGTGCGAAATGGGGCTTATTGGAAAACGATTTATAACATAGCCAGGTTGTTTGGACCAAAATATGGTGATAGCACCGAATACACACATCGTCGGAAGTCTTGGCCCACTGCAATATATTTGATGGAAAATCTTTGTTACTATTTACTTTATGTAGAATGAGATAATATCTGAATTGATCGATTATTAATTTTTGATTAATTGGTATTCCAAAACTGAATCCAAGATCGAAAGTATGCATTACTACCTCTCCTTTCAATCACCTGCCCAATACGAAATAAGTCATTAATGAAATTTTCCGGCATATCGTTCCATTATTTCTAACTTAATTCATGAAAAGTTGCGTTTTGACGATTGGATATTTCTCTCCCTAAGTAATTCCATACTGCATTTGGAATTTGATTCATGTCTGATGAGTTTGCTGCCCAGTTCATTATCTAGATATTGTTCTCTTGACGAATGTTTTGAACCCTTCTGTACGGTGTGGTTCAGCGTTATCATCTTGATAAATGATTGTCCGTTATACGATAATAAGAGGGACACGGCGACTAGATATTATAACACCTCCTTCTCCACAGCACATTATTGATTCGCCTTGAAAACGCAAACTCCCCGGGCGAATCTGAGTTGCTCTAACCCTACAAACTCTTTGTCCTCCACTATCACTTTGTAAACCGAAACGTGACTCCACCGAAAAAAGTACGTTGCGCCTTTCTGGCAAGAGCCAGATTTGGTTGTGTTCTGGCTATTGCCAACAGGTAACTATATGTCCAGTTGATGGCCGAGTTACTCTTAGAAATCTTCTTGGCCTTAAATGTGAGAAATGCAATCGTCCCCTTATGGTACTGGTTGAGACTACCCGTTTATAATTCCTCAAAAAATGACAACGAAGGGCTGCCACACATAAAGACTTAATATTCCTTCTAGTATATTGAGATATAAAGGTCTTCTGGTTACTCTAGGTTGACCAGGCATTCATCTCTGGCATTTTCCAGGGAATATAATCAATATTAAAACACTCGTTATTCGCTGAAAAATAATTAATTTCTAATATATAGTCCGTTCACTAAAGTTTGAGCGCATAGTAGGCGTTTGTTTATTTATCTGAAGTTGGCAGTATTTGCTGCCATAACGTAAAATAAAGTCAAAGTTGTCGAATGTAGCCTCATCCGACGAGCCTGCTAGTTATCAGCGAACTCTATGCAATACTGACAACATTGCGTATCAATCTGACAAGGAAATAAAGAACATAACCTAAAATTTTAATATACACAGTGGAATATGCCAAATTTCCATGACTAACCGACGGCTCAACCTTTCGTGAACGGAGTTAACCTGTATTCTCTCGAACAAGAAACATTTTTGTTGGTTTTCATTCGAGTAATAAAATTCCACACAAAAAATGGTCATGTTTAGAGTTGATGGGGGATGCCAAGACTGTTGACGATGTGCGTACATTTAATTGATGATTAGAAACTGTGTCAAAGTAATGAATAATTGAAGACTCATCACCCTGTAGGATGCAATCCACCTCTTTACAACTGAACATAGGGGACAGCTGAATAAATTTATATAAAATAACCTTTCAAACAGCCTTTGCACATTATGCATATATGAGATCGCCTCAGTGAGGTAGCGGTACGATTTTCTACCCGCTTTTATTAAGTTTATAAGTTCGAGTTCTGCTCGGTCATGGGTGGTGTGTTTGTCTGAAGGTTTAATTAAAAATACGCTTGGCTATGCACGGAGTGTGTGCAATTACAATTAACTCATTTCTTTCTCTACGTATCCCCATTTTTGCGCGCTCGTTCCTGTGGGAACAGCTAGGTAACGTTGCGCTAAAATGGTCCCCAGATGACTTGGTTGGACTCGCAAGGTCAATAATAATTATGTCCGTATTTGAAAAATAGTCTAGCTTCTAATTGCACATTGGAAAGTGCCATTCTTTGTAATTTGGAGTGTAGACGTGGAAAATTTATAGGATGAGGTGTAGGTACGGACAATCGAATTTATACAGGATGTTAGTGAATGAGTGCGGCAAACTTAAGGATTTTATAGTTCATCCAAAAATATGAACAAAAGGTTTTATTAACGAACCCTCTAAAATGCGCCGTTCTCGAGATACGGGGTTGAAATTGAAAGAATAATTGTTTTAATCCACGACAACTATAATCTAGCCATTTTACGTCTGTGTGCTCGGCCAAAATAATATCCATTAATCACATGTGATTAATGAGATATTAATCACTGTTGTCAGATGTTTCATAGATTCAGCTTTGATATATATTCTTTAAATTAGTATTTCTTTAGTATTCTAAAGTACTGCAACTAACAAATATGGGTATACCTTGTCAATCGAGGACCAAATCTACTCTTCTACTCTTATTATATCAATAAAGCATTTTTCATCAAAAAATATACAATGGCCAGATCTCCAAAAAAATTTCTCATGTGTCAATTTGACTTCTTTCATGATTGTCATAGCTTGTCGCGGTCGCCAAGTGTTGAAATCTTCAAGAAATATATTCAGTAGTCGTGGATAAAGTATAGTATGCTACTCGCGTATAATGGCTGTTATTCACTCAGTGATTTGGGCTCGTAGCCTAAACTTCACCTCATGAATAATAGCTATCATTATCATTATTCGCTCGTTGCATATTATACTATTTGCGAACTATCTCTGGAATCTTATATCGTTAAAAAACAACTTTCTTGAGCATTTTCTCAACATAATGTAATAAGATATATTTTTCACAGATTTTTTTCTTAATAGGATTTAGGTCTTAATAGGTGAAGGTTTTGAAGGCTTCTACAAAACACTAACAAAAAAAATGTTTTGGTTATAAGCTGTAAAGACGACCGTTTTGGAGAAAATTCAAGTTCTATGTTGAAGGACATGGTCCGTTTTCGGAAATATTCGAAAAATGGATAATATAAAAAATATCTCTTATAGGTCTGATAATGATATCCTTTTGTTTTTAAATTTTGCATAAACATCAGTATAAGAAACTTCAATCTCAAAATAAATTTCACTCGAATCTGATATTTTGTTTGTGGATATAAGAATTTTTCTTTAAAATATTCCGATTTGATTTTCTATGGTTCTGTTAACACTATGGCTACAAAAGTTCGTATAAGGCTTTTATGAGTAACTTGCATGTGGCCGCCAAATATAATTTCGATCGGTTTCGTTCTGAATGTCCTATATTATGGAACACCATGTACGGTTTGGCTGGTTAATGAACTTAACCGCGGCATTTGGGAACCGAATCTACCTCAAATATTTCAATCTCTAGGACAATCCCTTCGAAAGTTATCGAGCTAACGGACGGCTGGACAGGCAGAATTGAATTTGACTACGGTTTCGTCATCAGGGAATCGCACCCTATCGTTTAAGACATTTTTGACTCAAAATTCGAAATCACAGAGATTTGGGCAAAACGATAGGTATAGCACTCGTTTTAAGTAGCACATCGCCCAAAAATTGAAGGAAGCTCTGATTTGAAGTCAGAAGCTTCTGCGCTCGTTCATTTTTCAGAATATCATCATATGGTTTTTGATATCATATAGGTACGGGTTATAATACAGTAGATACGAACCACCTTGAATCCAAATTCCATGTTAAAAACCCCCTCCAAAACGAAGTAAATTCTCTCTATAACGAAAAATTCAACTAACATCACTTCTGAATGGTTTGGTATGAAGATTTAAGGGTGGGTTTTTTCCAAAAATTTTCCAAACGTACGTAATAAATCCCGACCTTACACTAAATCATTACGCGCGGCGGGCTGAGAGATACTTCTAAAACAGTCTTAATCTAACCATCACGCTAGTGTGAAATGTTGTGCGAAAATGTCTAAAAGGAAGTGCTCAAGTTTGAATGAAAAACTTAAATTTATCAGTGAAGTCGACCGCGACATTGCCGACTATAGAAACAAATTTCTGTATAACGAATTTTTTTTATTACCAATTTTTTGCGGATTTAGCGCTTTCGTTATAGGGAAGTTCCACTGTACTTGTTGTTGTTTCTCAGTGAGGTGATTTGTTTATTTATCGAAATAAATTTGAGGATTATCATCATTATGAAAGTAGTGAAGTACCTTTAACAGCACCGTTTTCCACCAACTCAAGTACTCACGGCGAACTACAGAAAAACAGCGAATTTTCCTTATTTCACTTTCACTCAGTTTTCTCAATACAAACACAGCAACAATTATTCTAATTTCAGAACACAGAACAATATCAAATCTCCGACTAAACTAAAGTATCCCCAACAACGTGCACAAAACCATACCGTCACGGTTGTGATCGTGGCTTTATCCTACGATTTCATTTTCCCGCAAATAACAACAATAACCTTGTCCGACATGTAGTAAACAATGAAATTATGGTGGAAAATTTGAATATCGTCCGCAATGACTCACCATATCTTTCCTCTCGTATCTGCTGTTGCGTATACACGATGATCCTCTTCTATGTTCTATGCGGCGGAGACTGCAAGCGACGGCGATGGCCATAAATCAAAAATTCAATAGACCAGTCCAAGAGCTCATCGACTTTTTTCAACATGGCTGCTGGGAGTCACTGTTAGGTTTTCTGATAACCTGCTAAAGGGTTTTCCAATAAGGGGTGTTATATTGAATAGCCCGCTATTTCGGTATAGATGTCACGTTTTAAGCTGTCATTTTTTCACATTTGACAAGTAGAAACTACGCCATTAATAAAAATGGAACTTTACACGCATCAAGAACGCATTGAAATCATTAAAAATTCACTATAAAATGGGTGAAATTTGGCAGAGGACGGTTTGTAAAACTCGAACGTTTTTGGGTCGTCGTGGAGCACCTTGTCGGACCGCAATAAAGAAATTGGTGGAAAAATTCGAGCTGTTTGGACAAGTTAGTGATGTAAAGAATAAAACCCGTGCACGTCGCTCAAGAACAGCCGTGAATATTGCTGCTGTAGCCAGTGTTGAAGAATACAAAGCAACAGTTACGGTGAATGGATTACGCTATCGAGAAATGATTAATGATTTTTTATGGCCGAAATTGGATAGTATTGATCTGGACAACGGTCACAATCAACAAGACGGCGTTCGTTAGTGCAACACAAGCAACGAAACCCTTGATCTTTTGCTGGAAGAGTTTCCGGACCGTGTTATCTCTCGAAGAGGTGTGATGACAATTGGCCACCGAGATCTTGCGATTTAACACCTTGCAACTTCTTCCTTTAGAGGGTCAAGTTAAAGACAAGGTCTACGCCATAGCCAGCGTCAATTCAAGACCTCAAAGATGGAATTCGTGAGGCTATCGAGGACATAGGGCAGCCACTTTGCGATTTGGTTATGGAAAAATTCATAAAAAGGATATGGTCTGTAAGCGTGGTCGTGGTGGTCATTTGCCTGATGTTATTTTCCACTATTAACGGATAGCTTCTTCTTTGTTATAAAATAAACATCCGATGATTTATATTGAAAAATGGCATTTTTTTAAAATATCGAAATAACACCTCTTATTGGAAACCCTTTATTTCCACAATTGATCACGCAATAAGAAACAGCACGAAGGCATAGTTGAATCCAAAATATCCTAAAGAGTAATAAAAAATCATTTCCAAATTAATCAATAAAATTCGTTTGTTTGCCCTCAGCTCTTAGCAGCAATTTCAAAAAGCTGATGGTGACAGATCGTTGGACTGCTGTATAGTCCGTATTATTTGAATTTGTGGCTGTTATTGATGAAAGAATTAGGATTTCCGAAAGCACAAGCCCAAAGAAAGAAAAAG
This sequence comes from Propylea japonica, assembly GCA_013421045.1. Lineage (NCBI taxonomy): Eukaryota > Metazoa > Arthropoda > Insecta > Coleoptera > Coccinellidae > Propylea > Propylea japonica. Next base: position 49,771,478 of record CM024246.1, read on the forward strand.
TAACACTGTTTTTCGGACTATACCGCAAATAAGCCCTAAAATATATACACAATCCAATTGCAATTTAGTTATTCTACAACTGATTCCAAATTCAATAGTCCATATTACCACCTCTTCTTCCGATCAACTTCCCGGGAGAAATTGAGGTCATCTAGGCTGTCTGGACCATTCCAAACTTTTCGTTGACCATCACTTTGTAAACTAAATCAAGACTTGACCGGAAAAAGTACTTTGCAACATTATGGTAAGATCTAGTCTGGGGGGTGTTCTGCCAATTGCCGACGTTAGTTCTATGTCCAGGAGAGGGCCGAGTTGCTCTTAGAAGACTTCCTGTCCTTAAATATTCATGGAATACAATCGTCTCCTTATGGTATCGGGCTGTTAAAGATAAAAAAGAAATTATGGCGGAAAATT